>CM060677.1:5094628-5499578 GCA_030686995.1 Artemisia argyi | reverse complement strand
TATATATATATATATATATATATATATATATATATATATATATATATATATATATATATATATATATATATATATATATGTATGTATACAAAGAACATCATAATATCAAGTTGCAAACAAATATCAATTATAATGCATCTATTTATGCAACTAGTAAGATCATATAGCTTAAGTGGAAGGGTTCTACTATAGATCATAGAAGATTAAGAAAAGTGATAATAGACTAAACAACAAGAAGGTTAATAATGCTAATATCATACATGCATATATTAGTGTTGATAATCTAAAAGCATGACAATTTATCAGTTAAATCGTATTCACATACTAATTAAAACAATCTAAAATATAATGTAACATTGACAAGTTTTTGAAAAGAAAACTTATCTCAGGTCTAACATGATACCAATACTCCAAGAGTGAAGAGCAAAATGCTGAGACAAGAATATTCCCGCAACAACGTCATAGGCGAAATATTTGCAGAATGTGAAACAACGTGATAGAGACCAATATCCGTCGAAGGTAATAGAGCGAGATGAGTAAATCAACACGTAATAGACTCTTCATTCGATAATTACCTAAACATGATAAACAGCTTGGTACCCAGATTCTCATGGGTCCTAGTTGGTTAGATGAGAACATCTATTGCATTTGAATGCACATGATGGGATGTCGTTGATAAGTACAAGAATTCATCAATAGTTTGTTTTAATTAACAAACAATGATTTTCTTGACTAGAATAGTAAGTAATGAATGTTAATAGTATTAGTCCTAAATTTATTCACTAGATTTAACAAATTTTATTTGTTTTGATACATTTGTTGAAAGATCATTTATGATAAATCCTAACCCGGTTTTATCATAAAATGGCTTTTGAATGTCGAGAAGATATTTTAAAGATTTAGAACTATTTTCGAATTTTGACAATGTTTTTGCTTTTTCATTTTCCATTTTAATTTCATGTTTGTAGTCTCGACATTTTTTACATTCAAGATCGATTTCAATATTACTTTCAAGTCTAGACATTTTATCTTCTAAAATGGTTTCTTTTTCAAAGTTGTTTTCAGCGGATGTTGAAAATTCGTTCTTAAAAATAATTTTTGAGTCAATGTTGCAAAAATGTTTGAAATTGTTTTCCATTTTAAAAAATTCTAATATAAATTGATCATAGCAAAAATGTTTAGTTTTGGATTGTACCTTCTTTGTAGTTGTACATTCTTGACATGCTATACGGTGATCAATTCCATTTTCCATGTCGCTCCATGTTTTGTTTGTAGTTTCACTTGGATCTAGAAACATGTAGTTCTTGCAATCAATACTTGTGTTCTCATTTGTTTGAATATTCTCATAAGCCGTATTATCATCGTTTTCTTTGCACTTGTTGCACCATGATTTATCCACGCTCTTTCTTCGGATTTGGCTCATGTATTCATCGTTGTAGATACCTTCAACGATCACATTTGAACTAGTAGTACATGTGTTTAATTCAACTAAATATTTATTTACTAAATTTTCTAGATTGACTATTTCTTGTGCAATATCAAGTTTATCATCTTTGGTTTTACATTTCTCTTGGTGAATCTTTAAAAGACATTTCCAAATATCATTTGCCGTTTTATAACGAAATAATCTTTCATATTTAACTTTTGGTAGAGTTTTGAGAATAAGTAATTTGGCTTTAGTGTTTTTATCAATATTAGTTTGAAGATTATTATATTGATTTTCAAAATCCATTTTGGTTGTTTTAAGATCACCAATTGAAATGATATGCCAAAGATCAAGATCTATTGTTTTCACATAATTTTCAAATTTAGTCTTCCATTCAAGAAAATGATCATTTTCAAATAATGGTGGTTTTTGCGTAAATTCCTCTTCTAGATATTTTTCAAATTCCATAGATCGTTACAAGTTTTAAAATACAATATATTTTAAAAATCTTGCTAGACGTGGCTCTTGATACCAATTGTGGAAAACTAGAAGGGGGGGGGGGGGTTGAATAGTTTTACGTCTTTTTCGTTTTATTTGTTTTGTAAAACTTGGCTTCTAAGATTTGTCAGAAATTTCAAATCACTTTAATGCACAAATGTAGATACAAGTTAATTTATGATTTTGTATAAGCAATACTTATGTATAATGTTTGGAAAGAATATACAATTTCTTATGTCTTATGTAAGCATATGTATGTATAAGTGTTTTGATATAAATTTATGCACTTGGTTGGTTTGTGTAAAATTAGTTTTATGAATGAATTTTTGTTTGATCTTTATGTGAAATCAACATACGCACCACACAAGCAATTGTAACTATGAATGATATGCAAGTAAGTAATTAATCAAAGAGTGAGAGATGGAAAGATCAAACCGAGAGACAAAGGCTTTATAGTGGTTCGGCTACAAGGACACCTTCCTTGCCCTACTCCACTCCTCGAGTCACCTACTCGAGAGTTTTCTTCACTAGATCAAAAACCTCCTTTATGGCGGAGAAAACTTTACACACCAATTAGCACACCACAACAATGTCACACCACAATCACAACTTCAACACAACTTCTTCACACCAATCTTCTTCACACCTATCTTCTACACACCAATCTTCTACACTTCAAATTTCTTCACAACTTTCTACTTTGCTCCTAGCTTCTTCACAACTTAATACTTCCTAACTCTTTTTCTTCACGCCACTTGTTTCTTCACACCTTCACTACTATGTCCTATCCACTACCCCAAGATATGTACTACTTCACAACTTCTAGGCTTCAAGGTCTTTTCAACTTCAAAGCTTCAACTTCTTTGTCTTCACAACTATCTCCACTTCAATATGCAATTACGACTTATTTCTTCTAACACAAATCCTATCCACCTCTACTTCTTCACTACTAGTACAACTTCACACCTTCAATGGATCTAGATCCTATATCTAAATCTAGCTAACCAATGTATACACAATGTTCACAAGGAAGAAAATGATATACAAGATGAACTAAATAAACAACTTAGATAGCAAGATGATACTAAGTTGTAATACTCCTAGTCTTGATAAGTAGGAGTATTCTTCTTTTTGCACTTGAAAGAATGAGGCTTTGGATCACTTGGAAACAAAGGCTTATGAATTGTATGATCAAAGGATTTTTAGGATTGAAATGGAGATTTGAATCAGAAAGTTTTTGTGTAAAAAGGTGAGGAAAAAATCCAGGTTTAAGGTGGTATTTATAGGCAAAAGATTCTGACAGAGGAGCGTGGCCGGTCCCCTTAAATCATGGTCGGTCCCCTTAATTTTAAGGGGACCGCCCCTTATAATTAAGGGGGCCGCCCAGCTGAAACGGCCAGAATATTTGTCTTTTAGTGGGGAAAGTTTATTTGGTGAAAAACTAACTGATTTTGGTTAAAATTTTGAAATCATATATTTAGTATAATTAAAACATTTTTCTTTATTACCAAAAGTGTTTTTCAAAAATATATAATATGTTTATATAATTAAATAAACTTTGTATTAGTTAATTAAATTCCCCTTTGATCATAAATTGCACTAAACACTTTGTTTATTCATACCTTAAGTGATTAGTTGGTGAAAGTGATTATTTACTACTAAATACTTGTTTACGTCATATTATTTGGTTTGATGAGTTTAAGTTTTGTGATTATCAAAACATAGAGATATCGAAAGATATGAATAATGTTTTTAGTCAATTATTTATATCAACACTTATTATTGTAAAAATTGTTATTTCTTGGTTCTAGTATCTCATTAAAAGTTCACAAGTTAATTTCAGGAGGTTCCCTAAGCATTTTGAACAGGTTTTGTTCAAAATATAAAAAAAAAACTCAAAAATGTCAAGAAATTAGTTTAAAAATTCAAAAAGTAGTTCATAGGAAGAAGAAGCAAAGAAGCCTGAAGGATTTTGGTTTCTTATGGTATTAGAAGCTTGTGGAAGCTGTTAGGCTGTGGTTTGGTTCATTGGTTACTAGATTCTCAACCAAATACCACTTGTAAGTCACATCTTGTTTTGCAAAGAGGTACTTCAGAGGCGAGTGATCTGTATACACTATGCTTTTGGTCAATATCAAGTATGGCCAAAAATTTTCAAAGGCATACACCACTGCTAATAATTCTCTTTCAGTGGTGGTGTAATGACTTTGAGCCTCGGTCATAGTTTTGCTCGCATAGTGTATAGGCTGAAGTGTTTTGTTTTTCGTTGCCCCAAGACTGCCCCTATTGCATAATCACTAGCATCACACATAAGTTCGAAGGGCCAGTCCCAATCGGGGGCAACAAGAATCGGTGCCTCAGTAAGATTTTTCTTTAATGTTTAAAAAGCTTCGATGCACTCGGGGGAGAAGATAAAAGGAGCATCCTTCTCGAGGAGATGGGTCATAGGCCGGGCGATTTTAGAAAAATCTTGAATAAACCTACGATAGAAACCGGCATGACCCAAAAAGCTCCTAACACCTTTGACGGTAGTGGGATGAGGTAATTTTGCAATGACATCCACTTTGGCTCTGTCAACCTCAATCCCGTTCTTTGAAATCTTATGGCCGAGGACAATGCCCTCTTTGACCATAAAATGACTCTTCTCCCAGTTTAGACATAACCTTGTGTCTTCACAACGTTTGAGCATGTTGTCTAAATGGGAGAGACATGATTGAAATGAATCCCCAATGACCGAGAAATCATCCACAAAGACCTCCATAGTTTTCCCGATCATGTCGGAAAATATGGCCATCATACATCTTTGAAACGTGCCCGGAGCATTACATAAACCAAATGGCATACGTTTATAGGCAAACGTTCCATAGGGGCACGTGAAAGTGGTCTTTTCCTAATCCTGCGGATCAATGGGAATCTGAAAGTAACCCGAGAAACCATCGAGGAAGCAATAGTACTCATTCCCCGCTAATCTCTCGAGCATCTGATCCATAAAGGGCAGAGGAAAATGGTCTTTGCGGGTGGCGTCATTTAACTTGTGATAGTCAATGCAGACACGCCATCCCGTAACCAATCGAGTTGGAATCAACTCATTTTCTTCATTAGTGACAACAGTAATGCCACCCTTTTTTGGAATGCAGTGTATTGGGCTAACCCAAGGACTGTCCGAGATAGGGTAAATCAGACCGGCATCAAGAAGTTTTAAAACTTCTTGTTTGATGACCTCATGATTTTTTGGATTCACCCTTCTTTGTTGTTGGACTGCTGGTTTGAAGTCATCCTCCATTAAAATTTTGTGGGTACAAAATTCGGGGTCAATGCCCTTGATGTCGGAGAGTCTCCAAGCAATTGCTTGCTTGTGTGACTTCAAAACCTTTATTAGAGCAGCCTTTTCCTCAACACTTAAATCTTTAGCAATTATGACGGGTAATTTATCATCACCCTCCAGAAATGCATATTCAAGATGAGGCGGCAAGTCCTTAAGTTCGACCTCAGGAAAGTCATCGGTTTTCTCAACATTTTTTACTTCCTCTTTATGAAGTGTTTGTGGTAGAACAGGAAGAGAAGAGGGATCTTCGTTTAATAATTTCTCAAGTAGGAGAATATCCCTCTCGGGGTAAATCTCTTGGTTATTGATTCCATCGGGAATCGAATCACTTTTGAGAAAGGCCTCAATTTCTTCTAAGACGGTGCATTGGTGTCATAAATAGGAAATGTGTCAGAATCCGTGTCATACTTTGCTTCCTGAAGGTTCGCCATGAATATGCAGTTCGCATCGATATCCTCTCTGTCTTCCATGTCATCCATAAGAGCCATAAAATCATTCTCCTCTGCATTCAACTGAAACCCTGCCTCGTTCTTTTGTGCCAACAACAATGCTTTCTACAAATATGTTGTGTCTCTTTTGTTTGGCTTTGTAGGATAGTTTCTTGCCATATGACCTACACCCTGACAGTTGAAACACTTTACCGGATTACCCTGATTCACTTTTCCATTAATCCCAACAACTGGAGCTGCAACATTCCTATTCTGATTTCCCATTGCCTGATTACCAACATTCTGACCCCTCTGATTTCCAACAAACTGACCCATTTGATTCTGCATATTCTGATTACCCATGTTAAATCCAGTAGCATATCCCTGCTGATTCACCTAAACTCCAACCATTTGGCCTTTGTTGCCCATATTGAAACTCGGCTGAGCGATCTGCCTGTTGCGAGTGTTCGATGAAATCCTTTGGTTGTTGTTTGTTGGTGTAGAATAGCGTCCTCGAAATGCCTTTGACAAAAAAGCAAACGCTTGTGTCAATGCTGCAGCAGCTTCATCATTGTCAGTGAATTCTGGTTCTTGGAATTGTGGGTATTGCTGTTGTGGAATAACATGTTGTTGTTGCTGTTGGTAGAACTGTTGTTGGTAGACCGGTGTTGGTTGTTGAATACATGATGGTTTCATGTAGTTGTGAGTGCAAGATGATGATGATTGTTGTGTGTTCACTGGTATAGGTGTTGGTGTATTAGCAATTAATGCGAGAGGATCATGATTCTTTGCCAATCTTTCTTTCCTTACTTCATTAGCCTCAGCTTGGTTTTGTTTCAGAAAATCATAGAGTTGATCATAATTCACCTTATGTAAATCCTTTGTTTGGTTGACAATTGTAACATAACGACCCCATTCTTCTGGAAGGTTATTGAGGAATTTGATGTTTGTTGCAATTGTTCGTGGTGTCAAATTGTTTCTGATTAACTCATTCATCAAAATGCAAAACCTTGTGTAGTAAGATTCAATCTGTTCACCTTTAGTGGATGTAAAGTTCTCCCATTCAGTTAGAAGTTTGTTCTCAACATCTTGTTGTCCAATCTCTGTTCCATGACATATCCTTCTAACGCGTTCCCACATATCATGAGCAGTTTCACAGCTGTCGACTGCAGCAAAGATCTCGCGTGGTAATCCAAGTTGGATTAAATGCATTGCCATATCATCAGCGGCGATCTGCTTCTTGTCTTCATCCGTGTAGTCTGCTTCTATTTGTTCACGCACGAATGGTAGAGTTGGAGGTGTTGAATTTGGATTACCTTCAACTTGAACTTGTCTTGGCTTAAATGGACCATTTTCAATGGATTTGATCATCGGTTTACCATCAGGCATTGTTTTGATGTAACGAAGCATGCGGCTTGTCCATGGAAGATATCCACCTTTTTCAAGCATTGGAGGTCGGTTTTCCGCACCGGCTGCATGAATGTCTTGCTGAGTTTCCATTGATGAAGTGTAGATAGATAAAGTTGATTCTTGGATCGTTCCAACGAAATAGGAGTTGTGTTTAGAGTAAGTTGATGTAGGTTTTTATGGTGAAAATTTTGACCTAAAACCTTAAAACCTCAATAACTTCTTCTCGGAGCATTTTTAGGCCTCGAAACTTTGCTTGAATCGATAAATCGTTCAGCGTGTCGTTCTCCTCGGTCTCACGGTCGTTTTGATAGCTGATTCGTCGAAAACGGAGTTACGGTTCAAAAGTTATGACCGTTTGAAGTTTGATCGTCAAAAACCTCACTTTTGTCAAAATTCGCGAAACTTTAAGGTGTTCTCGAAAGATTTGAGGTGTTCTCAAAACTTTGAGGTGTTCTCGAAACTTTGACAGATTACGAAACTTGTGTTCTCGAAACTTGTGAAGACAGTGGTCTCGAAACTTTAGTGATTGTGAAAACTTAGAAATATTTTTCGAAAATGTGAATAACTTTCGAGATCCTGGTATGTTTTCGAAAAAGGGTGTTCTCAAAAATTTTCAAGTTTTCGAAAAACCAATTTCACAAAGAAATTTCGAAATTATCCAATTTCGAAATTTAGCCAAAAGTCGAAGTAATTTCTTTCTTATACAAGAGAGAAAATACCGAGTATCCAACTGTAAACACGAAAGGAGCCGTGACTAGTAATCTCGAAAATTGTGACAAAGAGAGTTTTCGAAACTTTGGCAGAAGGTGATTTCGAAACTATGGCAGTTTTTGTTTATGCTTAAAGCTCACCCCAAATGAAGTTACTATTCCAAGATTCTTGTACTTCTAGGCTTAAAAACACCAAAACTTGAAGAAAGTTGCAAACTTGATGATTTTTATGAAAGTTTTTTGTGTTCTAGAAAACAAGTACAAAATCAAGATTCGAATTTTTAAGCTTGAAACTTTCAAAAAGGTTGAAACTTTCTTGTTAGAAAAGGTTTATAACACTAGTTTGTAATCAAAAAAGTGTTAAAAACCATGAAAAACAAGAAAAGTGAGAAACTTTTTGATAAAAACTCGTGTAGATAGCTTGCAAAATACGAACCAAACAAACTCCCAACACTCCTAAATCATTGTTAGGCGATTGATACCACTTGTATGACCTTAGATATCACAACTTTATCATAACAATAGAAGCAAAGATGAAGTAGAGATTGAAAGATGGTGACTTGTAGATGTATATGTATGTCGTATGGTGTAGAGAGAAAGAGAGATGAAATATGGAACTTTTATTCAAGAAAAACACACACAATACACACTCAAACACATACCTCAAATGAGCTTTGAGGTGTTTATATAGCTGGTTACATGAGATGCCCTAAGGCTTTATATGGGCTTTGTCATGGGCTTGGTAACGGTAATGGACATGGATTTCTTATCCTTTAAAAGGCTTACATAATAAACAAACATCATACTAGCTTACCAAGTCCATAGCCCATTGACTTTTCTAATAACAAAAACTACGACATATTATAACGTTACAATATATGATATGACCATCACTTTCTAATATAATTTTTAATGCTAACAGGCTTCTTTAAGAAAGGTACACCACTCATAGGGATACAAAGGCAAGTTTTGATCTTATGTTTGGGAACTTATTATGTCCACACCCCCAGTTGGTAGGTGTTCTGTCTTGGTTTGCGACGGTTTGTTTTTATGTATTATTATTCACAAGAAAAAGACGGATTTTTTTGGGTTTTTGTATATATATGAAAAAAAAACTTTTGGAATTATTTTTGGTATCGTCCCGTTATCCAAAATCGTGTCTCTTTAAGAATCACCTTAAAGTAAACCCTGATATAGAAAACGTTACGATCTGTTTTGTTTGTTTTTTTATTTATTTTTTGTGGTGTTTTAACACTTTAGGAAAAGTGTTAATGACTTTTTTTGTATTTTGATTTAAAAATTTACAAAAGTAATGGATTTTTACAGTGATGATGGTGAAATAACACTAATCTCTAAAAATGCTGCAGAAACGAGCACACCTACCCGGCAGCAGCGCCAAAATTTGATTGATGCTAAAAAGTCAACTTAAATTGACCAAGTAAATGGTCAACAAAGTCAAACTACATAGACCAATGCTCCGGGTAATATAGGGTATCACCAGGTCGTTATATCCCAACGATGTGTGAATTGTACTTTAGCGTGCTTGTGATCGGGTGAATTTCATAGGAAAGGGTTGTGATGAGAATTATTTGAGAATTATTAAATGAAATAGCTTAGGAAAGCTATATGATTGATTACGTGAATTTAGATTAAGAAGAAATGTGCTAAAACCTAAAAACGTACATTTAACTGAAAATGGGTACAAACGTACGTGAGAAAAAGTGAATCTGATTAACTAAAAAGGCTATGGGTCTAAAAATGATATTTATACAATCCTAATTAATAAAGAAAATTTTTAGAAAAAGAAAATTAATTTTTACACTATTTATATAATTGTTATTAATGAAATACTAATTTCCTAATTATTTTTAATTATTAAAATTACACTAAAATACAAATAATTATGAAATTAACTTAGAAAAATAAAATTTAAACTTGGAAAAATCTAAAATAATATAAAACTAATTTTAAAACAGAAAATATATTTTTAATACTTTTTAATTAATTATTATTAATTATTTACTATTTTCTAATTACTTTTTAATTATTTAAATTACCCTAAATTCTAATTAATTATGAAATTACACTAGAAAATTGAAAATATAATTTGGAAAAATTTAAAATACTTAAAAACTGATTTCTAAACTAAATTTGTATTTTTCTAATTTTTCAATTAATTATTATTAATTATTAATTATTAAAAACTAAATTAAATTAAGAAAAATACCAAATGATAAAAGAAAATTTTGAAAAAATTACTAAAATTATTTTTAACTATAAGAAGCCTAGGAAAAATATAAAAATGAAAATTGCTTATAAATAAGCTGAAATAATAAGCCAATTGGCTTAAATAGAAGCTATCACTTCTATTAAATTGAGCTTTTTTGGATTTTTCTTTTTCAAACTTGTTTACTAACTGATTTTAAGCAACTTTTGTGAAGCAAGTTTGATTGGAACTCAGAATTAAGCAATATAGTGAGCTTATTTGATTGACAGTTAAGCTATTAGCTTATTAGGACTTTGAGTTTGATGAATAAGCTATAAAATTGAACCACAAGTCCAAACAAACAAACAACTATCAATAATATTGAGAAATAAATACAAAATACTCAGATAAGCAAGCACAATAAGCTAGATAAGCCTAATAAGCTCTTGGCTTATTTGACAGACCAAACAGGCCTAAATGCCTAATTACAGCCCCCTGTGGGGGCCACAAGGGGGTCAGAGGTCTAAACTTGGGGTTGAACACTCAAGTTGGACTGGGTGGCTTCACAATAAGCCAAGTGGGAGGCCAGAAAGCCCACTAATAAGCTCACAAGGAGCTTATGTAATAAGCTCAGTGGAGCTGAGTGCACAGATGCACAGGTCAAATGACCAAGTAATAGGTAAGTGTGGGGTCCACACTAGGGATCAGGGATTCAGACTTAGACTTGAAATAAGAAGATAAGCAGTATGGCTTTAAAATAAGCCAAAAACCAAATCCTAACTCCCACAAATAAGCTAGATAAGCACACTTGAAAATTTGACAAAAACTTGAGGACTCGGTTTAAATAATGGATTGGACAAACTAAAGAGGACTTGCAGCCCTAGTGAATAAGCCAGGAACCCAAAAATAAGCTCTTAACCTCAAAGGTTTGCTTATTGGCTTTCCAATAAGCCAAGAAATAGGGGGTGGGACCCACTATGGTAAACAGGACAAGCCAAGGAAAAAGGGGCCAATGGATTGAGTTATGGTGCAGGGCACACCCTTGCCCTGCAGGTCAATTTGAACCCACAAATAAGCACTAAAGAAAAATCTAAAAAATAAGAGCCATGTGGAATTCTAAAGATTAGCTGACAAACTATAAAATGTAAAAAGCACAAGACCTGAATCCAAACTAAAAAATCAAAACAATTCATGCAAGATTAGGATTTCTGCTTAAACTTACAATTTTGACTTTTTGATTTTTGCTTTTAGTTTGACCAAAATGAATTTCAAACTTGATTTAATGACTGATGTTGTCAAGTTAAGGTATAACTGAGCTAAAATAAACTATGTTATCTATTTGTGACTTGAAATGAGGCCTAAGCTACTAAAAATTCCAACTCAGACATATTTTATACCAAGTTATGGGTGATTTTGACTTTTCCACTTGTAGCTACTAAAAACTTTGTTGATTTCGTGTACTTAGGTGCTGAGTAAGATAAATGAACAGGTTACAAGTTACCAAATCAATTGATGCACCATACACAGTCCAATCCAAACACTATTTTTAAACACAGAAAGCAATGAAACTTGAATTACAAGTATCTAAATCATAACCTAATGATTACTACTACACTAATAAGCAATAAACATGCAATAAAGACATAGAAGAACAACAATAAACACTTTTATAATACAAAGAACAAAAATCAGAAAGTTGATCTTACATAAGCCATCCAAGCTTAGCAACCAGTGAACAAGAACCCAAAACCAATACCTAATGACTTCCACTAGTCTCTAACCCACAGCCATCCCTGATTTACTGTGCTCCAGCCCTTCTTCAACTCTGCAACATTATTTTTTTTATTTTATTTTTATTTTTTTATTTATTTGTGACTATTTTATGAAACTGAGTTTATGAGGTTTGCACAAGCTTGTAAATCTTCTAAAAACAAACACATGGAGCTTATACAAGTTTATAGATAGCTTATGAATCACCAAGGAACCTTACACTAGCAGTTGAAATATTTAAATAAAAATTGAAATTGAAAACAGGATGTAACTTTGAGTTATACTTTCATTAACTTAAAAGCTGAGTACAAATGATAATTTTTAAAACTACTAAAACTGAATTACAACTAATACATGCCATATATGGCTTCTACACCCATCTATATATACTACGATTCAAAGATAAGCAATCCTAGCTAACATATGGCTTCCTCTTGTAATTTGAGAGTCCCAATGGCTCTTTTGTTGACCAATGACCACATCCTCACCATCCAATTGAGATTTAATCAATCCTAGACTTTGACTAGGATTTTGACGCCAAAAGACAAACGGACCATTTTTGGTGGAACTGGTAGGGGAATTAAATGCAAGGGGGGGTTGGTTTGGTTGGTGAAAGGGTATTAATTGTGGGTGGCTTAGTTGGTGAAAAGGTGGAGGGGGGGGGGGGGGGAGACAGGTTGCAGGTTTTGGGGGGAAGTAAGGAAGGAGATGGGGTTTGACCGTTTGTTTGGCCCTGTGTTTATTATCAAAAAGGGAATGGGCCGGGTATTGGTGGTGATGGGCTTGGGGGTTATTGGATTGGATTGGGTTTTGGGTGGTGTTTGGATTAATAATACAAAGGGTCCGGTTTGGTATTAGAGTATCACAAGGACCATTTTTGTAATTTTGCCGAAACTTGAGGACCTGAAATACCAACTTCCCAAAGTGTTCATAAGGACCAATTATGCCAAGTGATGAGGCGAAAAATGATCCGTTTTTAGGGGGTCATTTAAGCACGAATTCGAATTATTTGATCAAATATTGCCCTAAATCATTCCTTTTGTGATTTTAGGTACTTTGGGAGAGAAATCTGGAAAAGGAAGCAATTCGGACGTTTTTTGAGCATAAAAGTGAAGAAAACGCCAAAGTCTTAATTTTCCATGCTGGGAACAGTAGGTGACGGCGTCAAGAGTAACTCTCTGACGGCGTCAAGAGCAAAATTCCATGACGACCCAGTACAGATTTGACGGCGTCACGAAGGTAGGGCATCAAGAGTAAAAGTCATGACGGCCTGGAAATGATTAAGTCTTGACGGCGTCAAATGTAGATCAAGGCAGTCCGAGAATAGTTTTGGCGGCGAGGTGACGGCGACACAAGGTTGGTCTTGACGCCGTCAGACCCTTTTTCCTATATATAGTTTTCTAATTTTCACATTAAAAAGAGAGAAGTTTTGGAGAAACCCTAAGTACGATTTTGGTGCGAATTAAGATAAGTGTTCTTTTAATTCAATCAATATGTCTATGTGTTGGTTATCTATATCTTGTTCCTGTCTTAATTCCATCATGCTAGGCTAGATCTATCTTGTGTTTGCTTGGATCTAATGAAACCTAGATGTTAATTATGTGTTGATTACTTGTTTATACTTGTTTTGGATGAATGATTTATATGTTAGGCTTAAGAAAACTGGCAGATCTCCAATTGGTAACATGCTTGAACGTCTTAAGAAACATGAACCGACGCGCACTAGGTCTTTATTGGTTGTATTTAATGCATGAGCCACTGTTTACAATCCCTATAGTTGTGCTGGGCATGGTATAGGAGGAGATAAGAGCTCATAGAATTAGGGAGTTAAGTGTGCCACCCCATGAATGGTATTAAGGAATACGATCCGTCATCCATGCAATTATAACAAGTAATTAACGTGTAAAAGATGTCTAGGGAGTAGTGAAATCTAAGTAAACACATTTTATCCACTTATTGCTCACAACTTTAGTATAATTTAGTTTATTTTCATTTCTAGTATTTTATTTTGATTGCATCTTTAGTATTGGGTTAGTTGATTAGCAACTAATTCCGCCCAAATCCTTCAAACCCGAGATTTTTAATTGCTTTCTAAAAAATATAAAATACAAAAATAATCATCCCTCACCTTTAGAACTAGTATTTAGGCTTTCTAATCCTAGCGACACTATTCCTAAGCTGAACGATCAATCCCCCGGTACTTGTCACTATACTATACTACAACGATCAGGTACACTGCCTGGTGGGGGTTGTAAGCTTCTCAAGATCCCTTGAGAGGTAAAACCTGGTGCAATTCCCACGTCATCACCAAGCTTCCATAATCCAAGAACCAAAATTGACTTTTCTATTTTTCAAATTCCAGGGACCTTTTATGTCAATTATGAAACTCTAGGGACCAATCTTGCAAACATTTGAAACTTTTTACCCAAAGATCAATTTTTATAATGTTTGACTTTCAAAAGATTTGGGTTGACTTATCTTTCAAAATAAATGCATAGGGACTATTTTTGACAAGTTTTGAAACTTGGGGGACTGAAACTGCCAATTATGCAAACTTTATTCATTTTTCATCTGTTTTTACTCATTTTGCATCTGAAACATATAAAACACAATCCCTGGGATATTTTCAGTATTTTGATGCTCATTTGAGTGTTTTTAGATGTTTTGCAGTTCAGATTTGACCAAAAATGATGAGTGTTTGAGCACTCATCAGTTGTGTGATTCTATCTTATGCTTTTCTTCTTTTTAACATGCTAGGCTAGGTTTTTATTGTGTTTGCTTAGATGTAATGAAACCTAGATGTTGATTATTGGTTGATGGTTTATTTATAGTTGTTGTGGATGATTGTATTCGATGTTAGGCTTAAGAAAACTGGCAGACTTCCAATTGGTAACTTGCTTGAACGTATTAAGAAACATGATCGGAGGTGTACTACGATTTATGATTGTATTTAATGCATGAGCTAATTCTAGTGATCCCGTGTTAGGAGCTTTTAGTCGGCTCGACATAGGAGTGAAGTAGGAGCTTATAGAGTTAGGGAATTTCGTACACGACCCTACGACTAGTACTAAGGAATATAACCCGTCATCCATGCAATTGTAACAAGCTAATCAACCGGTAAAAGATATCTAGGGAGTAATGAAATCTAAGTAAACACATTTTTTCTTATTATTGTTTACACCACACATTAGTTTTAGTTTATTTTATTTTATTTTAATTGCATCTTTAGTTAATTGGGTTAGTTGACTAGCAACTAATTCCGCCCACTCCTTCAAAACCCGAGATTTTACTTGCTTTTATAAAAATATAAAAATACAAAAAGAATCATCCATCACCTTTAGACCTAGTTTAGTAGACTTTTTAATCCTAGCGAACACTATTCCTGAGTTGAACGATCAATCCCCCGGTACTTGTCACTATACTATACTACAACGAACACGTACACTGCCTAGTGGGGATTGCAAGCTTCTCAAGATCCCTTGAGAGGTAAAACCTTTTGCGAGGGTGCAATTTCACGCATCATTGAGCAACATACACATCTTCATTTATAAACCCGTTTAAGAATGCACTTTTGACGTCCATTTGAAAGAGTTTGAAATTGTGTGCGCATGCATATGCAAGTAAAATTCTAATTGACTCGAGCCTAGCAACTGGAGCAAAAGTTTCATCGTAGTCAATGCCTTCTTGTTGATTATATCCTTTTGCTACTAGCCTAGCTTTGTTCCTAAACACAATACCATTTTCATCCATTTTATTATGAAAGACCCATTTTGTTCCAATTATTGTTTGAATTTTTGGTTAAGGAACTAATTTCCAAATGTCATTTCTCATAAATTGGTTTAATTCTTCTTGCATGGCTATTACCCATGACTCATCTTTTATAGCTTCGTTTATATTTTTCGCTTCAATGGTTGACACGAAACAAAAGAAGTTACTTTCATTTTGAACTTTTGATCTTAGTGTTCTTTCGTTAATATTTCCTATGACACTATCTAATGGATGACTTTTAGATTCTTTGAAATTAATAATTTCTTTGTTTAATAGTTCATCTTCTTTGTCATCATCCAAGATCTCTTGATTTTCCATAGCTTGACTTTCAACTAAGTCACCATCTACCAAAGGTGATGTCTTAGAGGGAGGTGGACTCTCGTCGAATGTTACGTTCAACGATTCCTCGACTCTTACGGTTTCTTTGTTTAACACAATATAAGCTTTGCTATTTTGTTAGTATCCAAGAAATACACCTTCATAAGACTTTGGGTCAAATTTGGTGAGATAATCCTTGGTGTTAAGTATAAAGGATTTACTCCCAAACACTCTAAAATATCCTAATGTAGGTTTTTTACCTTTATATAGTTCATATGGAGTTTTGTTTAAAAATCTTCTAATTAAGACACGATTTAAAATGTAGGTTGACGTGTCAACGGCATTACACCAAAACTTTTGTGGAATATTTTGTTCAGTAAGCATTGTTCTACACATCTCTTTTAGAGTCCGGTTTTTGCGTTCTACTACACCGTTAGATTGAGAAGTGCGTGGTGCTGAAAAATTATGTGTTGTACCATTTTTATCACAAAAGTTTCCAAATTGTATTTCATTGTCAAATTCATGACCGTGATCCGTTCTAATAGACACAATGCAAGTTCCTAATTGATTTTGAATTTTCTTACTTAGAATTTCAAATTGGTTGAAAGCTTCATTCTTACTTTTCAAAAATTTTGTCCAAGTATATCTTGAATAATCATCTACTATAACCAAAGTGTAGAAGTTACCTCCATAACTTTGTATAGCGGATGGACCGAACAAATCCATATGTAAAAGTTCTAGACACCTAGATGTGGACACCATATTTTTAGCCTTATGGCTATTATGAACTTGTTTCCAATTTTGCAAGCATCGCAAAAGTGTTGGTCATATTTCAACTTAGGTAGGTTTCGAACTAAGTCTTTGGAGGAGAGGTTTTGGATAAGTCTCATGTTAGCGTGTCCTAAACGTCTATGCCATAAAGTTGAAGATTCATCTAATGAGGTGAGACAAAGTTTGTCTCTAGATGTTTGATCCATCTTCATGACATACACGTTGTTCTTAAGAATACCTTTGGCTATGGTTATGCCGTCTTTAAGTATTTTACTTCCATTTTCACTGAAAAGGACGTTATACTTTTTGCGGAAAAGTTGACTAATACTAAGGAGATTAAAACCTAGGTTATCAACATGAGCTACAACATTTACAGAGAGGGAGTCATGAGAAATTGTACCTTTTCCGATGATTTTGCTTTTAACTTTGCTACCAAACGTGACATTACCTCCATTACATTCTTGATATGTTGAAAAGAGGCTTTTGTTATCCGTCATGTGCCTTGGGCAACCGCTATCTTTTATCCATTCATCCGGCTCCAAACTAACTTTGAAGCACACCTATTTTATGAAAAACACTCAAACGTTTGGTCCCCAATATCTCATGGGTCCATTTTGGTTAAACATACCATTAACTTGATCCATGTATAAAAATGGAACATATGGGTTCCATGACATGTAATTTGGAGTTTGTTAATGTCTAGGTATGTTTTGGTTCCAACCATGTTGGTAGTTTGGTTGTGTTTTGTAGTTATTCTTTGGAAAGGGGCATTTGGGAATAGGAGTTTTAGGTCTCGTTTGAGTGGTTTTAGTTCTAAATTCATTTTTACTAAGTCCTACTCCAATTTTAATAGCCGGTTTTAGTTTTGTATCATTTATACTAGTTTTGGGCCTATTTGTGACTTTAACGAATTTAGTATGATCTGACATAGAAACTATATTTTCTGCTGCAGACCCCGAGGAACCTTTGGGTTCAACAAACGGAACCAAGTTTTTGGTTCTGTCTGGTCCGTGAGTACCTGTAGCAGTTTTGTTAGTTTCTTGTGCTTTTTCGTCTAGTTTCGTTTGACTCTTTGAAGTTTCAGATTTCATGAAACCTAGTCCTGTTTTATCAAATGGTGACTTTTGAAGTTTCATTATTTCATCCGCACAAGAAATATTTTTATCAAACCTTTTAAACTTTGTTGTTTGTTTTATTAGATCATTTTGTGTAATCTTAAGTTTTTCAATTTCAAGTTTAAACTCTTGACATGATTTACACATTGTGTCAATACTCTTACTCTTTTCTAACCTCTTAGCTTTTTCTTTTAATTCATAAACTTTATTTTCTAAAAACTCCTTTTTAGTTTTCAAAAATTTGTTTTTATTTATGATTTTTAAGCTTAGTTCACAAAGTTTGTTATATTCTTTTTGTAAGGTGTCATCATCAATAGAAGAACATGATGAGTCGGAGTGTACCTCATTCGAGTCATGAGCCATGAGAGCAATTTCGTCATTCTTTGGCTCATCGTCATCATCTTCACTATCGCTCCAAGCACCACTTACAAAATCTTTTTGAGATTTGCTTTTGGGTGGTTTTGGACATTCTCCTATGAGATGACTTGTGTCTCTACACCTAAAGTATTTTCTTTCAACCTTTCCTTTCTTTTGATCACGATCTTTTCGGAAAGCTTTCTTGTCATCTTTAGGTTGCCTTACAAGCTTCCCTCGTCTTTGAAAGAACTTCTTGAAGTCTCTAACGGCCATGGCATATACTTCGCCGTCACTATCCGAACTAGATTCTTCATCATCACTTGATTAAACTCTAGCCTTCAAAGCAATGGACTTGACCTTTTCTTTCTTTCCTTTAACTATTTCCGAATCCTTTTCCATAACCATTTCATGAACTTTGAGGTTTCCAATTAGCTCATCAAGTGACATGCTTGAAAGATCTTTAGATTCTTCAATCGCGGTCACTTTGGCTCTCCACTTTGGATGGAGTGCTCTAAGGAATTTCCTGACAAAATTCTTGCTACAAAAATATTCATCAAGTGCTTTAAGTGAAGTAATAATAGTGTTAAACCTAGCAAATGCACAATCAATAATCTCATCTTTTGGAATAGAAAATTATTCATATTGTTGAATAAGAAGATCAATTTCGTTATCCTTTACTTGTTAGTTTCCTTGATGAGTGACTATTGAAGATTGCCAAATTTATTTAGCGGTTTTGCACATAAAAACTCTTTCATATTCTTTCTTTGTTAAAGCATTGTAAAGCATCATTTTAGCTTCATTATTTTTGGCAATTAGTTCTTTTGATCTTCATTATGTTTAGTAAGTGAGCTATCCTCATCTTTACTACTTGAAGTATCCTTAAAAGTGGCTATATTATCACCATCAATGATTATATACCATATATCTATATCTTTAGATTTCACGTAAGTTTCAAAGCGGATTTTCCAATTTGTAAAACCGTTTGCTTCAAAAAGTGGTGGTATTTGCATAGATTGCCCTTCTTTGTAATTTTCAAAATCCATGGATCGTTTCAAGTTTTAAAACACAATATATTTTAAAAACTTGATTAACGTAGCTCTTGATGCCAATTGTGGAAAACTAGAAGGGGGTTGAATAGTTTACTGGTTTTTAACTTATTTAACTTTGAAAACTTTACGTGTAGTCAACAATTGAAACTAATTAATGATAAGTAATATGCAAGTATAAAGTAAGAAACGATCAAACCACAACACGATTGTTTATCGTGCTTCGGCTACAAGGACTCTTTTTCCTTGCCCTACTTCACGCCCCGAGTATCCAACTCGAGAATTTCAATCACTAGCCAACAAGCTCCTTTCACCAGCGGAGAAAACCTTACACGTTGCTTACACAAGATTTCCGACACAAAGCTAGATGTCGAGTTCTTTTACAAGGGTACAACCACTCCCGTCACACTATATATTTTAAGGCCTAAAATACTAACCGATCACTACTAAAATTACATAATGAAATGATGTATAAACTTCAAGAGTTTACACAATGCTAAGATATCAAGACTTGCAATGTTATATTGAGACTTGTAACTTTTGGTATGAACTTGTGATCTTCTTTGCTACAAAAGATCTCACACAAATGAAATGTTAATGAGTTAGATGAATGTATTGAGAATTTATGTGTAAAATATAATGAGATGTGATGAAAGAATTCTTGAGTGTGGCTTGGTATTTATAGCCAAACAAGACAGCAGGCTGGTGGACCCGGCGGAGCCAAAACAAGGGTTCCGACCTTGAATCCACAGGGTTCCGCCAGTCCTGTCAGTCAAATAATCAAGAAATCTTTCCATATCTATGCAATGTCTAATCAAGATCCTTTAGGTCAACTACAAGATAGTTTGAGTAAGAATCTTTCCAAATGTGTAAGAAATCTTATGGAAAGTCAACTTCTAGATTTGGAAATCTCTCCATAAATGCTCATGATGCATGCCATGATGTCATACAACATTTTCTATTTATATAAATATGAAAATGTTATGTTTTATGTAAAATGTAAATGTAGCAAATGTAATGTTTAAATGAAATAAAGTTCTAGTTATGAAAGACTTAAACTATATTCATGATTTGCTAAGAATTAATGTTTATACTTTGTCGTTAACAAAACTTAGCAAAGATCGTAAAATATAAATAACGTTTTTAGGCGATATTTGTATTAACACTCCTGGTTTTAAAAAGAATCCTAATCTAAAACCTGCAAATGCTTTTAATAAAACCAATGATGTCAAAAGTGCTTCTTTTGTTAACAATGGTCCTAAAAATGGTACTGGTAGCTTGTCTCTTAGTAATGATCAGGTGATGAAGCTTTTAAATCTATTGAATGATAAACCTGGAACTTCTGCTCATGCCAATATAGCAGGTAGGGCTTCTTGTTCTTTCTTTAACTACAGTGTTTTCTTTGTCTCCAACACACCACATTTCATTGTCTCCAAGATGTCTTTCCATTGGCAGACCACTTACCCGTTGATGAAAATTTTTCAAGATTCTTCGATGCGGTGATACCAACTACAATTTGGTCCTTATTGCGTTTTAGAACCTGTACCGTATTCTCACAGAAGAAACCATCAAAGGATCTTCTTTTCAATGACATAAAGATCTTATCTTTTAATTGGATTGTTAGTCGATATAAGAAACCTTTATTGAATTGGATAAAGTGGTTTTGTCACCCTTGTAATGCTCTATCCACCGCTTGTAACTTGGTCTAGCTCCTTGCTAGTTTCTATTTCAATTGCAGTTAAAAAAAAAAGCTGTCGTGTTTTCTTTAATCAGCATATTTATAAGTTTTTTTTTGTGCTAACATTAAGTTGGATGGAGTCAGTTACCATCTGGGATGGATAATTGTCTCAGTGGCTAATCAACATTTAACTAATAGTCCTCTTAATATGCATAATTTGGTTGATATATTTAGCTTAAAACTTACTGTGGGACATCCTAATGGAACTTTAGCTAAAGTCACTCATGTTGGTAATCTAAAACTTAATGAAAATCTCATTTTGTTTGATGTTTTAGTTGTCCCTGAATACTGTGTTAGTCTTATGTATGTTAATGAGTTGATTAAAGATAGCAAGTTAAGAGTTGGTTTTGATGAAACTAAGTGTTATATCTAGGATTTGAATTAGCAGAGAGTGCTGGGGACTGGTAGTGAGTCTGGTGGACTTTATCTATTTGATAAGTCTAACACTTTTTCTTCTTGTGTGATTAAAAGTGAGTTTCTTAGTTGTTTTGTGTCTAAAGATGTTTGGCATAATAGGTTGGGACACCATGCTAATCAAGTTTTGAAACTTTTAAAAGGGTCTTTAAAATTAACTAATATTGATCATGGTGCTCCTTGTGATGTTTGCCATAAGGCTAAACAGATAAGAGATCCTTTTCCACTTAGTGAACATAAAACTTCTTATTTTGGTGATCTCATACATTTAGATGTGTGGGGGCCATATAAAGTGGTTAGCAGGGAAAGGTTTAGATACTTCTTCACTGTGGTTGATGACTTTAGCAAATCTGTTTTGGTGTATATGTTGAAAGGCAAGCATGAAGTTTTTGAAATGTTTCAAAGTTTTTTCAAAATAGTTTTGACACAATTTAATAAGAAAGTTAAGATTGTCATATCTGACAATGGTACTGAGTTTGATAATAATAAAATGGGTGAGTTTTTTTTGACACAATGGGTGTTATACATTAGACTAGTGTTGCATATACTCCCCAACAGAATGGGGTTGCTGAAAGGAAACACAAGCATCTGCTTAATGTAGATAGAAGCCTTATGTTTCAAAGGGGCGGGGGGGGGGGGGGGGGGGGGATTCCTCTTGTTTTCTGGCCTGAATTTGTTTTGACTGCTACTTATTTAATTAACAGATTGCCTTCCTCAATTTTAAATGGTAAATTTCCTTTTTCTTTGGTCTATGGTAGAGAACCTAATCTGGTACATCTTAGGAGTTTTGGATGTCTTTGTTATGCTACTATTTTAAAAGAGTCTGATAAGTTTTCTGAGAGGTCTGAAAAATGTGTTTTGATTGGATATGCTAATGGTAAAAAGCTTTACAAATTGTTAAGTTTGGAAAATAGGTCTGTTTTGTATTCTAGAGATGTAAAGTTTTATGAAACTATTTTTCCATATAAAATGAACCAAAGTGTTCTTTCTGATTCTAGTCTTGAAGTTAATACTTTAAATTTCTTTGATAATTTTTAGTCAAATACCAAAACTCCTAGTCCCTCTCCCAATGATGGAAATTTAGAAGAGATGAGAGAGGAAGTTAAATTTGTTGGTAGAGAAGGTAGTCTAGGTCAATCTGGTAGGGTTGTGGATCATGAGGATGATCATTCTAAACAGGTACATCAATATGATGATCCACAACAATTAGTTGATCGTAGCTCTGCAACTCCTTGAGATGAGAATATCAATTCTAAGGGAAATGCAGTTCCTGAAACGGATGTGCCTAGTTTTCAAAATGTTTCTCAGAGTCAAACAGAGGAAGGAACTACTAGTCATAGGAGATCTAGTAGATCCTCTAAGTTACCTGCTAGGTTGAATGATTATGTTCTTGACACTAAACTTAGATATGGTCTGAATAAGTATGCTAATCATACTAAATTACGTGTTGATAACTGTTGTTTTGTTGCTAATTTGAATAATTCTTTTGAACCTACTTCTTATGAAGAAGCTTCAAAAGATGTTAACTGGTGAAATGCTATGAATGAAGAGATATTTGCTTTATATGAAAATGATACTTGGGAGGAAGTTGATCTTCCTGATGGTAGAATTCCTATAGGTTCTAAATGGGTTTTGAAAATTAAGTATAAATCAGATGGTGAGATTGAGAGGTATAAAGCTAGACTTGTGGCTAAGGGTTTTAATCAAAAAGAAGGTTTTGATTATGATGAAACCTTTAGTCCTGTGGTAAAAATGGGAATTGTTAGGTGTTTAATTAGTATTGTTGTTCAAAGAGATTGGAAAAACTTTCAAATAGATATTAACAGTGCTTTTTTATATGGTGATTTGAAAGAAGAAGTTTATATGTTACCACCACCTGGCTAGTTCAAATAAGGTAGCAAAAAGGTTTGCAAGTTGAAAAAATCTCTTTATGGCTTGAAGCAAGCTCCAAGACAATGGAATCTTAAATTATCTGAAGCTTTGTTTGAGGCTGGTTTTGAACAGTCTAAAAATGATCATTCTTTGTTTGTTAAAACTAAAGGAAGTACAATATTGTATTTACTTGTTTATGTTGATGATCTTGTGATCACTGGTAATAGTGAAAGTGAAATTGAGAATTTTAAAATTTTTCTAAGGAACAAGTTTAAAAATAAAGATTTGGGGGAGTTGAAATATTTTCTTGGAATTGAGGTGTTAAAAACTGATGAAGGTTTATTTTTAAACCAAAGAAAATATTGTCTTGAGTTGTTAAATGATTATGGTTTGCTTGCTTGTAGACTTGTGTTAACTCCTTTACTTGAGAATATTGTTTTGAATCATAAGGAGTCTGATGATGATAAGTACTTGAAAAATATTTCTAGTTAACAAAAACTTTTTAGGAAGTTGATATATCTTACCATGACTAGGCCTGATATTTCATATGTTGTGCATTGCTTGAGTGAGCATATGCACTGTCCTTTGCAGTCTTACTTTGATATTGGCTTAAGGGTCTTAAAGTATCTTAAGCTTGCACCAGGTAGTGGGTTGCATTTTGGTAAAAATAATGAAAGGTTAAGGTCACTGCCTATTCTGATTCAAATTGGGCTAAGTGTCCTGTTACCTAAAAGGTTTGTGTCTGGATATTATGTTTTTGTTAATGGTAGTATGGTTTCTTGAAAAAGTAAGAAACAAGGTACTTTATCTAAGTCTTCAGCTGAAGTTGAGTATAGGTCTATGGCCTCTACTATTTGTGAAGTATTGTGGATTCTTAAGGTTTTAAAGGATCTGGGTATAACAGATAACTTGTTACATATTGAGTTATGATAATAAATCTACTATGCAGATTGCGGCCAATCCAGTTATGCATGAGAAAACTAAACATTTTGACATTGATGTGCATTTGATTAGAGAGAAGGTTGCATCTTGGTTGATTAAAAGTTTAAAACAGTTTAGGTTGATTCTAAGAGTCAAACTGCTGATGTTTTGACCAAAGCCCTTGGCTCTGTGCAACATGGTGTTATGGTTAAAAAACTGGGTATGATAAATCTTTTTGCAGGTTTGTCAGTTTGAGGAGGTGTGTTGAAAGTATTATATCCTTTTATCAAATAGTTGAACTTTCAAGGGTTATTATGTAATTATTTCTTTCTTTGGTTCTAATAACTTTAACTTTGAGTTGTGTTTATTAAGTATTATTTGTGCAGGGTTAGAGTTGTAACTTTGGAGCCTATATAATCAGTCTTCTCAGCTAGGGTTTCAGAACTCTTATTCCTCTCAAAGTTTTACGAGCAAAAGCTCTCTAGTTTTACTTGCTAGTTTTCATTGTTTCAGTTTCTGGTTTAAGATCATCTTGATTATGTTTAGATAGTGTTTAGTGTTGATTCTTAGAGTGTGTGTTGTTTGTACTGATTGTACCTTTTAGAGGGACAATCAATTATTACTTTGTATTGTACTGGTTTGCATTCGTGTTGGGGACAAAGCTTCAACTGTTTATTATTATAATAAAAGATTATCCCAAGGGGATGGTTGATTGGGTGATTATAGCTGTTGTTTTGTGCCATTTTAACACCTACGGGAGTTTATTGTTTAATATGGTATCAGAGCAGACCGATCCTCTGACCTAGTTGGCTAGGAGTTGACGACTCTATATCACCCCGTTAAACCGTAGCTAGTTAGCTATCGTCGTTTATATATTCCTAATGTATCCTATAGCAACAAGCATGTTTTGACCGACTAACATATTACCGTACCTTACATTGATGTATATTAAAGGGCATTTGTGGTTATTTATGGTTGGTGTTATGAGGCTAAAATAAGTCATTCGTACTCCCTCTGTCTCATAATAATAGTCTATATTTTCTTTTCGGGATTTCTCGAAATAATTGTCTACTTTCCTTTTTAAGTAAAACTAGATAATCTAGTGAGAGAATATTCTATTTGAGTGATTGAAAATAAAAGTGGGAGATTAAATTATGAGTTTTTTTTTTTCCTGACAATAATTTTGAGACGGAGAGTAACATTCTAGTGCATTTATAAACACTAGAAAGGTGCCCGCGCGATGCGGGGGCGGATTGTTGGGGTGAAGAGGAGGGAGGTGGGGTGGTGGAAAGTGGTTGTTGGGGTGGTTGTTGAGGTGGTTATAAATTGTTTGGGGTGGTTGTTGAGGTAGTTATAAATTGTTGGGGTGGTTGTTGAAGTGGTTATAAATTGTTGGGGGTGATTGTTAGGGGTTGTTGTTTCCATAATTAGTAAGTAAAAGTCTGAATTTTTAAGCCTTTCTAATTATAGTATAGTCCCAAATACATTATATAGTAGTATAGATTGTACCTGAGGTAGGTTGAAATAAATGAAATGCCATTAAATGAATGCATTGATAAGATATCTAACATTCTTGCAAATCTAGTGGTGGCCATAGAAAGGTTCGGGTAGTAGAGATATGTCTTTAACGTCTGCAAATATGAGTCAAATATTCATTTTTCCGGAATAATATGAACGTGAAAAATTTCATCCATTTTGTTTTCTTTTATTAAGAAAATAGTATATGTTGGTGGTGTGTAATAATGTGTCTGTGCATACTCAAAATAAATCTGCTCAGACGCGGTTGGTATCTATAATTTTGTGTGAATTACGTGGACGAAGAATGTAAGTTTGCTTTTGATATTTTACAAAGATATTTTTTCGTTGGACAATCACTACTGGTAGGATGCAGGGGCGAAGCTTGGAAATTTCGAGTAGGGTCGGGATCTAAATTTTTTTTTTCCTAACACTATGGGGGGTCGAAACCGAATTAAATTAGGGGCGAAACCGAAAATACCGAAATTTTTCTACACGAAAACTATATACCCTTACATCGCAAAAAAAATTTCGGGGGGTCGGCCGCCCCCCCCCCCCCCCCCCTCAGAAGCTGCGCCCCTGGTAGGATGGCAAAAGCATCCGAAATCGACGGGGAAAACCGAAACCCGAACCGGTTGGGTCGGGTTGGTGGGTTTAGATGCAGGTTTAGGTATTGATATAATTTTTTAGCCGGGTACGGGTTTGGGTACGGGTTCTGATAATACCCGCCCGATTACCCGTACCCGTATCCGTTTACCCGAATCTACATCTGCTTTATTGATATTATATTTAACTAGAATATATATACATTATATATAATTTTTTCCATTATACTTTTTTATATACGTATCTGTATTACATAATATATTTTATTTTGTAAATGAATTATTCAAAAGCATTAAATCGTTTGATACGATATTCATTTTCTTTAACTTTAACAAAAATGAATATATTAGAGTGTTTTCCTTTGTTTTTTCGATGGATTTTAGTGTGTGACTTAATCTTAATACAATTATTTTGTCCATATATTATTCAATTGGGGATAACCAAAACCTGCGGCGAAACTCGAAAAACTGATGGATAATAATAATCGGGTACCCGGCGGTTAATGAGGCATATACAGATATGGATATTATAAACGGGTACGTGTACTGTTACAATAAAACCCGCCCCGACCCCGACCCCGACCCGTTGACATCCCTAACTACCGGTGGTTATATTGATTTGTTAAACAGGTAGATATCAAAATGAAGGTTTATGAACATGTTGCATGTACTTTAAAAGTTGTTTACACTAACTTTATACTCTATATTAATCAAACTATTGGTTTATTAACTAGCTAGCGAGTTGAGAATGTTTATGTGTTGAGAATGCTCTAAATTAATCAAATTAATCTAAAGTCTAATATCTATTTGGGCAATAATTGACCTGGATATTATTGTTAAAAATCAATTTCCCACCAACTCATCAATTAATAGCTTGTTATTTTCTCATTCGAGCCACCCTATGAAGACGAAAGACGAACGTGGTGTAGTCGATGTGTGGTCAAACCTAATTCCTAATAATTCAGACTCATTTTCATCATTTAAAATTAAGTTAGTGGGCTTTAAATTATAAATTTAAGGATAACCGTAACAAATTCAGATTTTGTCAAGTTGGGACTTGGGAGTCACTTTTTTTTCTTTTTTTTTTGAACATGATAGAAAATATTAATTCAACTGATATAAAAAGTATATAAATCAACTCTATTTGTTATTATCATATCATAGGGTAAAAAAAAAGCGTACCAAATCACGGTTAAGGGATTTTTATTTTATTTTATTTTATTATTATTATTATTTTGGCTAATTATAGTCTTCGCATGCATTTTGGGAGAACTAATCGTATTCCCCTTGCTAAAAAAAAAAAAAAAAAAACAACGCTTATTTCCCAATATTTTATTTTCTTACTCTATGTATTCGCTATCTAAAGAATACGTATTTAAATAGCTTGAAAATACATTATGTTTAATTAATGTAATGATTAGTTTGAATGTGTTGGTCCATTACCACGTTGCATAGTTCATAAAATTAAGGAGAGAGGGTTAACATGTCTTCCTAATTAAAAAAAAAAAAAAAAAAAAAAAAAAAAAAAAAAAAAGAAAAAAAAAAAAGAAAAAACAATTTCTAGCTTTATTCTATATTATTTTTAGGATGTTGATCATAAGCATAACATTAGTTATGTTTAAGAGTTAAAAAAATGCAAATATATTGGTACATTAAGATAGTTACCGTCCCCAAGTGAAGTTAATTATGTTTAGCATTTTCTTAATATATATTTTTTTTAAAAGCCAACATATTATTAATAACCTAAAAAAAAAAACGAAAAAAAAAAATACAAATAATAATTTTGTATACTCGTATAACTTATAAATCATCGTTGTTTTGGTTTAGTGGTGGGTCATAGGTGTTGTAGGTAAACGACCACGTCTAGTGCAAGTCAGCAAACGACCATTTGAGTGCTCTTGAAAACTAAAGATAAGAACTTTCTACCAACTCACAATTCCAAACACCCTTGTCATTTTTAAGGAACTGATTCACATATTTATTTTTAATTTATATACTTTAAATTATAAGCAAGATAAGCATACAATTTACGTTATTGTAAGATCTTAATATAATCAGTGATATATTGTTTTAAACATAGGTATTAAATTTATAATATTAAATTGTTTGACAAATACCTGAATATTTAGTTTGAGAAGAAAACAAAAAATTTGTTAATTTAGTTATGCTAAAAACTAATTAATGCGAAGTTAGAGGTATTTATCTAAAATTTGTATTTGAGAGCGTATCACTATTAGCGACTCAAGCTCTCATTAATTACACGCTTGAAGCAAGCCGATTACCAAAGTCCATCAACACTTGATGGAAGCCCGACTTAAATCCCGGAACACGTAGGGTCTGGTAAAACCTCTCATGCCAGATTGAGTGGGACAGTACTACTGCTACTCAATTGTCACTAGCGGTTAAAATATACAATCTGGCGCTGCACAGTGGGACGTACGACAAACACTACTATGTGCGAGCTAAATGACGAATGACACATGTCCTCTTTTTCTGATCTTTAATGATCAACACATGGCTCTCTAGCAGCCGTTGATCATCCACAAAGGGTTTATCTCTAAACCTTACAAGCCTCTTTATAAAAGGAGAAAAACAAATACAACTTCATAAATTTTTACATACTTGGGCAAATACTGCCTCACAGTAGTGTAATATGGTTCTTGTTTTATGTGTTACCCGAGCTTCTTGAGCTATATTAATCTCATCGGGTCCTTACCGTTCAACATGGGAAACCAAACAAGAAAACCATTCTTATCCAATCTATAAACCGATTTACATACCATGCGTAAACAATATTTATCTAAAATTTAAAAAATAAAAGAAGAATATAATTAAATTTTAACGCAAATTTAAAAATATTTACGTAAAACTTAAAAAAGCGAAAGAAGAATGTGATTAAATTTTAAGCATAGGGACGATTTTTATAAATTAAGATAATGACAAGGATTATTTATGTAACTTTTACACAAGGATACGATGATTTTTGTTAAATAAGGTAACTTTTTGAGACTATTTATGTAACTATATGTTAAACAAACATCATCTAGAGTTAATTTATCTAGAGTTAATTTAGTGATCGTTTTTTTAATCACAGTGTTAACCTTATGGACGTTATTTTCTTTTTTCCTGAGACAGTTTGTGTAATCATCGGTATCGCAGGGACCGTCGTCTTTCTTCTCCTTAAGACTTGCTATTCTAATTTTCCGAGAAAATTGTTTATATTTAACATGTTGCTATTTACCGAACAATGCAAGTTGGTACGAACGTATTTCGAATTGGTTGATACTCCACTACCAACACCACCTCTTCAGCGCTTACAAAAGTATGCTATTCGACGAGTCCTTCAATAATAATTATTGAATGCCGAATCATTGATCACGAGAAGTTGAGAACATGAATGAAGCTTTGAGTAAAAGCCTCGTTTTACGTTGTTATCACATAGGACGGTACAACCCTTGTTGAAATGGCTATTACCGTTCATAACACTTTAGAATCCTTAAAAAAAAAAAAAAAAAAATGTATACAGCCGTCGCTAGTCAAGTGACAACTAATATTAAGCGGCATATCTTGTAAACTAATACGATGTTATATAAACCATTGCTTAATTACTTGGAACTAGACTTCCCACCCACACAGGTTTGTTAATTATTAATTTGGAATCTCATAAGAGATAGTCTTATTGTTGAAAAATCAGATTAATTATATTAATCACATACCAACATAATAGGGTAAAGTACATAGAATAATAACGTACTTTGTCAATTTTACCGAGATGAAACACTAACTTTTTTATAACCATTTAAGCCAACCAAACTAATTTTCTATGTCTTAATATCAACAAAAGTATATATATGCTTTTCCACGTAATATATGTTTTTTTCAAATCTTTTATAATTCCACTTGTATGCCTACATGGCATATTAAATTACCCCAAAAAAAAAACCTGAACCAAACCCGATTATATTCCCCCTTTTAAAACCCGTTTGCTCATTTACCCCCAAATCAAAAACACGCAAATCATAAACCCTAATTTCTAATCCAAGATGTCAATTAATTGCGATTGCGGGCTTCCTCTAAAGTGTCACACCTCTTGGACCCCTTCAAACCCTGCAAGACGTTTCGTTTGTTGCCCTAACAGATTTGTAAGTTGATCTAATGTTGATTGTGTAAATCTTTTATGCTAACATCACTTAATTTTAATTGCAGAAAACAGGGGTAAAGAAGTGTTTGGCATGGGATTGGTGTGATCCTGAACTAGACAATCAATGGTACAAACATACCTTGTATGAGATGTACAAGACCTTGACTCCTTATGGAAGGGTTCAAGTGCAAGAAGAAGTAACAAGCCAAGAGAGACTTGCTGTTTTGGCTATTGAAATGGAGCAACTTAAGGTTCAAATGAAGAAAACTCAAAAAAGTAGCTTAATTTTGAAGTCAATTGTTATCTTGTTTGTGTTGGGTTGGTTTGTGTTTTAGTGTAATAGGGTTAGGTTTGTAGTAGCAGGTTTGTGTTGATGTTACTGATGCAACCAACAAATTTTCATGTAAAAGGGTTAGGTTTGTAGTAGCAGGTTTGGTTGTAATAGCATGTTGGTTGTAGCAGGTTTAAGCATGTTGGATTTTTGCAGGTTTGGTTGTAATGTACTAGACACTTGTAATGGGGGTCCCTTTATAATGAAAAGGATTTTGTACTCAAATTGCACAAAGATGTTGCTGATGCAAGTGATAATATAATATACTGCAAATAGGAAATGTATAATATACTGCAATTAGATTAAAATACTACATAATTGGTTCATTCAAGGTGGTCAAAAGCCACTTAAAGGTGCTTTACAAAAGATACTACAAAGCGTGTGCCCACATGCTTTTTTGTCCACCAATACTGTCCAAAAGTAAACCAACAAATATGCAGAAATCCATCCTAAATATTCATTACAGACCATTAGAACATAGTTATAATCCTAACATACTTAAACTATTCAGAATCAGAAACTGCAAATGCTTTGTCAGGGATAGAACCAGATCCTTGTTGGTCAAACTGATATGCTTTGCTCATCTGCAAGTTCTTGATTCTTTCAGATCTGCCACGGTTCTTGTGATAAATCCTTACACCATCCACATATGCCTTCTCCATCCACTTGTTCATGTTCTTTCTCTTTTTTGGTGTTTCAGTTGGTGATGAAGTGGCTGTATCAACTGCTTTGCCTTTGTCACTAACAATTTTTGATGTTGCTGATGCAGAATCTTGAGTTGGTGGTTGTTCTTGTGTACCAAGTATGACATACTCTTGAGTTGGATGATAAGGGTTGTTCTGACCAAGTAGCTGTTGTGGAATGATTTTGTTATAAGGTTCTTCTTCAAGCATGTCTTCTATTCCATTCTCAGCAAATAGCCTCTTTTTTTCTAAATATTTTTCTTCTCTTATTTTATCAGCTAACTCTTGCTCCTTCCTTTCCTCTTCTTCCATAAATTCTCTGAATATTTCTTCATCTTGTTCCATTTGTTGTATCTGTTTTAGCAGTACATGGTTAGCTACACCATAGTTATAAATGTGTTAAACATTAATACAATTGAATGTTAAATTTACCTGTGCTTTTGTTAGACCACCATTCTGTTGCTCCTTCATAGCCTCATCTTCCATAAATTCTGTACATACTTCCTCATCATGTTCCATTTGTTGTCTCTGTTGTAATGGTATATCATCATATGAACTGACATTCCACATGTTAATTGCAGCTGCACCTCTACCACCTCTGCCACCCCTACCACCCCTACCACCTCTGCTACCCCTACCACCCCTACCACCCCTACCAGCTCTGCTTGCACATTGACCATGTCCAGTTTCCCTATTTCTTCCTGGTTGCTTTTTCTCAGTTTGAGGTTTAGGTTGTGTTGGATTTTTACACCCTGCCTTGTTATGCCCCTTTTGCCAACAATTTGAACAAGTCATAGTCCTACCAACCCTACTAACTTGAACACCATTATTCTCATCTTGTGCTTTCCTTCTAGCCTTTTGAGGTCTACCAGGCATCTTTCTAACTAGTGGGGGTAAAGGTGGTTTGTCATTGGTCTTTTTCCAGGTTTTTGATCCCCATACTGGGTTAATTGAAAACTGATAAGCACTAAACCATTTATCTTGACTATACCAATGACTCACACCTTCATCACTTTCTTTGCCCATATGCATATAGCCTGCTACAGCATGCACACATGGGACACCACATAATTCCCAATGCTTACAAGAGCATACCTTATGTAGTAGATTCACAACATAACTCTCATCTCCTTTCCTGACTTCAAGAACTTGGAAACCACTAGGATATACATCCCAATACCTAAGAAGATAAAAAACAATAATTAAAACAGGATGTTTACCTTTTGAAAGTCTTAACTATATAATCTTTGTTATATACCTTTGTGTATTTTCCAGGATACTTAGCCTCTTCCTTACACTTGGTGTGATGGTGTCTTCCAAAGAGAATGCTTTCTTGTTCATGGCAACCAACCTTTGCATTATGTAGAGCCTGATGTCTTCCAGCATAGTAATTATAGGTCTTGATCTAGGGCCCAAAATTGCTCTGTTAAAACTCTCAGATATTCCATTCTCAAATAATGCACATTTTCTATCCAATGCAAAGAATGCTCTACTCCATGAGTTAGGGTTTCTTTCAATAAGCCAATCATAAGCTGCCTGATCAATCTGTTTAATTTGCTCCATGTAAAACTCAAATTGTTGTTCTAACGTACTTGATGCAGCAGTCCAGAACAGCCTTTGATATTGAACACCAGAAAATTTCTTCTTGAAATTTGCATATAAATGCCTTGTGCATTTTCTATGCTCTGCATTTGGTAACCAATCTCTCACTGCATCTAACAAACCCTGATTCATATGAAACATATTCTTAGTACAATGTAGTTAATACAGTATAGACATAGAAAAATTTATGCAAAATAAGGTTACCTTATGGGAGTCTGAAATGAGTGTAATGCCCTGACCATCATTCAAACAAAGATCATTAATTAACATAGATATGAACCAATCCCAGTTCTCTGCATTTTCTACCCTAACTACAGCCCATGCAATGGGATACATTTGATTGTTTGCATCCCTTCCCATGGCTATAAGTAATTCACCCCTACATGTATGTTTCAAGAAACATCCATCAAGTCCAATTACCTTCCTACAACCTGCTAGCCATCCATCTTTTACCCCTTTGAAGCAAATGTACATCCTTTTAAACAACACATTGCCATTAGAAGATGTGTCCACATCTAATCTACATGTGGACCCAGGGTTGGTTTGTAAAACAGCATTTCTATACTCATATAGTTTACTGTAATGCTCTATTAGACCCCCTTCATGCTCATATAATGCCCTCTGTTTTGCCCTTTTACACTGACCTAAACTGACATCTATCTTAAATTTCACTCTAATGTCATCTTTCATTTTTCTGTATGGTATATCAGGATCAGCTATGATTTCTTTTGAATACTGGCCTGCAATCCACTTATAGTTGACAAGAGCACCCAAGTTGTAGTTCCTAGAGCATTTATGATTAGGTATGAGGGACTTTATTTGGAAAGAATGCTCATTGGACATCCATGTAGCATACAGTCTAAAAGGACAGCAATTACCACTCTTTAAAGTTGAAATCTTCTTCTTCTTAACTGGTTTCTTTTTGACCTTTTGCATCTTCCTTTTACTTGTACCCACCCCACAATCATTTCTAACAACAATATCACCCTTATTCACTAGAGCTTTTTTCTCATTTCCCATCAACCTATTTTTGTCACCTTTTTTAGCTGCACATCTGCCCTCATCAACATTCCTACCACAGTATACCAACACAGACCTCCAGTCATTCTTCATATACCATAACTGATAACCATTTGCTACACCATAGTTGGCCAAGGCAAATTTGAGTTGTTGAGAGTCCTCATACCTCATACCTAAGATGGGTTTCATCTGATTCCAAGGTGTATCAGGGTTAAAAGTTGGATAAACTACGCCTTTCTTAACCTTATAAGCAGGGTCTATTGTGTTATGCTCAGGATCTTCTTCTGGTTCATGTACACTTAGAGGGGCTTGTCTATGAACATAAGTCCTAAATAAACCCTGATGACTAGTAAGCTTATTTAAGAAAGGGTCTTTTGAACTAAAATCCTTAATGACCACATCATCAACCTCATTCTGAAAGTCCACATAATCTACTTCTTCACAGTCATCACTAGAATAGCTATCATCACTATCCTCTACATTTTGTTCCTTATCTTCCATATCAAGCAATTCTAAGACATCATAATCAATATGTTCTAAATAAAGATCCATCTTATTCCCATTCAGATAACCAGCTTTCAACATTTCAGAAACATCATTATCAGTCTCATTCAGAAACATCATTTCAGAAACCTCATTCTGAAAGTCCACATAAGCTCTTTTATACCTGACTTCAATGGGGTACCCGTTTTACAATAATACAACCTATAGAAATACTTATTTGGAATTAACCTCTTCAATATTACCACTAGGTTTTCATATGACATACCTTCGAAGGAAACATCATTTATTTCTTTGAGATCACCTTGTGAATATCTCAGAGGTCCACCAGTAAACAAACCATTATATCTAACATAAATGGTGAAAACCCCCTTCCTTGCTTTCTTCTTTTTTGGTTCACCTGAAATTTAGGGTTACGTCATAAATTAGGGCTTTACAAAATAACAGTTACAAATACAAATTGATTATTGTATTATGCATACCTTCAGTCATCACGCTAGTTTTTCAACTCAATTTCATGTAATTGGGGTTGTATCGTCTTGAGACAGAAATTAGGGTTTACTTCGAAAAATGGGTATAGTGGGAAAGTGACGGGGTAACAATATATATATATATGAGAAATTAGGGTTGACTTTATTAGCGGGAAACATACGTGGTTTTTTTTTGATGACTAGGATAATAAAATTGTTATATAATACAGGTGTATATTAAATGAGTTACATGTGGAAAATCAGATATATTTTGGTTGATATTAAGACATAGAATGTAACTTTGGTTGGCTTAAATGGTAATAAAAAAGTTAGTGTTTCATCTCGGTAAAATTGACAAAGTACGTTGTTATTCTATGTACTTTACCCAACATAATATAAAGAAGTGTATAACAATGAATTGGTGGTAATGAAGGTGCTCGCAACTTACATATTTGCCTAAATTAAGAAAGAAAAAAAAATCTATTGAAGCTGTTGGCACGTCCATTAAAAAAATTCAGGTAAGTTAAAGATATAAAAAATGATTTGTATGCCTAAAGATATGATTGGTGTATGACACTTGTCAAACATTGAATAATGTAGGTCTATTAGTATGTCTCATTGTTATGTTTAAATATTACAACTCTAAAGATATATTTCTTCACTTTAAAATAAAACAATAACAAAATTCTTGTAAAATGAATAAAACAACAATTTAGAAAATTTGAATACTAAGTTATCACGCTTGAAAACCGGCGTCCGAGTTCTGAATATGACGAGATGTTGCAAATCTGTGGACGAGTTAGAGTTGATCGGATGCCACAACAAAACGATCAACATATATTTTCGACATGATGCATGGTTACGTGACAATGAAAACTCTTTGTTGCAACAGTTACCCTAAAAAGTTGATTGCTTCTAAGACATCCAACTTGGCTTTGTCAACTATCATGATATATATATATATATATATATATATATATATATATATATATATATATATATATATATATATTTGTGTCGACTTCATTATGTAAGCCTGAATTTTGTATAATACGAGGTGGATCACCCGCGCGTTGTCGCGGGATGTTTTGCCAAAGAATGTAAAAAAAAAAAATTAACGGATGAACAGTAGAATGTACAGTAACTTAACGACCGTTAGGTACTGTACATTCTACTATTCACTGTAAGGGGAATTACTGTAGCTTTTGCGCTACTGTAGCAATTGCTACAGTAACGCCTGATAAATGTTACTACGTATATTTATAAATTGTCTACTGTTAACTAAATAGATATTGATTTCTTTTGTATGACATCTTCGATTTGACCATTTCATTTTTACTTGGAATTCGACGATCTGTATATACTGATAATGATACTTTACATTAAGACGACTCTTTCTAGCATTGTGTCTATTTTACTTTCGAGTTTTTAATCTGAAAAATAAACGATAAGAACATACCATTTTTATTAGAGGAATATGCTCAAGTCCGGTTGACCTGTTGATAAATACTTTTTGTCTAATGATCAATGTTTGATATAGAAGTTACAATATTACCAAGGAAATTCCGCATAAACAAAACTCATAAAAATGTCACTATAGATGAAAACATAACTAGATACGTATTACACATATCATGTAGGCATGTAGTCAATCTTTAATGACATGATAACACTAATCTCTACTTGAGTATATACATAATAAAGAGAAAAAATATTTGTTTAAAAACTTTTAGTGCGAGAACTATAAAATTATTAATCAACATTTACTCTTTATTTCTTTCGATAATATATTTTACATCCATATACTTTCTTTTCATGGCTACTTTTAAGGTGAAAGTCAGCCAATAAACAATCTACATCTATTTCATATACAAATTAAACACTTAACCATAAATTCGCAACTATAATTATTTATTGCTTATAATTTTCGCCGTTATAAATGAATACTCGCCTGCCCATATATATTACAAGGATACGATAACTTTGAGATATGGATACTTAATTTATTTGATACGTATATCTAAGTTGATTAAGTCAACTCGTAGAACAAAACTCATGAACTCGTAAAACTTGATACAGATCCTAAATTTCGACTAGACTCAAGAGTCTGTCGTACCCCTAGCTGCGGCATACAATAATAATTTGTATGATTACATGCATAAAATTTGCTTAACAAAACATGTTACGGGATCTTTGTTTTTATGTGAATAATCTCTTCAAGTCTAAACAAAATTATGCATATATATGTTAAGAAGTAACACTGAATTTTGAAAGTAAAATCAGTTGGTATAAAATGACAAAAAATTAGCCGAAAATATATTGTAATAATATCTAACTTGGTGTGTATCACAAACTTTGACTCCTTTTATAACTCCCATGAAACTAATTTTGAATTGTTAAATAATACAATCTCATTAAAGAAACACTCAAAATCGAATCATATGAAAATTTGTTTAAAACCGGCACACTGAAAAACAAATGCAACTAGTGGTAGTAGCAAGATATCCTAACCAAATAACTCCAAAAACCGATGCCTTACCACTCGGCTATACTCCATATGGCCTGTAGATAGAATTTGACTAAAAAGTAAACACATTAGTCTCGAATAGGCAACAACACCTCGGAAGTTATAGGTGAATTTCTAATGGAGCACTGATTGGCATTCCTAACTAGTATATCTAACTGTATGTCTGTTGATGACAACAAAAAAGACCCATTTTCGTAAACAATAAATCTGTCATGTTGATTTAGACACAAGTTTGTCACTGTAGAGCTAACAACTATCAAGATGAGATGAAAATACAACATGGATTATAGGCACAAAACGACACAAATTCTGAGAAGATATTTGATCCAATCTTTATGAGATTATGCATGTTAAGTATGGTTCAAACGATCGGTTCTTATGTTTGATTAAAATTTTTAAACCAAACCCAAATGTTTTTACCTTGCAATATGCAACATTAAAAGACCGACAACAAGAGCGTTTTGTAACCATCCGGTTAGATTTATCGAGGGTAGTTGGTCCGAACTGGAAGGCTTACCGTTCATTGATATTTCCAGAATCATTAAAACTTCAAATGTAAAATTTTGATCAATACTAAAAATATTCTTTATTTTCTAAAAAATTTCTGAACCCTAAATACATAAATAAAAACTACTAACTATATTCCAATAAAACTCAAAAGCATTCAGCTCATTAATTGTTATAAGTGGGCTTAGAAATATGATCATAAAAACCTCATATGCTTAGCCCAATAAAACAATCTAGGCCGAGGTCTAAATAAAAATATTCACAGCTCAACAACGGTTCCTGGACAGTAGGGCTTGCTAAATTAGACTCGGTGTTTCTTTTTTCTATGGTGGTAAAGTGCCTCTTAACATACTTTTAATCTGACTCGATTAGACGCGGTCAGACATTTGGGTCATTAAGTGCGTTTGTTTTTTTCTTCTCCTTCAGAGGCAATTAGAGGCTCAAACCTTTTAACCAATAAGATGTATAGGGATGTCTTGTTGCCTCTTAATGTCTTTTAATTTTTATGTGTCGTAAGAATAAAATGGCATCATATTTATATCATTCAGATTTTTTTTAACAAAAAAACAACCAATATTATTTCTTTCAGATTCAGAAATTTATGTCTAAGATTCAGATTCAGTTTCAGATGTACACATCAAATTCAGATTTAAAGCATCTTAATAAACAAACAACACCTTATATGGGGAGGAGATATGTGGGTCTCACGTCTGATTTAGCCTCTTATTGAGGATGATGTCCATTTTCTTGCTTTGTGATATAGATGAAGTAAGAAAAATATGTGGGCCCAAGGACAAAAAAAATATTATTATATAGTCTTCCCTCCTCATATAGAAAGAAAGAAGAAGAAGAAGAAAGGGAAAAAAATAAAAAAATAAAAACCCTCATTTGATTAATGTAGTAATGTTTATTAATACATATTTTCTTAGCCCTCACTTTTGTCGGTCACTACCAAGTTGACTAATGTAGTAATCGTTTAGGAATAACAGCGATTATAAAGCAAAGTGTTGCACATATTCTGGAAATTGCAAAAAATGAATTGTTTCATCTTCAAGAAAGAAATGAGTTAAAATCGCTGGCAATTTTATATAAAATTAAACTGCAACACTTTAGTATACCATAGAACTTTATACACCGAAATTACTTTTTGTTGCATTCGGTTCATATTGCACAGTAGTAAAGGTTATCAAGACCCGTTTCCCAGGTACTTGGACCCCACTCTAGATGAAATAGACTAAGGGCCTTTCGTGATTGGCCAGTCAACGAATGTTGCATTGCGGTCAAACCCGATAGTCAAACTAATAGGCAAAGTATGACTAATATAGTTTTGGGAAGTTATGATGTGTAACTTGAGGGACTAATGTCGTCAAGCATAAATATGTTATAAGTTGGTTATGGCCAAAGTAATAGAAAAAAGACTTGAGGGGTCATTCTTGCCATTAGCCTAAAATTGTGCAAGTATTTATCTATCTATCCACAAGTCATTTCTACACCCTTCAAGGGTGTATTTGATAGTCCGGTTTTAGGAGAGGAGAAATGGAGGGAAAGCTAAGATGGTGATAAACCTATGAAGAGATTTGGATACCCTAATCCAAGGGTTAGTTCTAGCACCAATCCACCACAAGTAAGTTGTTTCCCTTTTGTGATTATTGAGGTTTAGGCTTATGGGTTAAGTGGGTAATTATCATATGATCATATGATGATATGGAAAGGATGATGAGTAAGTTATGGTGGGTTATATAGACCCTTATTGATAGTATTGAGTTATATGTATTATTAGGTTTGTTGTTGATGATGATGATGATGATGATGATGATGACTAGTAAAGATGATGATCATGGTGATAATGATTATTAGCTTAGCTTTGGAAGCTAAGGTAAGTAACTTGATTGATATGTGTTTAAGATGATTGTTTACATATTATGTGACTATGAGTATGGACCCGATGTGTTAGTTTTGGTATCCTTCGGGATAGCCCAGCTTGCCTTTTATGGCATGTAATTGGCATCCTTCGGGATGGCCTAGCTTGCCTTCACGGCATGGTTGTTAGCTTGCCTTTATGGCATGGTATAGCTTTGAATTAGTGAGTGTGGCCTTGATAGGTGATTTGCCTAGTTAGCCAACTCAAGTGATAGATTATGAGTAGGGAATGGCTAAGGTATGTTGTGATGTTTCTATGTTTATTGGTTGAAGTATTTGTGTTGCATATATGTGGATTAACATGTTAATCATGTGTTGATCTAGTTACTTACTAAGCGAAAGCTTATTGTTTAGCTGACAATATTTTGTAGGTTACTCATGGGTGAAGGTATGGCTTGGATAAGGACTAAGGTTGGACATGTGAAGTAGAAGGAATGGTAAGAAAGTAGGAGCTAGGTAGTATACCGAGCTAAAGTGTCATGTTTGTACCCCCGTGAGTCATTAATGTTATGTAAAGTATGGTCAAGTGTCAAGTGTATAATTTGGTGGTCAATGGACAAGTTATAGTATAGTTCATATGTTTACGGTCAAGTTAAAGGGGCGCTTAGCATAACGTGTAATTGTATCCATTTTGGGTTGTAACGGGTCAAGTTGTTATGAAATGAGTTCAATATGTTAGTTATCGTTTATATGTAAAGTGAAGGAGATTGGTATTGATTATAGTGTGGTAATGGTGTCGATTGATCTAGGTGTTTTGTTGTCAAAGTATGCAGGATTTGGCTGCAGACAGTAGCTACGGCGTAGCTGAGAAGTCAGCTATGGCGTAGCCTTGTTCTAAGGCATTCTGTCATTTTTTCTTAACTATGGCGTAGCTGATTAGTTAGCTACGGCGTAGTTACTCCAGCCCAGATTTGGTCATCTTTGAAAAATCATATCTTTTAAACCGTAAGTCGTCACGGGTCATGCCACCTGGTGTTTCGAAGGTAATTGAGTCTATTTTCATTTAAAAATAGTCTCAAGGTATGAAAGTGTATGGATTTTTGTAAATGGGCAAAACAATAATAGAAGGTCAGTTTTAGTTCACGCTTTTTGCGCGTGAAGTTCTAATTTTTGGTCAAGCTGGCACGGGGTGTTACAAATTGGTATCAAAGCTTCGGTTTAAGTGAATTAGGTTTCCACTATAGGTTGCCTAGTCTTAAACCACTCGTAGAAGCGTTGAGTGTAAGTGTTAGTATTGTGGAAAGTAATTTTTAAGTATGAGACTGATTATGTCTTTTGCTAGATGTGCTTAAAGATGATAAGTGATGGATGTGTGTTATATTGTTGATGTGTATGAGATATAAGTCTGTAGGGGACTTGAAGTGTTTAAATGATTTGTTGGCCGTGTACCTTGATTGGTGCCGACGACTATCATGTGATTATATGAATGCATGATAGAATTATAGGGATAGAATGCGAGTAGAAATGCCAAGTGGTATTAGAGATGGGTTAACAAGTGAATTGGAAGTTGTATGATGCGTTAGTTATAAGGTAGACTAGTGCTTGCGGCTAATTAGAATGTTGATGCTTAGACATAGTTTGATTGTTCAATGTGATGTATGAGCCATAGACTATATGATTTGATTATGATGATGAATGTTTTAACACTTGTTAGATAAGTGTTAAGTGTTATTGTTTATGTGACGTTACGTCTATGGTAGTAGTTTATTATATGTCTAAGTTTTATGTGATGTGCTTGAGAGCACGATTCACAGAAGTGTATGAGTTGAGATAAATGCATTGGAATGCATATTTCGTGAGACATGAACGATTAGATGTAATAATGAATAGATGCTTGAAGCATAAGTCTTACACGCTTAATTAAAATAAGAAAAGTTAAAGTATACGGTTAAGATGTGATGAGATCATGTTATATATAAAACATGATAAGTAAAATGTGTTAGTAAGTAAATGGTTAAGCGTGATAACTGGAAGTGATGAATGAGACATAGATTGCGCTTGAATTCATAAGTGATATGAAGTGCGCTAGAAGAATTGTAAAACATGAGTATAATCATGTTAATATATTTGGATAGTATGTGATGAGATTAATGAAAATGTTATGGAATAAGCCTATGTAAGGCTTATATATGTAAAGTTGAAAAGACTAAATGAAGTGATAGTATGAGTTGTGAACATGGTCAACAAGGGTTGACGGATAATAGTAAAAGTGTGTGGTAAGGACACATAGAGAATGTGTAAACTGTAAATGGACAAGCATCATATAGAACTTGTCTAAAATAGAGATGCCACGTAGTAAATGTATGAGTCAACTTGGGGTTGACGGATAAATGATAAGTAGCATTGTAAGAATGTAAACATAATTTAACAAGTGTAATATAGCAACTTGTCTAGATGAAAGTAAACGTGGTAGCGAATGTTGAAATTGCTCAAGGCAATGAGAAGTGTTGAAGTGATAGCGTGTACTTAATGATAAAAGTACATGAAAGATAAAGTGAGTAAAGATGATAAGTTAGATATAGCTTGGATCGAATTCTCTAGTTTTGGTATCCTTCGGGATAGCCCAGCTTGCCTTTATGGCATGTGTTTTCGGCATCCTTCGAGATGGCCTAGCTTGCCTTTCATGGCATGGTTGTTAGCTTGCCTTCGTGGCATGTTTTTTGGCATCCTTTGAGATGGCCTAGCTTGCCTTCATGGCATGATTGTTAACTTGCCTTTACGACATGGTTGTTAGCTTGCCTTTCATGGCATGGTTGTTAACTTGCCTTCGCCGGCATGGTTTGCCTATATTATTGGCATGTATGAAAGTATCCTTTGGGATAGCTTAGCTTGCCTTTCATGGCATGGTTGTTAGCTTGCCTTCGTGGCATGAGTTTTGGCATCCTTTTAGCTTGCCTTCATGGCATGGTTGTTAGCTTGCCTTTACGCCATGGTTGTTAGCTTGCCTTTCATGGCATGGTTGTTAGCTTGCCTTCGCCGGCATGGTTTGCCTATATTCTTGGCATGTATGAAAGTATCCTTTGGGATAGCTTAGCTTGCCGTTCATGGCATGGTTGTACAGCTTGCCTTATGGCATGGATGATAGTTTTGGCATCCTTCGGGGTGGCCCAGCTTGCCGCAAGGGCATGGATATTATGGTATCCTTCGGGATAGCCAGCTTGTCTTTATGACATGGATGAATAGTTAGTGAGATTGGATCCAAGGCTAGAAAAGAAGGAAAGTAAAGTAAGTATAATTGTTGTGTCGGAAGTACATGAGTAGGAGGATTTATAATCTCCTTATTTAAATGGATTGGGACGCCTCTTCATTTAAATAAAGAAATTGTAAATCACCGAACCATAAGTTTATAATTCCTTACTTGCATAGATTGGGACACCTTTTTATGTAAGTAAAGAGTTATAAATAAGTGGGCTTATGTGTAGCCGATATGACATTAATACGGGTAGAAATATGAGAAAGTGAAAACTAAAACAAGTTAGACGTTATAAGAAAGGGATTAGATATAAAAGCCTGTAGTGGCGTTAAGGTCCTATATGAACCTTAAGATAGACGCCTAGAATGAGTTTTTGCTTTAAGTTGATAAGATGATGGGTGGAATTCCCACGACTTAACAAGAAAATTGCTTTAGTAATGCGTAGATTTTGTTTTTGGAAGTGCCGTTTATATGGTACTATGTATAAATTTTGAGATAAGTTACCGGTTTTTGAAAATGATACGGGTTGGTAATTTGTAGAATGCAGAATTGGCCAGCATATGGCTTTATGTCATGTTAGTGCATTAATGAATGAAGTGATGATAGTGTGACAGTTTGACTTATATAAAGTCAAATAGTAGATTTCCTCCGAATGACAAGTCGTCATTGTTGGAAATTTTAGATAAGTTTGTGATGAGAAGTGTTGTTTATAGCCGTTTATGAGTAGTGATTGTGTTATGGTAAGATTAGAATTGCAAGATCACCTAGATCATGGCAATGTAATGACTAAAGATTTGTAAGTATGAGGACATGTATATGTTCTGTTTTAGTTTTGGATAGTTACGGACGAGAGATTTCGAGGACGAAATCTAAATAAGGGGGATAGAATTGTTAGACTCGTTTCCTAGGTACTTGGACCCCACCCTAGATGAAATGGACTAAGGGCCTTTCGTGATTGGCCAGTCAACGAATGTTGCATTGCAGTCAAACCCGATAGTCAAACTAATAGTCAAAGTATGGCTAATATAGCTTTGGGAAGTTATGATGTGTAACTTGAGGGACTAATGTCGTCAAGCATAAATATGTTATAAGTTGGTTGTGGCCAAACTAATAGAAAAGAGACTTGAGGGGCCATTCTTGCCATTAGCCCAAAATTGTGCAAGTATTTACCTATCTATCCACAAGTTTCTAGTCATTTCTACACCCTTCAAGGGTGTATTTGATAGTCCGGTTTTAGGAGAGGAAAAATGGAGGGAAAGCTAAGATGATGATAAACCTATGAAGAGATTTGGATACCCTAATCCAAGGGTTAGTTCTAGCACCAATCCACCACAAGTAAGTTGTTTCCCTTTTGTGATTATTGAGGTTTAGGCTTATGGGTTAAGTGGGTAATTAACATATGATCATATGATGATATGGAAAGGATGATGAGTAAGTTATGGTGGGTTATATAGACCCTTATTGATAGTATTGAGTTATATGTGTTATTAGGTTTGTTGATGATGATGATGATGATGATGATGATGATGATGATGATGATGATGATGATGATGATGATGATGACTAGTAAGATGATGATGATGGTGATATTGATTATTAGCTTAGCTTTGGAAGCTAAGGTAAGTAACTTGATTAATATGTGTTTAAGATGATTGTTTACATATTATGTGACTATGAGTATGGACCCGATGTGTTAGTTTTGGTATCCTTCGGGATAGCCCAGCTTGCCTTTTATGGCATGTAATTGGCATCCTTCGGGATGGCCTAGCTTGCCTTCACGGCATGGTTGTTAGCTTTCCTTTACGGCATGGTATAGCTTAGAATTAGTGAGTGTGGCCTTGATAGGTGATTTGCCTAGTTAACCAACTCAAGTGATAGATTATGAGTAGGGAATGGCTAAGGTATGTAGTGATGTTTGTGTGTTTATTCGTTGAAGTATTTGTGTTGCATATATGTGGATTAACATGTTAATCATGTGTTGATCTAGTTACTTACTAAGCGAAAGCTTATTGTTTAGTTGACAATGTTTTGTAGGTTACTCATGGGTGAAGGTATGGCTTGGATAAGGACTAAGGTTGGACATGTGAAGTAGAAGGAATGGTAAGAAAGTAGGAGCTAGGTAGTATACCGAGCTCAAGTGTCATGTTTGTACCCCCGTGAGTCATTAATGTTATGTAAAGTATGTTCAAGTGTCAAGTGTATAATTTGGTGGTCAATGGACAAGTTATAGTATAGTTCATGTATTTACGGTCAAGTTAAAGGGGCGTTTGGCATAACGTGTAATTGTATCCATTTTGGGTTGTAACGGGTCAAGTTGTTATGAAATGAGTTCAATATGTTAGTTATCGTTTATATGTAAAGTGAATGAGATTGGTATTGATTATAGTGTGGTAATGGTGTCGATTGATCTGGTGTTTTACTGTCAAAGTATGCAGGATTTGGTTGCAGACAGTAGCTATGGCATAGCTGAGAAGTCAGCTACGGCGTAGCGTTGTTCTAAGGCATTCTGTCATTTTTTCTTAACTACGGCGTAGCTGATTAGTTTGCTACGGCGTAGTTACTCCAGCCCAGATTTGGTCATCTTTGAAAAATCATATCTTTTAAACCGTAAGTCGTCACGGGTTACGCCACCTGGCGTTTCGAAGGTAATTGAATATATTTTCATTTAAAAATAATCTAAAGGTATGAAAGTGTATGGATTTTTGTAAATGGGCAAAGGAGTAACAGAAGGTCAGTTTTAGTTCACGCTTTTTGCGCGTAAAGTTCTAATTTTTGGTCAAGCGGGCACGGGGTGTTACGGTAAGATCGAATCAGGATATTAAACTCCCACTAAAATGCTAATTTTTCTTACAAGATTTGTAGTGTTATATAATTCTACACATTATTCAATATTATAAACAAATTTAAATGAAATTTTATACAGTAGTTCGAACAACGTACTAATAGAAATACTACAATACATAGGACTACATCATGTTTCATTGTTATATAAAGAAAAAGAAATACAATTTCTTTTAGGATTAAAAGTGACGATCTTTATTGAGTCAAATAGTTAGTTAAATATATCAATGTAATAGTTAGTAAATGCTAGTTTATTAAGTTTATGTGTATTATTCATGCTTGTATAAAGTCTAAGGGCTAGTTATGTAATATGGTCAAAGATATGTGAAGCCCTAGACTACAAGTATAAATACACATGTAAGGCCTCTTTTTGAGGTTGGTTCTCTTAGTAATATCAAGGTTATTATTTCACACACTAGAGTTCCCACTCTCTCTCTCTACTTACTTTCTTTCTCTCTCTAGGTTTAAGCTTGATTCAATAGTGATTTAGGTTGTTCTACGGTCCTACAAGTGGTATCAAGAGCCTAGAGATAATTTTAGGTTGTTTTAGATTGTTTTTGGGTGAAAAATCGTGTTTTTGGGCGAAAAATCTCGGATCTCGTTACTGTTCATCATTTTTTTTCGAGTTAAAAAAAAAAAAAAAAAAAAATCGAGTTTGGAAATTTTTTTCGAGTTTGAAAACATTTTTTCGAGTTTGAAAAAATCCTATCAAGTTTGCAAAGTTGTTTACCGAGTTTGGGAAATTGTTTACCGAGTTTGCAAAAAATTTTCAAGTTTGGGAAATTGTTTACCGAGTTAGGAAAAAAGTTTATCGAGTTAGGAAAACTAGTCTTACCGAGTTTGGTTTCTTTTCTTGCGAGTTTGGTTTCTTTTCTTGCGAGTTAGAATCTCTAATCATACCGAGTTTGGGTTACAAAACTTGCGAGTTAGGATCTTTTATTCTTGCGAGTTAGGTATTCCAGAAACTAGCGAGTTAGGACTATTCTTTCGGGTTTCTTTGGCGAGTTAGCCTTAATTCCTTATCGTACATCGAGTAAGGATTTTTCTAGACCAATACTAAACGAAACTCTGCCCAAATTTCTTTAAAGTTATCAAGTAAGCCACTCCAAGTAAAATTTATTTTTCACAGGAGATTAAACGTTCAATTTTTACGCGAGATTCAAAGTTTGGTATAACGTTGAAAATTTCGGCCGAAAATTCAAATTTTTTCGGTAAATTTTGACGTAAAAATTTTCAAAACTCAAAATTTTCTGGTATCCTTAGAAGTGCCTTTCATAGTGATTTTCAAATTTTGGGAGAGTAAATTTTCAAAAATATTTTTGGAGGAAAATTCGAAATCACTAAAATCAACCTTATACGCTTTTCAAACTTCGCCAAAAACATCTAATCTTCATACAACAACCTTTGTTATCTTCAACGATCCAAGATCAACTTTATCACACATCGCTCAACAATGGAAATGAAAATGCAAATCCAAGAGAGAGATTCAAAGAAAGTGTTTACAGTGTTCAAGTCATATGTAGTGAAGGTCATCAATATTTATGGTTATGATTCAAGGTTCGAACAAGCATTTGAATACTACGTCAGAGATCGATTTCATTATTTCAAAGAAAAACTCAACAAAAGCCTGAATCAACTTGAGATGCTACTTAATGTAGAAGAACTTCATACGCGTAACTGCAAAGAATCTCTTAAAGTCATCCAAACTCAGTTTCAGAGAATATTTAACCATTGGATAATGAACCAGTCAGAGTTTATCGATGCGTTTTATAAAAGATTTTGGGTAAGCTATTCTACCTTCAGAACTCAATGCATAAATCAAATGGATGAACTCGAAAAGATACTTGATGCTGAGGAAGCTGAGTTAAATGAAATTGAGAAGCTGAAATGGGAAAGAGAGCAGATTGAAAAAGAAATGCAGTTTAAAGAAAGAGAGCTAATTGAAAGAGAGATGCAGTTAAAGGAAACAGAGGTGATTGAAAAAGAGACAGAGAAAGATTTTCAAATAGAAGAGGAAACTGTCAACGAGGGTGATGCATTAGATGATAGTTTGGTTTTCACGGGAAGTGATTCATCTTCAGAACAGCAGGTTGAAAGCAGCAGTCCTAGCTATGATTCAGATACTGATGATACACAAAGGAATGAAGCTGTTTGGGACACCGAAGATGATCATATCAGACCTTCATCAGACACAAAGATATTGGCTACGGTACAACATTCACATGCTCATGATAATGTTGATATATTTGAGAATATGTTTGTTCATGATCAGACACATCATGAGCATCCTGAGTCTATTAGTGACACTTATGTGGTGGAACAAAATGATAGTAATATCACTTTTGATACTCCAGATATGGATCCTAATAGAGGTGAGCCTGCCCAGGATGGATCTTCTTATGAACAAGATCGTGCCTTTTTTGCTTCATTAATCAATAATTTCAAACATGAACTTGACAAGTGCAAAAACGACAATCGTGAAGCTAAGCAAACGAATGTCTTTTTGAACAAAGAGATTGAGAGATTTAAGGAAATGGAAAAACATTTTGAAAATGCAACAACAAGAAATGCTAAACTTGAAATTGAAATCTCAAACCTTAAATCTCACGCTCAAAAGTTTGAAATGTATGGAGAGTCTGTCAAACCACTTTTAAAAAGAAATGAAGAACTTGAAGTTGGTTATAGAGAAGCTGTTCTTCGTGAAAAACGTTCCATTCAAAATCTGGATTCTCAAATGGTTCTTAACAACAGAAAGGTTCAAGCACTTGTAAAAGAGAACAGTGATTTAAAATGTGAAAATTCAAGGCTTAAGCAAACCACTTCAAATTTTGAGATTGTTAATACAAAACTTGAGAATGAAAATCAAGAATTTTTTAAACGAACAAACGATCTTGAAAACAAACTTCGAAAATTGGGACAAACTTCTCAGACAATCAACATACTGCCTACTAAAGATGAGGAAGTTTCTAAACAAACATCTGGAATTGGTTTTGAAAATAGTGCTCAGTTGGAAAATAGAAAACTGTGTTTTTTAAACAAAGTGAAAAAGCTGACACCTATTTTGTACAACGCTGAAGATATGGGAAAAGAATTGTCAGATGATCTTTTGTTTGAGTCTCAAGATATTTTAAAATCTGAAGAGGAAAAACGTTTGAAAGTAAAACAAACAAAAAACCCTCTCTCGTACCACGGCTTTGTGTATGGTTGTACACAATTGACAGATTTTCCAAAAGCACCTTTTAAAAGAAAAGACACAAATGTGAAAAGATTTTTCAAAGAAGCTCAACTTGCTACTTATGATGCTACGTTATGGCAAAATAAAGCAAGGAAACAATTTTGTAGTCTTAAACATCACATTGAGCATACGTTAAAGGTCATTTGGTTTAAGCAAGTAAACATCGATAACAGCGTTTTCTCTAATCCTCTTTCATCAGATGTACGCCTTAAGATTGAAGTCCAAAAGATTTTGAAAGATGAGATTGAACCTCATGTGAAAAATCTCAACTTAAGTTTTGATCAGTACTTTGAAAAACATCTTGTCACTGAAATGAGAGAAGATTTAAAGTACGTTCATTCTCTTGAAGACGAATTTGATGAAAAATGCTTAATTCTGGACATCCAAAAAGAATTTTTCACAAATCAAATAGAGTCGTTCAAGTCAGCATCTGTCCGCCATGAGTATGAGAATGAGAATTTTGAACAAACATCTTCCTTGAAATCTGAAAATCTCTGTCTCAAAAAGAAAATCACCGAGCTTTCAAAAGAAGCAGCTGATGTCAAAGAAGAATTGTCAAATAGAACAGCTCAGTTTGAGAAACATCTTGCAAAACTCGAAGCACAAAGTATCTCTTTCCAACTTAAACTGCAAGAGAAGAATGAGAAAATGTCTTCTGAAAACTCTTTGACATCAGTGCTTAAAGAAAAAGAAAAGATTTTTGAAGAAAATTGTGATGATACCAATATCAAGTTTGATTTAGATGAACTTGATACAAAAAATCTTGAATTGGAACATGCTGTGGCATCATTACAAAAAGAAAATGAGCATTTGAAACAGACTTACAAAAACTTGTTTGATTTAATCAAGTGGTCAAGAGTTCAGAATCAAACTTTAAACAAATCTGACTCTCAGATCACACCAAATCATCTTTTTGAAAAGGAAAAGTCTCTGCTTCAAAAGAAAATTGTTGAATTGGAAAAAACGATTGCACAACAAACCAAGGATTTTGGTGATGCCAAAAATGATTTTTCAATCGAAACAGACAAATATGAAAAATATTTTGCACATCTTGAAAATCAAAATGCTTCTTTGCAAGAAAAACTGACATCATCAGATCATCTTTCTCTTCAAAAAGAATACAATGATTTGAGAACGTCATACAATGCCTTAAAAGCAAAGTTTGATGTTCTTAACCGGTCAAAAGGAAAATCTCAAGTTTCAAACGAGTCTAAACCACAAGTAAGTGTTTCAGAAAAGGTTTACACGGGTGGATCTTCAAAACCATTTTCGAAAAAGGTTTCTCAGTTTACAACCTATTCTTTACAAAAAGGAAGGAAGTTTTCAAAGAGACCTAATTTTTCTGACACATTTACTCCTCAAAAAGTTTCAAATGCAAGTGCTCATAATGAAAAGAATCAAGGTTTTCAAACTCCATACTCTCGTTTTACTCCGGTAAAGCTAGTGTGGAAACCAAAGCAAAGCCGTTCAAAACATTTGAAATATTCATACTCTGAAATGCTTCTGCTACAACAAAAGAATGGCTACGCTTTGAAAACACCTAATTCTGGAAGGCTTCCACTCATCTCAAAAACGAATTTTCGAAATGAAACACCGAGTTTCAACAATGGATGGAAAACCTCTTCTTCAAGTTTCAAAACTCCAAGAGAGACACCGAGCTTCTCAAACGCTAAAGAGTTTTAAATCACCGTTGATTCCACGAGCTTTATTTCAAAATGAAACACATGTTTTCAGTCCTCGTTGGAATTCAACTTCTTTGTCTCGGATTGACACAACTTACAAATGGATTTCAAAATATGGAAACCCAGTTGGCGTCGTGCTTAAATGGGTTCCAAAAGTTGTTGTCTAATCCAAAATCATAATGGCTTTCGTATACTTCAGTACGAAACCCGGACTTCAAAATCATGACTTTTTAGTACTTCTGCTAAGGACTCGAACTTCAACATCATGACTTCTTAGTATTTCAGCTAAGGACTCGTTCTTCAAAGAAAGGAAAGTGCTTAAGTTTAAACAAAGGTTTTAAATATTTTTTGAGGACTTATCCTAAAAACATTATGGCTTATGCACACATAATAGTGTATAACCCGTGATTTTTAAAGAAAGGACCCTGTTGTACATTTATGTGCGACAATCCTAAAAAATAAGAAGACTTCTCACCAAAAAGCTTATCAAAGTCTTCTTAATTTTTTGAGCAAAACTTTGAAAAATGTTTCAAAAGGTTTTCAAAACTTTTCATGATGTTGCTCAAGATATTACTCCCTCAAATCCTTAAATCGTTTAATTTAATCAAAATGTTCTATTTTTGAGGGGGAGTAATATAAAGTTGTTCCAAAAAGATCATGCTTAAAGGAAACAAATACGGAATTAACAAACATCCGTTTCTCCCATAAGCTATCCAAAAAGAAAAGGTTTTAATCAATTGGTATAAAAAATACCATGGATATGCTATTTTTTAGGGGGAGAAGACGTGATTAAAATGTGATCGTCTTGAATCTCAAAAGAGCTCGACTCAGAAATGACCCAAGAATTGACGAAACAACAAAAATTAGTAATCGAAAAGACTTATCCTCGACGGGTAATAACATCAAGTTAGTTACTAGAGCTAGTTGTCACCTAAAAGCTGACAATGGAACTCTTTAACTAGACACGTAAGTGTGTCTCGAAAAGGATTTGTTTGAGTAGAAATGTACCGTTTCGAGAAACTTTCTGTGGACTTGACCAGGCCGGGTAATAACTTCAAGCTAGTCTAACTAGTGATGTAAGCGTGTCTCGAATCGGTTGTGTTCATTGAAAGTAGATCAATTCAAAAGTGCAAACTCCTCCCGCATGCGCAAATTTCCTAAAATATACATGAGCACATGTGAAGGGGTTGTCCTTCAAATGAAATGCAAAACTCTCAAAGTGTTAACAAAGTATGTTTTATTATCATAAACACTTTGAGAGATTTTCACAAATGGTTTGATGGCAACAATAGGATAGTCATGAAGTTATAAGGTGACTAAGGTTAGGAAAAACCGTCCTATGATCCGCCAGAGCCGGAGGGATCTACCCAAGGACAATTCCAATAGATTAGAATTAGAAGTCCTTAGGTATGATTTGAAAAAAGGAGAAAAGAATGAAAGGAGAAAGAAGGGGTTGAAGAATTAAAAGGAAAAGCAAATGAAAGGGTGAAAAGAAATAGCCCTCCAAATGTTCAACCTTAGGGCAGACACCGGGTTCAATTCATATGCTACTGGTTGTTACCAAGGTGACACCGGTATTGAAGATAAAGACGTTATGGACCCAGTGACGCACTGCACTTAACCTTCTAGCCACTCAAGTTCTCTTAAAAGAGCTTGTTTCATTCTCACGGGGAACCGGTGTAATCTATCGACCTATCTCTTAGAGATGGTTGATATTGAAGCAGGAGACCCCTCCCTAGTCTCCGCATAGGAAAACCAAATTATGCACTTATCGAGTCTAGAGCCATGAGATTCATTAAAAAAAAAATCTCTTAGGATACACTTTCATATGAATACACTTGTGTTCGCCAAAAAGAACACAAGTTGTAAGAGTCTTTATGAGATCTACGGATCTTGCCTTATCTATCATGATGGTTACTATGTCTCAAACGGTCTACAATTGTGGGGTGATCTCCAGCAACTCACCTGAATCATTGATGTACTTCGGTGGATCTAGTAAGCCCTTTCAAGGGTATCTGGTTCAGGAACGGCCTTGGTAAGGGTTAGAAGGAGTCTTCACACTATGCTGTTGACGATCTCTAATTCCGAACCTGTATGTACCGGTTGATTTATTGCTAACTGTTTTATGCAGGTACTCATAAATGTTCCTTCGAGAAAGACCGTTACCATCACTCAAAAATCCACATGCTCATACCCTGCAAAGCTCTCTTCAAAGATCTAAGCAAAGCAAAGTTCAGAATGTTTCTAAGTCAAAGTCAAAGAATCTTCAAACTAAAGAAACAAAGATTAAAGTCAAAGAGAAGAGAACTTCACAAAGATTCAAAGTCAAACAAAGTATGAGCATGTTGGAAAAGATGTAAAGACAACATAGTAAAGATGTTGATCAAAGGCAAGAAAGATCACAAAGCATGATTGGAACAAAGGAACTAGCAAAACTATTACACAAGGACTCAAAGTTCATGAGAACAAGCTTCAAAGATCAAAGATCAAAGTCACAAAAGAGAGATCTCAATGATCACCCTTAGGGGGAGATTGTTAGCATTAGAAGTGTTGATCATTTATGTAATCAAAGAGAGATCTCAATGATCGTCCCTTAGGGGGAGATTGTTAGGATTAAAAGTGACGATCTTTATTGAGTCAAATAGTTAGTTAAATATATCAATGTAATAGTTAGTAAATGCTAGTTTATTAAGTTTATGTGTATTATTCATGCTTGTATAAAGTCTAAGAGCTAGTTATGTAATATGGTCAAAGATATGTGAAGCCCTAGACTACAAGTATAAATACACATGTAAGGCCTCTTTTTGAGGTTGGTTCTCTTAGTAATATCAAGGTTATTATTTCACACACTAGAGTTCCCACTCTCTCTCTCTCTACTTACTTTCTTTCTCTCTCTAGGTTTAAGCTTGATTCAATAGTGATTTAGGTTGTTCTACGGTCCTACAATTTCATTGCCTCTTCGATACTATAACTAGTTTCTTCCCTTCTTTAAAACCATAATTTATTATTTTTTAGGGTCATAGAGAGCAAAATTAGGCTAAATTTTAAAATTTTTTCTAAGTTTTATAAGGAAAGTTTGTTCAATAACAAAAAATATGGCTTTATTGTAGGATCGGAATCGATAGCGATCCTACGATCTTATTAGTGATCTTATGTATGATCGTAACTCATACGATTGTGTGATCCTACTAGTAGTTTATGTAGATCAGAAAGCTGGTTGCTGATACGGAATTTTGTTGGGCCAATTTAGTGTCCAATGATTTGAATTGAAAATAATGAACTCAGTGTAAATAATATCCCTGAATGAAAAGAATCATTTAGGGAGTTATCTTCAGAGTACAAAGAAAAGACTTGACACTTCATAAGGCGGAACTCAATGAGTGAAGTTCAGAACCAAGAAGAAGATAATGAACTCAGTGATTGATGACAATAATTTACTGACTCCCTGAATATCTCCTCAACAATTAAAGACTTCCTGAAACTTAGACGAGAACTTTCTTGGGAAGATGAGTGTAAAACACTTATAAAAAAGTAAAGATAGTATTAGAGTTGGTAAAAAATGACAAACAATTGTCGGCACTGTTTCTTAAAGCATGGTTGGACATGTCCTTGGAACGGAAGCAATTAATGTAATTGTACTACACAGTTAAATGTTTTAGATGTTGCTATTACCCCACAGGTATCTACCTTAATCCTCACATATAAATAAGAATGTTGTAAAGCAGTAAATGTTTATCTCTTGCAATTAAACTTTCAAGAGAATATTTACTCGTCTAAATAGAACTAAGTCTCTGATAAATTTCAGTTGGCATTCAAAAGGTTATGATGAATGCGAAGAGCTTCTTCTTCTTGTTTAAGTTTACCTCTCAGAAAGGTGTTGAAGATGTACTTGAGAACGACCCGTGGATGATTAAGAATGTGCCTATAATACTTAAAAATTAGACTTTAAACACTAATCTCCTCAAAGTTGATTAAAATAACTTGTGTACTTGTTATAATCAACAAAAAGAGAACAACAAATATCTTACTCATTGGTGTGACCCATATAGATTCTCGTGATATCTAGGAGTGACACCGGATGATAATTGCATTTTCATGTGAAAGCTGAAGGCCATAAGCCCATAAGGGTGTTGGAGATACTACCCCTCAAGCCGTGATTTCAATCTCCTGATATGATATATATGGACACTGTACGTGCACTATTAGAGGGAAAGTGTGGTGACTAGCAAAAATTACTCATTTGAGGCTCACGGGTGTCACATCACCTTAACATCTCTTCACAACTAACTCCCTCCTCACTCACAACTAACCTCAACTTACTCATTTGGGGCCCACCACTTACAACTTTATTTTTTTATTCATTTCATTAAATAAACTAAATTCATTTCATTAATACTTAAAATAAAATACAACACAATAAATATTACACACAACTAAAAATAACATTAAAAAAAAAAAAAAAAAAAAAAAAAAAAACGATACGAAATAAAATACATCAACTTATAACGAAACTAATTATTCCTGTTAATACAAATATCGCCTAAAAACGTTATTTATATTTTACGATATTTGCTAAGTTTTGTTAATGACAAAATATGAACTTTAGTTTATAGTAATAACAACACTTTAGTTTTAAGTCTTGTATAACTAGGTTTACATTTCTTTTTGAGCAAAACATTGTTTTTATTTCTTTATTTAGAAAGTGTCATGTCACACCATGCAATTATGGTAAGCTTGTGTGTTTGACTTACCATAAGGTCTTACACATTTTTGGAAGCATTCCACTTTTGATTCAATGTGTTTGACTAGAATTTAGTTGATGTGATCTTGGTTGGTTTGGAAAGATTTATTGCAAAACCTACTGCAAGCCTGGCGGAACCCTGGGGGTACACGGGCGGAACCCATTTGAGGGTTCCGCCGTATCCGCCAGACCTACTGTTTGTTTTGCTATAAATACCAAGCCACTTGCTAATTTTCATCCATCACTTTAGGACATATATTTCACACATTCTTTCAACTAACTCAGTAACATTTGACTTGTGTGATCCTCTTATGTAGCAAGGGAGTTCACAAGTTCATCCAAGAAGTTACAAGTTTCAACTCAAAAGTTGCAAGACTTGTTAGCTTTGTTATGTATAAGCTTTGGTAGTTTATACTTCATTTGTATTGTGTGTAGAAGTGATCAGTTAGTATTTTAGGCCTCAAAATACAAAGTGTGATGGGAGTTGTTGTACCCATGTAAAAGAACTAACGGGAGTGGTTGTACCCTTGTAAAAGAACTCGACATCTAGCTTAGTGTCGGTAAAAGTGTAAGCAACGACGGGAGTGGTTGTACCCTTGTAAAAGAACTCGACATCTAGCTTAGTATCGGTAAAAATGTAAGCGACATTATAAAGGTTTCTCCATCGGGAAAGGAGCTTGTTGATTAATGCTTATAACTCTCGAGTTGGGAACTCGGGGCATGGATGTAGGGCAAGGAAAAAGAGTCCTTGTAGCCGAACCACGATAAACAAACGTGTTGTGGTTTGATCGTTTCTCTCTTTGTCTTTGCTTATTACATAGTGTCTTTAGTTAGAATCGTTAATTACACGTAAAGCTTTTCAAAGAATTAAACAACTAATTTGAGTTTATATCTTTAAACAAACATAACGTTTTGAAAGATAATCAAGTTAAAAAGCGGTAAACTATTCAACCCCCCTTCTAGTTTTCCACAATTGGTATCAGAGCTACGTTACTCAAGATATTTAAAATATATTGTATTTTAAAACTTGGATCGATCCATGGATTTTGAAAATCTCAAAGAAGGGCAACCTATCAAAACCCACCGCTATTTGAAAAAGAAAACTTCCTTGAATGGAAAAGTATATTTGAAAACTATATGAAATAAATTGATCAAGATCTTTGGCATATTATTTCTATTGGTAATTTCAAATCAACGAAAACAAGTTTTGAAAATCAAAATGATTATCTTAAGTTTGATAAAAACACTAAAGCTAAATTAATGATTTATAAAGCTTTACCGAGAATTGAATATGAAAGAATGTATTTTTGTCAAACGGCTAATGATATTTTGGAAAAATATAATCAACTTTCATCAAGAAATATGTCAATTCAAAGATGATCAATTCGATCTCACACATGAGTTAGGTGTCGTAGAAAACCTAATAGATAGACGCTTAGTTGAAGTAAATACATGTGCTACTAGTTTAAATGTTTTAAATGAACGTACAAGTGAGGGTGATTACTTGTGTCAAGCTCATAATGGCCTTGCTTACGATTCATGGAAAGACATGGATGATGATGTAGCTAACTATCCGGTTTATGATTCTCAACTTGATAAAACATCAAGCAAGGTACAATTTGAAACCAAACACTTTTGCTTTGACACATTTATCCTAGAATTTTCTAAACTAGAAAATGAGTCAAAACTATTTTGTAACATGGACCTAAAAGCTATCTTTAACACTGAATCCTCAAAATCTCTTGTGAATAGTTTTGAAAAAGAAATCATGTTAGAAGATAAAATGTCTAGACTTGAGAGTAATGTTGAAATTGATCTTGAATGCAAAATATGTCTAGATTACAAATATGAAATTAAAAGACAAAATGAGAAAGGAAAATTGATTGCTAAATTTGAAGAAAGTTCAAAAGCTCTTAAAAGCGTTTTGAAAAGCCAAAAGTCATTTAGTGATAAAACCGGATTAGAATTTAACAAAAATGCACAATCAACAAGTAAAACAAAACAAGTTGTATTTGTGAAACCTAGGAGAGAATTGTAGGAGAAATTTTATCTCTATTTGGTGCTCATGATAAAAGGATTAAAGATATCATGTTCAATACTTTTATATGTTTGTCTAACCTCCTTGGATTCATAAGTATTTGAGTTTAGCTCTCTTATGAGGCAAGATTATTTGCTTTATGATTATCGTCTTGGTGGCTAATCTATGGAGCTTAAAAGGTACACGTCTCTTCAACTTACCTTTCATTGTTTCTTGTTGATTAGCATTAAGATTTGTCGTGGGTAATGTTATTAGTTTTTACTCTAAGGTGTTTATGTTGTGTAAGTAATAACAAGGATTAGATCCTTCAGGATTAAAGGAGTTAGACACTTCATCTAGTAGGAGATATAAGGTATTTTACCTCTTTAAACTTTCGGGAAAAGACACGAGTAACTCTTGAGTGAGTCTCACTTAATACTTGTCTACAAGTGAGCTAACTAAGAATCTCCTAAGTGATAAGACAACCAACACTTTTGTGATGCTTGCAAATCTAGCAAAACCACAATATTGCATTGATATTTGTAGTACAACGTCTTTTAACATTATACCTTACATTTTCAATTGTGTCTTAAATTCAACCATTCTTTTGTTAAAATTTCATATAAGACACACAAAGAAAAATAAATCATTTGAATTCATTAGGATGATTGGGAGAAAATGATTTATAAACATCTAGGATTTGCCTATCAAATTCGACCCATAGTCTTATGATGTTGCATCTCTTGGACATTTACACTCATAGTGTTTTAAGTAAATAAACCCAAAGAGTCGAGGAGTCATTGAATTTAACATTCGATGAAAGACCACCTCCTTCTAAGATATCATCTTTGGTAGATGATGATTTAGTCGAAAGTCCAACATTGATAAGACAAATAAGTCAAGATCAATAACAAGGAAGATGAACTATTAAAATTGAAAAACAACATCTTTTCAAACATTGAGTCAAGCAATATTGACAAGGTCATAAAAACTTGAATCATGGGTCATAGTAGTGATTAAAACAAATTTGATAAAAAGTTTTTTTTTGGACATTAGAGTAAAGCAACCATTAAAACAAAATAGATCTTTCAAAATAGAAAATAATGTAAATCTATGAAAGACTTTTTAATAACCTATGCAAGCTCCAAAAGCAAGGAATAATCACTCAAAGACATTCCTAGTTATTCACATGTTCACAATGATTAAGTCCTTTATGACTTATCAAGAATGGGATTAGTAAATCCGTAGCTAAAACTAAACATAGAGAAATGTTTGGAAGTTTACTTGTTCTCACAACAAATAAATCCAACATTATGTTTAGTGCTTGTCTATGTGCTCGTTTTAGAGAAGATCCTAAAACAACTCTTTCGGAAGAGCTTGTTTGGATACATCAAAAGGTACTACACAACTAGGAGTATGGTATCCCAAAAGAACAGGAATAGAAACCATAGTGTATACTAAATGGAATTATGTCGGTAATAAGTTAACAAGAAAAGCACAAGTGGTACTTGCACTTTTATACTTACTTACCCAATGATTCTCCAAAACGTTTAAGGTTCTCAAATTAGTATCGGATGGAGAAGCACGTCAACAAGCTCCACTTGAACAATCTAACTCGCGTCGACAACGGAATTCATCTTATCAACATTGTTATCCCTTCAACAAAGGAAGCATCGACTTCAGCGAAAATTCAATCCATTATGTTCTTAATTGACATATTGTGATCCGTCATCATCGCCTTGGTAAAACTGTTCATTGAGGAACATCTTAACTAAGAAAGTCTTGTACGTTAACCATTCTATCAATGTTTTCACGAAACCTTTTGAATGAGAAGCATTCATCATCCCTAGACTTAGGAAAAGACTCATAAGACTTAAAACCTTAGTTTTGAACATTAGGATAAAACCACAAAAATCAAGACAAATCCTTTTGAATTTTTCCTCTGCTGTACCCGCGGAACCCTGAGACCAAACGGGCAGAACCCTCCCTTTGGTTCCGCCTGGTCCACCGAATCTGTAGCACATTTTTATTTTAAATTCAAAACCAAACATCTCTTAACTCACAACTTCAACTTACAAACACCTTACCACACGAAAATTAGGGCTCTCACTCACATCTCTTCCAATCCAATCAACTTTGTAAGTATTTTTATCATAATTGCATTTTCAATCAAAGTCTATCACTTTCATTTACATACATTAACTAGAATATTAGGGTTTATGCATAAACTTGTTAATTCATGAAAAACCTTGGTTGTAAACTAATCATAATTTCCATTAGTTAGAAATTATATCCTCTTTGTTATTGTCATGATTTACCAAACACACCAAGTTCATTGTCTTTCAAAAGTCACTAGAACACCACCTTTCACCACATTGTTAAAACAAATGAAAAACGTCATTGAAACACCACTTGCATAATGTCTCTTGAATGCTAAAGGGAATACATAACTAATATGTATTTTCGGGTACATTCAAACGAAGCTATATTGAATTAGGAGCGTTTGGGTTATCTTTTGTTTTATAACATAACTTGCATTACAATAATGGTTCAAGCATCAAAATGAGTCAAGATAACCGCACCTCCACATTGTTTTCATATAGGCTTATACTAGAACATCCACATTATAAAAATCATTAATTGAAACTTAAAATTTTGTGTTTTCTAGGAATCAACATGCCTCTCGCAACATTCTCCGATCACAAGGAAACTCTTAAGTACTTACCCAAACACCATAGGACCAAAGGCCTCACTAAAGATCAAGTTGAAACCTTTAAGAGTCTAGAAAAACGCTACGTTCATGAAGGAAGAACCATTGATCCATCCTTCCTAAAAGGAACATCCATTCGCCAAAACTTTGCCGCAATCAACTTTGATTGCCTCCTAGACATCGATGAGAAAATTGTTCCTAGGTTCATCTTAGAATTCTATGCAACCATAAGCCTTTTCTTCGATGACGATGGTGAGTTCTCACTAACCTTTACAACCAATCAAATATCAAACATCATACCCTTGAAAGATTTTGCAACAATTCTTGGTGTCCCTAATGTTGGTGCATGTCTCTACACGGATAAGTGGCCCCTTTCTAGTTTTGATTCTATTGAGTGTTATCATCCATACGACACTCCTCTTGCTAATATGGAAGAAATTCGTGAGCATCTCTTTGTTAGGACCTCAACAACTAAGAAGAATCGTTCGGGAAATGAGGTAGATAAGGACCCTTTTGGTATGGAACTCAATGAGCTTAAACCACAATTTAAGAAATGGGAAGAAATTCTTAGAGCCAACGTTATAAGTTCCATAGGAAATAGAGATCATGTCAACACATGTCTTAGCTACATGCTCTATAGCATTTCCACCGGTCAACCTTTTAACTTAGCCTATTACTTAGCCAAAAGAATGGCCGACATACCCTTGGTAGGAACAACCGCTGTTCCTTATGGAATGCTTCTCACCCGCCTCTTTAGAGCAATCTCACCCATTCCTCCTCATAATAAGGGAATGTGCCTTGACTATTCTCTCGTTCCTCACATTTTTGTCCCTCTAAGTGATAAAAGAGTCTTCAAAGATAAGAGCAAGCGTACTCGCTCACCTTCACCATCATCATCATCATCCGATATGAGCGATGACGATAAACTTCCTAACTCTAAGCTACCCCCTTTAGACTACCTTCAAGAACTCCCCGTCATTAGTAATGCATCCGAAGAATTCAAGCAAACCAAAGGAATTTTTAAGTGCTTTGGAAGGTACCTAAGGAAGCTCAATAAGAAGATAGACCGGTTGTGAGATGTGTGATTAAGGAGTGTTTGGCTTATGAAGGGTTTAGAACTTTGTATGTGTTAAACTATGTGATTTGTATTGTTTTTCACTTCCATGCTTTATTACTTTTGTCGGATTATGTTTTGTATGAGCCTTTATGCATATTGACAATATTTGAGGTGTTTGTCAATTTTTTATGCTTATGGAAAATTTGACTAAGTATAGTGAAAATCGTTAGCCCCCAGTCAAAGTCCTATGATATGAATGTCTACATGTCCATTTTTTGCATTTCCTAATCAGACATATAATAAATTTTCATTTTTAAGAGTTTTCGAAAAATTTGAAAATCGTCTCGCGGGTCAAAAACGTGGACTGCCTACTTTTCCAGGCTTGGCGGATCTGGCGGCACCCTCAAATGGGTTCCGCAAGTGTAAATTATGGGTAACCCAGTTTTGGCCCAACGGACCAGATGGAACCCAAAACAGGGTTCCGCCTATGTTTCGCGAGGGTTCCGCCAGTCACCTGCATAAAATTTTTGTCATTTTCTAAATTTCAAAATTTGTAAAGTGTCAAATCATTATCTTTAGTGAGAAACATCTTCCATTACTTCCAATAAACACATTAGGATCACTCTCACTCACTAGAACAATTAGGAAGTTATTTTCCGCAAAAAATTCAAATTCAAACATAACTAACCCAAGGAACCCTTGCAAAGGATCCTTCAAAACCTTTAGAACATTTTCAACCAAACCACTTTCCATGATCACTTAGCATTGAGTGCATAAGTTAGTCTTTCACTCCACCCATTTCCATTGGATTGACATCCAATGATTTGACATGTTCTTGGATATTTTCTAAATCATTAGAAACCTCAACATTTGTATGGTAAAACATCAAATCCAAACACCCCTTCCCACATCTCTTCCACTTTATAAATTTGACAATTTTGCAACACTTCAAATCACACCATCACCATCAAAATCCCTTCTCCTAAAGCTTCAAAACCACACCTTTGAAATGACTAAATCCAACGCCTCATCCGAATCATCAAAATCCCTTCCAAAAACCGCTAGGATTAGTGTAAAACCTTGTTGCTTCAACCAAACCATCAAATCAAGCTCATCATCATCAAGTGATGCATCACTTGACATTTCTTCACCTATCCAAGATTTCCTTAACCTTACTACCTCAATACCATCCTCAACACCTTGCAATACCAATGTGATCACTATTCAAGATTTGCTTAATGTTGCTACTCTAACACCCTCTCCAACACATTGCAACATCAACATAGCCACTATTCCGCCACCAACTAGACCTTCAAGTGATTCAACATCGCCTTCTCAACAATCTCAACCATCAAAAACTCCATCACCTCAATCACCAACACTTACACCAATGGAACTCTTCCATACACCACCAACGTCACCACTACCCTATTTGGAAACTTTAGACGACCTATCACCTAAATCATCAAGCCCTCCGTCATTGTCACTCTTTGACACCATTGCTCAAATGGAAACCCAACAACAACCAAGTTTTCAACCAAATGAGTCATTAGATGATGTACCTCATCAACCATCATTGGTTGAACGTTTAGCTTACCGTTATGCTAGACCATCAATTTTTCCACAAGATCAAGGTCATACACACCTACAATCTTTTGTGTTTCACCCAATTTACAAAGACCTTCATGGTAATCCTTCCGGAGAACCAAACTTCTGCCACTTTGTTCAACAACAAGAACAACCACAACCACAACAAGAACCACCACAACCACAACAACCACCACCACAAGAGCATCCCCAACACTTTCCTTCGTATAAGAAAATAGAAGAATCCATATGGGAAAAATCTCCAAACCTTAATCATGAGATTGACACTCATTTAAACCACCTTCATGCCTTCAAACGTATGGTTGACTCTCAAATCAACCATATTATGGTTTTACAAACAACGTTACACTCATCTAGTGAAGGAACCAAAAACACCTCTCAACCATCCATATTTGCTCCTTCAAGTTCAAACCATCCACCACCAACAAATCAAACCTCTCTTCCACCAAACTTTCCCCACCATGATTGCGGACATTGCGAAAGAACCGCTCACATTAGTGAAAGGTGTCGAACGGAAATTCGCGAGCTATCCGAAGAAATGAGGTTTATCCTAAACCACATTTTGGACCATCTACAATCCTTGTTTCACCCATCTCAAGTTTAGAGTCTCCAAAATGAAACAAAACCGTTTCTTTTCGAAAATGTTTTCCGTTAAAACCAACAAACCAAGTTTAGAGCACCAACACCAAAACCAAAAAACCAAAACCGTTTCACCTACACAACCTTCAAAATAAAGCCCGCTACACCCTTCAACATACATTTTTATCCTTAAACAACATTAGCCTTGTTTTTGGAAAATGTTTCTCATTAAGGATAATGATGCTTTTCTTTTATGAATGTAGGATTTTTAGTTTCTTTTTGTTTTTCTTTTTATTCTTAGAAGTAGGATGTTTTCTTCCAAATTTCTTGTCTTCGCCTTTCTATAAGTCGAATTTTACATGAAATGAATTTCATTCTACTATAAGGTATGCATTGTTTGTTGACCATTTAGGTATTGTGAGTAAACTATGCCTTGCTATGGTAGCATACATATATCTTGTGTTTTAGAAACTAACCTTCCTTTTTGTAGGATCATTAACCATGTTTTCTTTCCTTGATACTCCATTTGGGGGAGTAATACTCAAGGGGGAGCATGAGAATTGCATTATTCCGCTTCGTAACTCTTAGTTGTGTTTTAGACATAAAGTGCTTTCATGACTTGTTCTACACTTGTCTTGTGCGGCAACTAACATTTTTTTTGTAGGTTCAAAATCCATGTCTCCTTTCTTGGCACTCCATTTAAAGGGAGTATTGTCCAAGGGGGAGCACTTGGATCATTATGTTCTCTTCTTTTTGTTTCGACAAAAAGGGGGAGAATTTATATTAAACTTGTTTCTTATTTTTTTTTTCTAACTCTTGCATATCACATCTTCTTAGCAAAAACAAGTTTAAATACAAACTTTATAAGACTTAACACTAAATCTTGTGGCTTACTTACAAATAAAGTTTATGTTTTGTCATCAACAAAAAGGGGGAGATTGTTAATACAAATATCACCTAAAAATGTTATTTATATTTTACGATCTTTGCTAAGTTTTGTTAATGACAAAATATGAACTTTAGTTTATAGTAATAACATCACTTTAGTTTTAAGTCTTGTATAACTAGGTTTAAATTTCTTTTTAAGCAAAACATTGTTTTTATTTCTTTATTTAGAAAGTGTCATGTCACATCATGCAATTATGGTAAGCTTGTGTGTTTGACTTACCATAAGGTCTTACACATTTTTGGAAGCATTCCACTTTTGATTCAATGTGTTTGACTAGAATTTAGTTGATGTGATCTTGGTTGGTTTGGAAAGATTTATTGCAAAACCTACTGCAAGCTTGGCGGAACCCTGGGGGTACACGGGCGGAACCCATCTGAGGGTTCCGCCGTATCCGCCAGACCTGCTGTTTGTTTTGCTATAAATACCAAGCCACTTGCTAATTTTCATCCATCACTTTAGGACATATATTTCACATATTCTTTCAACTAACTCAGTAACATTTGACTTGTGTGATCCTCTTATGTAGCAAGGGAGTTCACAAGTTCATTAAAGAAGTTACAAGTTTCAACTCAAAAGTTGCAAGACTTGTTAGCTTTGTTATGTATAAGCTTTGGTAGTTTATACTTCATTTGTATTGTGTGTAGAAGTGATCGGTTAGTATTTTAGGCCTCAAAATACAATGTGTGATGGGAGTTGTTGTACCCTTGTAAAAGAACTAACGGGAATGGTTGTACCCTTGTAAAAGAACTCGACATCTAGCTTAGCGTCGGTAAAAGTGTAAGCGACGACGGGAGTGGTTGTACCCTTGTAAAAGAACTCGACATCTAGCTTAGTATCGGTAAAAGTGTAAGCGACGACGGGAGTGGTTGTACCCTTGTAAAAGAACTCGACATCTAGCTTAGTGTCGGTAAAAATGTAAGCGACGTTGTAAAGGTTTCTCCACCGGGAAAGGAGCTTGTTGATTAGTGCTTATAACTCTCGAGTTGGAAACTCGGGGCGTGGATGTAGGGCAAGGAAAAAGAGTCCTTGTAGCTGAACCACGAAAACAATCGTGTTGTGGTTTGATCGTTTCTCTTTTTGTCTTTGCTTATTACATAGTGTCTTTAGTTAGAATTGTTAATTACACGTAAAGCTTTTCAAAGAATTAAACAAATAATTTGAGTTTATATCTTTAAACAAAGGTAACGTTTTGAAAGATAATCAAATTAAAAAGCGGTAAACTATTCAACCCCCCTTCTAGTTTTCCACAATTCCTATTCTGTTGAATTTGTTCCCATTGTTGTTGTCGCCAAACATGCTTGATGAGACATCATTGAAGCTTTGCGTATGTGCGTTTATCGTATAGTTCTTTTATTTTTCTTCTTTGCACTGCGCAACGTTCAACCCATGTCTGTTGCATATTTGGTTGCGGAGGAATATACATTCCGGCAGCTTCAGATATCGCATATTTTTTATCTTTCAAGATCATGTTATGCATCATGATGCAGGAGTACATGATTCTCCGTAACTTGTCACAGTAAATTGGCGCGCCTGTTGGGCAATAATACGCCAACATCCTTGGAGGATACCAAAAGCTCTCAATATCTTTTTGAGCACTTTCTTGTTTCGCTTTCCATGCGGTGTTTTTTGGGTTGCTTGCAACCGTAAAGGATTTGACAAAAGATGCCCACTCTGGGTAAATTCCGTCAGCTAGTTAATACCCATGCTTAAATTTTCTTCCGTATACTTCAAACGGAACCACATGGCCGATGTCATCAATCAGTTCGTCAAATAATGGAGAATTATAAAAATGGTAAGATCGTTATTCGCAAATGCCACACCAAAAAATGCATGCCAAATCCACAAATCATACGACGCAACTGCTTCAAGCATTATAGTTGGATACTTTTTATCACCTCTGTGAAATTGCCCTTGCCATTCTTTCGGACAATTCTTCCATTCACGGTGCATACAATCGATGCTTCCCAACATTCCCGGTATCTTATGAACCATGTTATGTGCTTGGTATAAGTTGCGAATGTCATCCTCGTTTGGTTTTCTTAAAAACTCCTTCCCAAACAACTGGATTATGCACATAGTAAAAAAAATCTAGACAATCGCGTGCACAGTGTAATACTCATCTAATGCATCAGCATGAACCCCGTAAGCCAATTGGCGTAGTGCACATGTGCATTTCATAATCACACTAAAACTCATTACACCCCTAGCATCACGTCGTTGTCTAAAGAAATCAAATTGCGAGGGAAGAGGATGATGAGTTTCAATTTACGTTTCAATACCTTGGATTATTTCTAAAAATAGTTTACGGCTCATACGAAAACGACGTCGAAAATTTTCTTCCGTATATTTTGGTTGGTCACCAAAATAGTCGGCCATTAGACGTGCTTCAGTAACATCACATTCACGGGGGATGTATCTACGATGTTCTGTAGGACCGGCTTCTTGGTTTTGCAACGATTGCTCGTACTCAAATTGTTGGTGAATCATCTCTAGCTCTGTTATATCTTCAAAGTCACTAACACTTGAATAGGATGATTCGCTCATGTTTCTTGCTTTTAATATGTGTAAGTGTTTGAAATATATGTGTGTAACTTTGATTGAAATGTAAAATATGTGTGCTATTTATAGAGTATATAAGTTAGTTTTTTAAAAAGAAAAAAAAAAGTATACATTTCAATATAAACGTTAGCCAACGTTCAAAAAAAAAAAAAAAAAAAAAAAAAAAAAAAAAAAAGCTGCAACACAAAGTTCACCAAGCTCGTCGTGCAGACAAGTTGGTATCCAACGCCGAAGAACGGCGAGGTGGGGGCGGTGTGGCAATGAGCAGTGGCGAGCGCCACCTAGGACTGCGAAGGAGGGTGGCGAGCCACACCTTCCCCTCTTACCATTATCAAACTACCAACATACACCATCACGAGTTGCGATCCCTTAAAAAGGGGATCAAAATTAAAAAGCCTAAAAAGGTTTCTAGCCACTAAGCTAGTGCCATGTGTCCCTATCCACTCCCTCCTTTTTTTCCTTAATATTTTTTGTTAGAGGGTATTTTGGTCATTTGATCCATTTTTTTAATTCCACCTTAAATTTCAAATGCAAATAACTTTCAAACGACAAACTTTTACAAAAAACCGATTTCACCATAATTTTTAAAATTTAATCCTCTTTAATTTGGTATAAATTTTTTAAATTTTTTCGAAACTTTTTTTTTGACATATTCATTGGGTCATGATTTTCTTGAAAATTTTAGCATTTTCGGCTCTAATTTTGTCTAGTTTAAAGGCCGAATTTTGCAAAACTTAAAATACGAAAGTTGTAGCTTCTTGGCCATTCTTTACCCAGAAATTTGAATCACTCAAATCCAATATGATATGAGTGAGATATCGTATGTTAAAGATGACGTTTTACTCATATTTGTTGCACACAACGTGTTTGATGAAATGTTTAGCTTAGATTTTTAGTCTTAAAATCGAGTTAAATGCACTAATTTTTGTACAACAATGCACCTTTAGTCATTTTATTAATGTAAGATTCAAAAAGTTTTGTTTTTTTTTTTGTTTTTTTGTTGTTTTTTTTAACTGATGAACCTTATTAACTGATTTTTAAAAAAGACATTTTGTTCATCAGTTACTTTGGTTGAACTATATTAACTGATGAACTTATTAAATGATAAACCTTATTAACTGATTTTTAAAAAAGACATATCGCGCGTTAAAGAACTTATTAACTGATGAACCTTATTAACTGATGAACTTATTAAATCAGTTAATAAGGTTCATCAGTTAATAAGGTTCATCAGCCTTATTAACTGGTTGAACTATATTAACTGATGAACTTATTAACTGATGAACCTTATTAACTGTTGAACTTATTAAATCAGTTAATAAGGTTCATCAGTTAATAAGGTTCATCAGCCTTATTAACTGGTTGAACTATATTAACTGATGAACTTATTAACTGATGAACCTTATTAACTGATGAACTTATTAAATCAGTTAATAAGGTTCATCAGTTAAAGAGCCTTATTAACTGATGAACTTATTAAATCAGTTAATAAGGTTCATCAGTTAATAAGGTTCATCAGCCTTATTAACTGGTTGAACTATATTAACTGATGAACTTATTAACTGATGAACCTTATTAACTGATGAACTTATTAAATCAGTTAATAAGGTTCATCAGTTAAAGAGCCTTATTAACTGATGAACTTATTAAATCAGTTAATAAGGTTCATCAGTTAATAAGGTTCATCAGCCTTATTAACTGGTTGAACTATATTAACTGATGAACTTATTAACTGATGAACCTTATTAACTGATGAACCTTATTAAAGTTAATAAGGTTCATCAGTTAAAAAAAAAAAAAAAAAAAAAAAAAAAAAAAAAAAAAAAAAAAAAATCTTTTTGAATCTTACATTAATAAAATGACTAAAGGTGCATTGTTGTACAAAAATTAGTGAATTTAACTCAATTTTAAGACTAAAAATCTAAGCTAAACATTTCATCAAACATGTTGTGTGCAACAAATATGAGTAAAACGTCATCTTTAACATACGATATCTCACTCATATCATATTGGATTTGAATGATTCAAATTTCTGGGTGATGAGTGAATCAAAATCTAAAACTTTTGTGTTTTAAGTATTTTATGATTTGGCAATTTTTAAGGTAAAAGATAGGGTCGAAAATAGCAAAAAAATCAAGAAAATCATGACCCTATGAGTATGTCAAAAAAAAAGTTTTGAAATAATTAAAAAGATTTATACCAAATTAAAGAGAATCAAATTTTAAAAATTATGGTGAAATCGGTTTTTTTTTAAACTTCGTCATTTGTGAATTATATGTGCTTTAAGTTAAAGGGTGAAAAGAAAAAACGAGTAAAATTACTAAATTGCCCATTTGATAAAATTATTATAGAAAAAGAAAAGAAGCTGGAAGTATGAAAAGGAGGACACGTGGAGGTTTGGGAGTACTTTTTAAACTTTTTAAAAAACCTTGTCTTTTTAATCGATCCTACTTCACACCATCACTAACACATTATCCCGATTTTTTTTCCTTGTGAAGGTTTTTTGGGAAATGGTACTTATTCAATTATTCACAAGAGAAAACTAGGGCTTGGAATGAACCAATACAAAATACATTGATGATAAAAAAATCCTTGATGCTATTTAATTATTGAAAACTTACATACATACGGACATAAACAATACAATATCCATTGATGCTATTTAATTCTTAGAGACGACATTGGTGAACCAAGACCCTTCTATGCATTTGGCCATTTTTGGTGCCACAAGAGTATGTGATTCCAAGGAAGCGCGCTTAGAACTACCACTGTGACATATACATAAACATAGACATATATACATAGATATAGAAAGAAATTATAAGTTTTCAAGGAATTATAGAATTAAAGGCCACCTGATTTTAGGTCGATGGAGTCTGACTAATTATAGCTTCAGATTTAAGTCGAGCGTATTTGAGTCAGGCTGTTGAGCAGCTGGAGTCAAATACGAATATGAAATTCCAACCCATTTCATCAGTTCTTCCAATTTTACACCATCACTAGGCTGCACATGAGAAAGGATTCCTTCTCTAGCTTCATAATCGGTTTCTCCATGGCTTCTTGCTGTGCCAACAACGGAATGCATGTCCATTGATTGGTTCACCTGATAACGATGGTAACTCTTAACCGCAAGTCTCTCCCTTCTGTGGGCATTTTGATGACCTCCTAATGCTTGTGGACTATGGAACTTTTTTCCACAGAAGTTGCATGTATACAACTTCATTGTTTTTGACGGTCTTTCGCGTGGAAAAACACCTCCATTGTATTGTCCTATGCTTAATTTAAACCAACCCTGTTGATGATCATCTGAGTCTTCTCCACCTCTGTCATTTCTCGAAGTATTCATTAAAAGTATTGAACACGACTAAATATCAATATGACAAATTGACAAGGATAATAATGCATGAAAAAGCAGCTCTAGATATAACTAACTTGAGAAAACTCAATTGTGTTAAATACACGGAGAGACACAGATTAATTCCATTATTGGATGAATAGTTACAGGATGAAAATAGAGACATTTATGTGTCTATATACACAAGAATGTAAAGATACTCGTGGTGTTGAACCTGAATATATAGTTTAATGTCATTCTCCTTTCTCTTTGGAGTTTTGTAGATTTTACTAGTTGTAAAAGATACTTCAAAATGATTGTATTTGTTTACTTAGCTTATAAAATGTTTCGGTTTATCATCTTACCTATTATTTTGGATGCAATAATAATAACGTATTTGAGTTTTTAGAATCGATTTGACTTATAAAGATTGGATTAATTTATGCAAGTTTCACTTAAAAAAAATGTTATTCTTCACACTTATTATGTCACGGTATGCACAACTATGGACTTTTTTTTTACATGGATAATAATTTTGCTACATTTATAGGTGTTACAAATATTTAAATAATAATCAACATATATAAGTCTGAATAATTACAATAAAGCTACACTTATAGGTGTGTCAAATGTCTCAACACTTTTATTTTTGAACATTTTTTGCAAGTTAGCCACACTTTTAGGTGTAGACATTCAAAGAATATTTCCACACTTTTAACTATAGACATTTGGATAATATCTCCACACTTATATGTGTAGCAAAATTTGTCACACCATTATTAACACACATGAGAAAGTGTGGAATCAATAATTTTACACATTTTTAAATGTGGTCATTTGGCCTTTAAAATGTGAAGAATTCAACTAGTTTTTTTGTAGTGTGTCGAATCATCATTTAACTATTTAAGATGTTTGTTTGCTCTCATAGTAACTAGTAGTTTTACTTTAAAATTCATCGCTGTTTAGGTAAAGAAATGAGTGGCTTATAATAATGGTTTGTATATATGCATCAGGGAACAATTACTTTTCAATCATTCCTTCAATTATTTTTTTACTATTCATTACAAGTTCATAATTGTATATAAGATATAATATAATATAACATGGAGTTATGTAGTTTTTTTTTATAGATAACGACCTACATGCTTTGTTTAGCACTCCCTAAATAATTGTCATTTTATTATATTTATTAGCTAAAAGACCATAAAATTCATGAATATTTTAGAAGAACGAAACAAACCCACCAGTGTTGACTAATTTGTTTGGTTCTTCTGTCTTATTGTGTAATTTTGTTCCCACTTTTTAGCTAATAAAGGTAATAAAATGTACTTTTATATTTATTTGCAATGCTATTTTAGTCCAAAATAAAAGACAATCATTTAGGGAAAGTTAAACAAAGCATGTAGGCCATCACTACAAAAAACTAGTTGAATTATTCACATTTTAAAGGGTCAAATGATCATATTTAAAAATATGTAAAATTATTGATTTCACATTTTCTCATGTGTGTTAATAATGGGTGTGACAAATTTTGCTACACATATAAGTGTGGAGATATTATCCAAATGTATATGGTTAAAAGTGTGAAAATATTTTTTGAATGTCTACACCTAAAAGTGTGGCTAACTTGCAAAAAAATTGTTCAAAAATAAAAGTGTAGCTTTGTTGTAATTGTTCACGCTTATATATGTGAATTATTTTTTTAATATTTGTAACAGATATAAATGTAACAAAATTATTATCTATATAAAAAAAATTCCATAGTTATCCATACAGTATCAAAATAAGTGTGGAGATGGGCATTATTCTTTATAGTGCGTTATCTACCAGAAAAACACAGAACTCCCTATTATATTATATTATATCTTATATACAATTATGAACTTGTACAGTAATAAGTAGTAAAAAATAATTGAACGAAAATTTTAAAAGTAATTGTTCCGTGATGCATATAAGCCATTATTATAAGCCACTTATTTCTTTACCTAAACAGTGCTAGATTTTAAGGTAAATCATATTGAAGTATCTTTTACAACTAGGTATGCACTCGCAGCAACGTACGAGCCTATTTTAACCTCGTTCAATAAAATAATTGAATTAATTTGTGTCTCTCCGTGTCTTTAACACAATTGAGTTTTCTTAAGTTCGTTATATCTAGAGCTTCTTTTTCATGCATTATTATCCTAATTATTGTCATATATATTGAAATTTAATTGTGTCCAATACTTTTAATGAATACAGCAAGAAATGATAGAGGTGGAGAAGACTCAGATGATCATCAAAAGGGTTGGTTTAAATTAAGCATAGGACAATACAATGGAGGTAAAAGACCGACAAAAGCAATGAAGTTGTATACATGCAGCTTCTGTGGAAGAAAGTTCCATAGTCCACAAGCATTAGGAGGTCATCAAAATGCCCACAGAAGGGAGAGACTTGCGGTTAAGAGTTACCATGGTAATCAGATGAACCAATCAATGGACATGCATTCCCTTGTTGGCACAGCAAGAAGCCGTGGAGAAACCGATAATGAAGCTAGAAAAGGAATCCTGTCTCATGTGCAGCTTAGTGATGGTGAAAAATTGGAAGAACTGAAATGGGGCGGAAGTTCATATTGGTATCTGATTCCTGCTTCTCAACAGCCTGACTCAGATACGCTTGACTTAAATCTGAAGCTATAATTAGTCAGGCTCCGTCGACCTAAATAGGTGGCCATGAATTCTCTCATAAACCTTTTAATTCTATAATTCCTTGAAAACTTATAATTTCTTTCTATATCTCTATATGTATATGCCTATGTTTATGTATATGTCACAGTGGTAGTTCTAAGCTTCCTTGGAACCACATACTCTCGTTGCACCAAAAATCGCCAAATGCATAGATCGATGGGTCTTGGTTCACCAATGTTGTCTCTAAGAATTAAATATCATCAATGGATTTTGTATTGTTTATGTCCGTATGTATGTAAGTTTTCAATAAACCTTTCCAAGGATTTTGTATCATGAATATATTTTGTATTGGTTGATTCGAAGCCCTAGTTTTCTCTTGTGAATAATTGAATAACTACCATATCAGGAGATTGAAATCACAGCTTGGAGTTGCTTAAAAAAAAAAAAAAAAAAAAAAAAAAACGGCTTGGAGTGCACTATCTCCAACACCCTTGTTTGCTAATGGACTTCTGCCTTCACATAAAATGCAACTATCATCGGTGTCACTCCTAGATATCACTAGAATCTATGGGTCACACCTATGAGAAAGATAGTTGTTCACTTTTTTTTTTATTATAACAAGTACACAAGTTATTTTAATCAACTTTGATGTCTAATTGATGTAACTTTAAAATTCAACAAGAGTTATAAATAAGTAAGTAAATACAAAGAGTTTTTGAACATTTAAATTTTTATCAGAAGTGAATCAAAGAATTTACTTAAGATTATTTATAGAATAACAATATAAGTTGAATTGCAATGTGTGGTGATCTCCTCACTAAATTTAAACAAAAATCAAAGTTAATGTTTAAGTAAAAACTATGATTAACCAACTGAAATCTATCAGAGACTTAGTTCTATTTAGACGAGTAAATATTCTATTGAAAGTGTATTAATTGCAAGAGATTTACATTTACTCATTTACAACATTCGTACTTGTATGTGAGGATCAAGGTGGATACGCGTGGGGTAATAGTAATATGTCAAGTATTTAACTGTGTTGACAACCATCTTTTAATAAATAATGTTGACAATTGTTTGTCTTTTTTACCAACTCTAGTACCATCTTGACTATTTGATAAGTGTTTTACACTTATCTTCCCAAGAAAGTCCCACCCTCCATATATTCAGTGAATTAGATATTTTTCCTAAGTATCTAAGTTTCAGGAAGTCTTTGATTGTCAAGGAGATCCTCAGGGAATGAGTTATTGTCATTACTCACTGGTGCCGTCATCTTCTTTGTTCTGAACTTTTGAATGATTCTTTCCATTCAAAGATATTGTTTACACTTAGGTTATTTTCTATTTAAATCATAGATAAAGATCGGTGGGTAGTGAATTTGCCCAATAATATTCCGTCTCAACAACTAGCTTTATGATCTACATAAACTACTAATAGGATTGCACAATCTTACGAGTTACGAACCTACATAAGATCACTAATAAGATCGTAGGATCGCTATAATTCCAATCCTACTATAAATCAATATTTTTTTAATTTTTTTATTGAACAAGCTTTCATTATAAAAAACTTAGCAAAAGTTTTAAACTTTAGCCCAATTTTGGTCTTATCTGTGACCCCTAATATTAAATTATGGTTTTAAAGAAGGGAAGAAACAAGTTAGGATATCAAAGAGGCAATGACATCGTATTTCATTGTACTCAAATTGTTTATATAACAATGAAACATGATGTAGTCCTATGTGTTGTAGTATTTCTATTAGTACGTTGTTCGAACTACTGTATGAAATTTTCATTTAAATTTGTGTATAATATTAAATATTATGTAGAATCGACAAATCTTGTTTGAAAAATTAGCATGTTAGTGGTATCTTAATATCCCGATTCGATACTATGATCCCGACCTTGCAAAGAAAAAAACAATTCTACATAGGATCGCGATCTTGATAACCTTTACTACTACTGCAAAACGAACCGAATGCAACAGTACTGATAAAAGTAATTGCGGTCTATAAAGTTCTAAGCTATACTAAAGTGTTGCAGTTTAACTCGTTTCTTTCTTGAAGATGTAACGATTCATTTTTGCTGCAAAAAAGTTGTTCTCTTTAAGATATAGCAAATGCAACACTTATTAATTTTTTTTGAACGGCGGGATTTTATATAAACACCGTAGCAAGGAGCTAGGGAAACAATAAACATTTACATTGTAAGAGCATTACAAGGATTATCGAACCACTCGATATAATTAAGGTGAAAGTTTTTGTGCCTATTAGTGATCCAATTAAAAGAATGAAGCTTCACGTCATTGAAAAGAAGCTCGATCTTTTTTCTTTTAAGTGCATAAGTGAATTCATTTCTAAATCGCCAAAGAAGCCAAAGGGTGGTTTTGACTGCCACACCAAAGATATTGTAAAGAGGAGCCTTTATCTTGACCTTATCCGCAAGGTTAATTGCTTCATCAAGGCTTGTTACAATTTCATTATCAATGTTCCACCATTTTAGGTCGTCCTTCCAAACCTTATTGGCAAGATTGCAATAGACAAAATGATGGTCTTCCGTTTCTGGAGCTTCATCATAAACGGGACATCTAACCAAGTTCAAATCAATACCCTTAGGCAATCTTCGATTAGCAATTCTCCAAGATGTAATTTTTACTTTAATCGGAAATAATTTGTTCCATTTGTAACGTTGATCAGACACGGAAGGAGAATGGTAAGTAATAGGGTGACGAATCGAGCTAATCGAAAAAGCCCTTGAATCATTTAAACAACATTCCCACATGTCATGAGCATCTGAGAGACTAAGATGAGACAAAAGACTCATTAAACTGTTTTGATCTTGGAGGATGAGTCCATGACCAATGGAAAGAAAACCTATTAAGAGCTATTAGGCTCATGTGAGCAATGTTAGGCTGAAAATGAGTAATAGCAGGAACAACAGGTGTCATGTCATTAAAAAGATCACTGGTTGTTGTATGAAATGAGTAGTAGGTGACCTCTATTATACAAGACAATTTTTGTTTCCTTCCAATCGATATAATCACGGGAACGATTCATAAAGAGGACCACCTCCCACCTAATTGTCAATCCAAAAACAAGTTGATTCCCCATTACCAATCTTCTTTCTAAACCAAATATAAATCCGGCCCTTGGTACGATATTGCAAAGTTAAAAGATGACTTCATTAAATGTGAAATGAATTAACTTAGCCCACCATTTTGACCATGAATGGAATGAATTAACTTTCTTAACATAGCTAACAAAGATTGGTTCCTTACTTGTAAACTTCCAATGCCAAGGCCACCATGTTTGATGAGGGAGACAACTTTTTCCCAAGCTATGCAAGCAATCTTACGAGCATCTAGAATGTCCCTTCAAAAGAATTTTCCCCTTATACTTTCAAGTTTGTTAATTATCTTGTTAGGAACCTTGAAAATGGAGAAAAAGTAAACACCAAGACTACCAAGGACGGATTTAATAAGAGTTAGACGACCACCACTAGAAAGAATTTTTGATTTCCATCTAGAGAGACGTCTGTGAAACCACCCTATGAAATGATTCCAATTTACACATCTTGACATGTTTACCCCGATTGGATGACCAAAATAAATACAAGTAAATTGGTTTGGAAGGAAACCAATGGAAGAAGCAATAGAGTTGACTTCCATGGTAGTCACACCTACACCAATAAGCTTACTTTGTTGAAGTTAACTTTAAGACCAGATGCAAGATGGAAACAAGTGAGGATTCTTGACAAATGTTTTGCATTATTTAATGACCATTCATCCATAATTAAGGCATTATCCTCGCATTGAAGATGTGATAGGTGAATCTTGTCATTTCCAACCTTGATACCATGATAACACTCTAAATATACACATTTATTCCTTCTATATTATATTATTTATCCACTTATTTATGTATATTATTATGCTTTATGTATGTATTTGGTACTAATCTATTGTAGGAACAATGAGTCAAGATAACTTCGAAAAATAGCGAATATCCGCTAAAAAAACTAACGGCCGTTAAAGGAAAGGACTAGAAGTGCAAAATAGAAAAAAAGACCCAAGTATGCCAGTTTTGATAACCGTGTGTAGTGTACTTATTTGACAAGCAAATGAAAATTAACTCAAAGAGAAGTACGACATACTTTCTATGAAGTGCGATGCACTTTTATGTCAGTTACAGGATAACAACTTAATGAGCTTGGCATTCATTATGAGGCCAATCATTTGCCCCACTATCACTTCTTTGGAGTTATACCATGACTCTAGAGCTTATATAAGAAGACCCTAGACTAGAGATACAAAGGACACACCATAAAAATGAAGAACAAGAAAAGAGGAGATTGAACTTGCACCAAGTTCAATTTACTCAAACCATTTTTACCAAAGTAAATCAATTGGATGATTTTGGAAGCTACTCTCTGGGTTCTTTAGTCACCGTGACAGGGTACTAACGAGCAGGAATCATAGTTTCGGTTATAGTATAGTATTCAATTGGAAAAACCAGTGTGATTCATTTATTCGCTTGTAATTGTGGTATAATTCTTATTATCTCTTTTAATATGAAGTTTACTGAGATTATTAAGCTTGTTTTTGTTTCATTACTCTGATTATGGAGTAGTCAACCAGTGTTTGTTTGAGCTAACATGGGAACATGATATGAATTGATGTATTGAACACATGCTTTTGATCATATTATTTGTGCACCTGATTTTAGTGTTATGAGATAATCGTTTATGCCTTGGTTCATCTCTATGGTAACATGGTTGAAAGATTTACCATTTAATGTAATTTCATAATTATTTGTCTATGATAATGTGATATTAATCTTGTGAGAATTGATTGATAAATTCATAAACGTCCTCATTACACTAGTGTTTAATACTCGATTCCATGTCTAACGACCAAATTAGTGAAATTATACGTGTTATGTCTTCAGCCACAAACCAATCTTCATGCACTCGATATGTTTGAAATAATGGTCGAAAGATATTCTTCTCATGTTTGGTAATTGTATGTGCCATTGTGATTACACGTCATACTTGGCTTATATGAACTAGTTTTTGTGTGCATATCTTTAGTACCAACCACAGTAAATGCATCAAACGGATTAGATGTAACAATATTCGTCCCACTCGTACTAGCCATTTCGGTAAACTTCCTTACTAGTAGCATCTGACTTCTTTGACACGAGTTTATACACCTGCTTCTTAGGTTTAGAAGGGCTAAATTTCGCCCCTTTACCAACTTCAATACCACGAAATGCCTTCCTCTGAGGCACTTGAAAACGAGCCAAGAGTTTATTTGGTTACCATTTAACTTGAATAAATGCACATAAATACTATCATAGTCATCTTATCTCTCTTCTTTATAAGCCACATAAGGCTGATCATAATCCTTAACCTTCAAAACATAATCTATACTATATAACATTTTCTGAAGTGGAACTTGGGAATCGGTACTGTTACGAAGCTACCAATTGAGAGGTTGGCTGCGGGGAGGAAGATGGCTCAGGCGTATTGTGGAGCCTCGGCTCAAGCAGACACTGTTCACATGCCGAGCCGTTGGCTAAGAGGATTAAAAAAATGATAGTAGATGTTTCACTTAATTTACACTTAATCTTTGGGTTGGCTGCATGTTGTACACCTGTTTTTCATTGCCGTTTAATGTGCGAGTTAAATCTTAGGGTTGGCTGCATGTTGTACACCTGTTTTCTATTTATCAATGCTAGAACCATTTAAATAAGCAATCGGCTGTTTATTTGTTTAGTCCATAATTTCTATCTCTAAATACATACTTTTTGTTGCTAGGTTACATATGAGAGAGTCGTAAGCGTTTAGGGTTTCGGATTTTCAAGAATCGAGAGCATTCACTCCTCCTGAAACTAAGCCCTGAAGTTGCGTAGCGGTTATTATAGTTCTTACTTTTACATGTAACTTTGGTGTATGTCTAAAAAAGTGAGGAGTTCACCTTACACTTTGGCATTCAACTTTTATTGTTATTTCACAAGAAATCATAGTAAATTTTTTGATTCATTAAAATAAGAATTTAAATGTCGAAAAATTTTATTATGTTATTTTGTAAACTGTTTTAGTATACTAGTTATTATCTTGTTTAAACATGCATAATTAAGTTAACACAAACAATGATTTAACTAATGCTTAAGTTATAAGGCTATTGAAAGTAAGGAAGGTCAACCGATATACTCGATCGAGTCGTACTTGGTCTCCTTTCTATGGGGATTGGGTCGCCATGGGTCGAGGGACGAAAAAAATAAAAAACGGTCGAGCCTGCGACCAAAACAATTACCAATTCACTTTTACTTTTTGATCCATATTACCGTTCGTCCTTGTGTTTAGTCGTTTGAGGGACAAAAAAATAATAATAAATAAAAAACATTTTTTTTCAAAATCTTTCCCACTTTTCATCATATAAATACCTACATTAAACCCACTTTCAAACACACACTTTTAAATACAATTCAAACAACAAATCAAACACAAAAAAATAGCTTGTAATCTTCCCCACACTGTCAAACAAGTTCAAAACTATGTCAAAAAAAACAAGTCGACATAGATGACAAGGATCGACAAGATGCAATTGTCGAAGTTATTATGAAGTTTGAGCACGCAAAGGCACGCAAAGAACTCCTGAAAAAACGATACATAGAGTGTAAAAACATCTCTAACGACAGAAAATTTGTGATCGACCAGTTTTTGTACGATTAATTTCGTAAAGACGCTTCTGTTGTTGATACATTGTGGGGTTGTGTGCAGAAGATAGAGAATGAAAAATCCAATAAGATCCATTGGAGTTTTGAGGAAAATGTGTCAGCTGCTGATGCACCACAACAACAAAAACAATTTGTGCAAGGTGCATTAAGTTCATCTGCACCAAGAGATGTTGAGCAACAACAATAGCTGCCTCATCTGGATCATTTTCAACTAAGTTTTGAGAAAAATATGATATCTAATGATAGTGGCTGGAACTCTGACAAGGAACGGGAGTTGAGCAGGTTGGAAGCTCAGTTAGAAGCAGAGAGGTTGGCGAGCTTTGATCCTTACGACGACGATTACAACTCCAACAACTCTCAAACTTGGGATCACCCAAATTATAATTGAATTTTAAGTTTATGTTTATAGGATGTTTAAGTTTATGTTTTCATTCGATGTAATATTTGAATTATTAATGAAATTAATGTTTTAATTAGTAAGTTTGTAGTTTAAAATGAAAAAAAAAAAAAAAAAAAAAAAAAGAAAAAAAAAAAAAAAAAAAATGGTCGCCTTTACTGGGGCACCCAGTCACCTGCAGGTCGTTGGAGAGAGAAAGCTGACGTAATAGGAAAAAAAAGAAAGATTGGGTCGCCTTACTGTGGGTAGACTCATCTCGCACTCATGTCTTTACATGTCCCATCACTTGATGCTTGGTGTTGATAGGGGCCACCGTATCCCCCACTTTCTTATCGACTAGTGCATATCATATTCGTTTGAGTGGTTTTGTCTACATCTATTTAATCATTTTGTTAAACCTAGTAACTATCAGTTCTGTTTTATAGAATATAAATTACTTACTTTCTACCAATGAATTTGTGTGATTATAACTTGAACATAAGGAACTTAACAGAACAGGGATACTGGTTAGGGCCATAGACCAACAACGTTAAATAGCCCAAACACTGTGACATGTAGTATAATTATTGATGTCGAAGCATGATATTTGATACAACGATATATGTGATTTTAGTACAGCAACAATATTGACAAATATTTGGAGGTTAATGGTAATTATGGTATCCAACTCACTGCACCAGCCAACTCACTATAAAATTTGTTTATAAACTTGTATGGAAGATGAATTAATGAGCATACATGATTTTTAAAATAGGGTGTTTTCGTATACTGATATAAAGTAGGAGAAAGGAAAAAAAAAAGCACCCCATTTCAGGCCTAGGTGGCTTATGGCATTCGTCATTTGAGGTTTCAAGTTCAAACCAATTAACATGCCCCAACGTCTTTGTGAAGACGGGAAAGAGAAAGATTTCGAAGAAATAGGTCATGGGTTTAATCTCAACTCACTCCGGTTCAATTCACATTAAACAACTAAACATTTAATTGAACATGCATAACGAATCCATAAAAGTTTACTGAATAAACTTCAATTAGTTCATTCGACACTCATGTACAAAGTTAAGGTTTCGTTACCGAGTTAAATCTTTTGAAGTAAAATAGCAGAAGATTTGCAACGACCGAGAGACTGCTTCCTGTGTAAACTGGTCTCCATTGAACTCCATTGTATCTCTAAACTGGTCCCCATTGAGTGTCTCCAACAAATATCTACGTCGTCTTACTGTTCAAAGACAGCTAAACTTAAAATTGAAAAAAATAGGAGTAGTTTTTTTGAGGCAGCATCACCTGCAAGACGTTGTTATTCAAAAAGTTGATTTAGATTTAGAACCACGTGTGCATATTTTTTTACGTTTTCAAATATATGTCTATAAATAATCATCAAAGATTTCAGAATAGTCGAATTTATGAATATTAAAACTTATAAGTTTACAATGAACCGAACAAACATCGTGTAGACATTAAAACTATAAAACTACTTTCTAATTTGAACATTTAAATTCATAATATCCGCCGTTAATATATAATCAAAGTTTTTATATCAAAACCCCGTGCGTGCACGGGTATTATAACTAGTTGTTAAATAATACAATCTCAATAAAGAAACACTCAAAATCGAATCATATGAAAACTTGTTTAAGACCAGCACATTGAAAAACAAATGCAACTAGTAGCAGGTAGCAAGACATCTCAATAAAGAAACACTCCAAAAATCGATGCCTTACCACTTGGCTATACTCCATATGGCACGTATATAAAATTTGACTAAAATGTAAACACATTAGTCTCGAATAGGCAACAACACCTTGGAAGTAATAAGTACATTTCTAATAGAGCACTGATTGGCATTCCTAACTAGTATATCTAACTGTATGTCTGTTGATGACAACAAAAAAACCCACTTTCGCAAACAATAAATCTTTATCATATTGATTTAGACACAAGTTTAGTTGTACTATTAGACATCTCATCAATAGTATGGTTCAAACAATCGGTTCTTATGTTTGAGCAAAATTTTTGAACCAAACCCAAATGTTTTACCTTGCAATATGAAACACTACAAGACCGACAACAATAGCGTTTTGTAACCATCCGGTTAGATTTATCTAGGGTACTTGGTCCGAACTGGAAGGCTTACCGTTCACTGATATTTCCAGAATCATTAAAACTTCAAATATAAAATTTTGATCAATACTAAAAATATTCTTGATTTTCTAAAAATTTCTGAACCCTAAATACATAAAACTACTAACTATATTCCAATAAAACTCATAAGCATGCATCTCGTTAATTGTGATAAGTGGGCTTAGAAATATGATCAAAAAAACCTCATATGCTTAGGCACTTAGCCCAATAAAACAATCTAGGCCGAGATCTAAATAAAAATATTCTCAGCTCAACAACGGTTAGGGCTTGCTAAATTAGACTCACGGGGTGTTTCTATTTTATATATGAGGAGGATATATGTGGGTCTTTAGCCTCTTATTGGGGAGGATGTCTATTTTCTTACACTGAGATATAGATGAAGTAAAGAAAATATGTAGACCCAAGCACAAAAGAAATATTATTATATAGCCTTCCCTCCTCATATAGAAAAAAGAAACACCCCATCAGTTGACTAATGTAGTAATCTTTTATATAATAAAACAAAACCCTTATTGAGAATTTTTGATTTCAAAAAAATGGATTCATACCTTATTTAATAATAATTTTATTTAAAAAAATTATTTTCTTATTAGGTAATATTTTATATTTATGCATAACACAAGTAGAAGATAAATACAAAAAATATAGATAAGATACAATTAACAAAAGGATTAAAATTTTTAAATAATTATCTTTAATAATATAAAACTATAATTAAACATCATAAATCAAACAAAACAAAGATTAAATTGTTTATTTTTTAATAAATAAAAATATATGATTAAAAAAAAAAGGCGCGTGCGCGGGCATTATAACTAGTTTATACTACAATATAATGCATTTGTGACTATTATATAATGCATTTGTGACTATTCTATAATTAGAAAGGCTTAAAAATTAAAACTCAAACTTACTAATTTCAAATTAGGGCAAACACTAATTTTAACTATAACAGAATTACAACAAACATAACAGTAATAACAGAATTAATAACAACCTCTGAGAGTAATATTCTATTACATAATTAAAAACATTTGATTTTTAACAAAATTTAGTCAAAGGTACCCACCGCCGCATTGGGCGGGTACCGTTCTAGTGTTTATTAATACATATTTTCTTAGCTCACACTTTTGTCAATCACGACCAAGTAACAACATCTATTACACTCAGTTGACTAATGTAGTAATGTTTATTATTACATATTTTCTTAGCTCACACCTTTGTCAGTCACTACCAAGTACCAACATCTATTACACTCAGTTGACTAATGTAGTAGTAAATTAGTAATGGCTTAGGAATAATAGCGATTAAAAAGCAAAGTGTTGCACATATTCTAGAAATTGCAAAAATGAATTGTTACATCTTCAAGAAAGAAATGAATTAAAATCGTTGGCAATTTTATAGAAAAATAAACTGCAACACTTTAGTATATACCCTAGAATTTTATACACCGAAATTACTTTTTGTTGCATTCGGTTCATTTTGCAGTAGTAGTAAAGGTTATCAAGATCACAATCCTATCTAGGATCGTTTTTTTCTTCACAAAACTGAGATCATAAAATCGAATCGAGATATTAAAATCCACTAAAATGCAAAATTTTCTTACAAGATTCGTAGTGTTAAATAATTCTACACATAATTCAATATTATAAACAAATTTAAATGAAATTTCATATAGTAGTTCGAACAACGTGCTAATAGAAATACTACAATACATAGGACTACTTCATGTTTCATTGTTAATTTGTTATATAAACAATTTGAGTAAAAAGAAATACAATTTAATTGCCTCTTCGATACTATAACTCAAGGTTGTCAAGCTCGCGAGTTTACTCGTAAGATCGTACGATCTTACGTGCACACCAGTCAAAATCGTGGTAGGATCACATCTGAGGTAGGATCGTAAGTAAGATCGTAGGATCGCACGTAAACTCAATTTAATTGCCTCTTCGATACTATAACTCAAGGCTGTCAAGCTCGCGAGTTTACTCGTAAGATCGTACGATCTTACGTGCACACCAGTCAAAATCGTGTAGGATCGCGGTAGGATCGCATCTGAGGTAGGATCGTAAGTAAGATCGTAGGATCGCACGTAAAATCGTAAGATCGACACGTGATCCGAGTTCACTTTTTTTCTTTTTCTTTTTCTTTTTCTTTTTTTTTTTAATCTTTTAAGTCCAACCCACTTGCTTAGGGGGAAAAACGTGTTTTACTAATGTATAATGAATAAACAACTATTGTTTCATTTTCTAAATAGATTATAGTTTATATATAGTTTTCTACTTTTCTAAATAGATTATAGTATAAAAGTGTTCAATAGTTTAATTTAGTTTACTTCACTATGATTAGACTAATCAAAGGGTATGTTTTGGAATGCCACTTATGAAACGTTTGTTTTTCTGAAATCATGTTGATGGCTCATATGTTTTGAGACATTTAGGACGTATGTTATATAATATTATTCCACTAAATTGTTAATGTAACTATTGAAATTTGACCTTTTTGTGTTTTACTATTACCTTGGTGTTTGAAATTTGAACTTTGTCATTTTCAAGAGGATATTATATGAATTTATGTTTGACGTTTAGTAGAAATGTAAAACAGTTTGACTCGTATATCGTTTGTTTACAAAATATGACAAATTGGTAGGATTGTAGGATCGCGATCCGATCCTACAATCTCGATCTTGTAAAGACAAAACGATCCTGCGCGAGATCGCGATCTTGACAGCCTCGCTATAACTAGTTTCTTCCTTTCTTTAAAACCATAATTTATTACTTTTTAGGGTCATGGAGAGCAAAATTAGGCTAAAGTTTAAAATTTTGCCTAAGTTTTATAAGGAAAGTTTGTTCAATAACAAAAAATATGGCTTTATTGTAGGATCGGAATCGATAGCGATCCTACGATCTTATTATTGATCTTATGTTTGATCGTAACTCGTACGATTGTGTGATCCTACTAGTAATTTATGTAGATCAGAAAGCTGGTTGCTGATAAGGAATTTTGTTGGGACAATTCAGTGTCCAATGATTTTTATCAATGATTTGATAGAAAATAATCTAAGTATAAATAATGTCCCTGAATGAAAAGAATTATTCAGGGAGTTATCTTCAGAGTCCAAAGAAAAGACTTGACACTTCATAATGCGGAACTCAATGAGTGAAGTTCAGAACTAAGAAGAAGATAATGAACTCAGTGATTGATGACAATAACTCACTTATTCCCTGACTATCTCCTCAACAATCAAAGACTTCCTGAAACTTAGATACTTAGGAAAAATATCTAAGTCACTGAATATATAGACGAGAACTTTCTTGGGAAGATGAGTGTAAAACACTTATAAAAAAGTCAAGATAGTACTAAAGTTGGTAAAAAATGACAAACAATTGTCGACACTATTTCTTAAACATGGTTGGACATATCCTAGGAATGGAAGCAATTAATGTAATTGTACTACACAGTTAAATGCTTGACACATTGCAATTACCCCACGGGTATCTACCTTGATCTTGGCATATAAATAAGAATGTTGTAAAGGAGTAAATGTTCATCTCTTGCAATTAAACTTTCAAGAGAATATTAGTCTCTCATAAATTTGCTTAATCATAGTTCTTACTTAAACGTACATTAACTTGGGTCTTTGTTTAAGTTTAGTGAAGATAGCACCACACATTGTCATTCAACTTATATTGTTATTCTACAAATAATTTTATGTAAATTCTTGATTCACTTCTAATAAAAATTTAAATGTTCAAAAACTCTTTGTATTTACTTGCTTATTTATAAATCTTGTTGAATTTTAAAGTTACAAAAGTTAGACGTCAAAGTTGATTAAAATAACTTGTGTACTTGTTATAATAACAAAAAAAAGAGAACAACAAATATCTTACTCATTGGTGTGACCCATAGATTCTAGTGATATCTAGGAGTGACACTTGGATGATAGTTGCATTTGATGTGAAAACAGAAGTCTATAAGCCCATAAGGGTGTTGGAGACAGTGCCCTCCTAGCCGTGATTTCAATCTCCTGATATGTATATATGGACATTGTATGTGCACTATTACCATTATCAAACTACCAATATACAACATCACTAACATTATCCCGATTTATTTTCCTTGTGAAGGTTTTTTTGGAAATGTTACTTATTCAATTATATATTCACAAGAGAAAACTAGGGCTTCGAATGAACCAATAAAAAATAAATTGATGATACAAAATCCTTGTAAAGGTTTTTTTGGAAATGATACTGATTCAATTATTGAAAGCTTACATACATACAGACATAAACAATACAAAATACATTGATTATATTTAATTCTTAGAGACGACATCGGTGAACCAAGACCCTTCGATCTATGCATTTGGCGATTTTTGGTGCAACGAGAGTATGTGGTTCCAAGGAAGCTAAGAACTAGAACTGTGACATATACGTAAACATATAGAGATATAGAAAGAAATTATAAGTTTTCAAGGAATTATATAATTAAAGGTTTATGAGAGAATTCATGGCCACCTGATTTTAGGTCGATGGAGTCTGACTAATTATAGCTTCAGATTTAAGTCGAGCATATTTGAGTCAGGCTGTTGAGCAGCTGGAGTCAAATACAAATATGAACTTCCGTACCATTTCATCAGTTCCTCCAATTTTTCATCATCACTAGGCTGCACATGTGAAAGGATTCCTTCTCTAGCTTCATTATTGCTTTCTCCATGGCTTCTTGCTGTGCCAACAAGGGAATGCATGTCCATTGATTGGTTCATCTGATTACCATGGTAATTCTTAACCGCAAGTCTCTCCCTTCTGTGGGCATTTTGATGACCTCCTAATGCTTGTGGACTATGGAACTTTCTTCCACAGAAGCTGCATGTATACAACTTCATTGCTTTTGTCGGTCTTTTGCGTGGAAAAGCACCTCCATTGTATTGTCCTATGCTTAATTTAAACCAACCCTTTTGATGATCATCTGAGTCTTCTCCACCTCTGTTACTTCTCGCAGTATTCATTAAAAGTATTAAACTCAGCTAAATATCAATATGACAATATGTAGGATAATAATGCATGAAAAAGCAGCTCTAGATATAACGAACTTGAGAAAACTCAATTGTGTTAAATACACGGAGAGACACTGATTAATTCCATTATTGGATGAATAGTTACAGGATCAAAATAGAGACATTCATGTTTCTATATACACAAGAATGTAAAGATACTATAATACCTAAACCATTATATGACGCTAGCTGGAACAAGTGGTGCTGAACCTGAATAGTTTCTCCTTTCTCTTTGGAGTTTTGTAGATTTTACTTGTTGTGTGTGTGTGGTGCTACATCTTGGGGTCTCTTTCTGTCCCTTTGTATTGAACGAGGTTAAAATAGGCTCGTACGTTGTTGCGAGTGTGTACCTGGTTGTAAAAGATACTTCAATATGATTGTATTTGTTTACTTAGCTTATAAAATGTTTCGGTTTATCATCTTACCTATTATTTGGATGTAATAATAATAACATATTTGAGTTTTAAAATCGATTTGACTTGCATAAATAATTGAACGAAAATTTTAAAAGTAATTGTTCAGTGATGCATATAAGCCACTTATTTCTTTACTTAAACAGTGCTAGATTTTAAAGTAAATCTACTAGTTAAAACACACACAAAACTAATAATACAGATTAAGCGCCACTTGTTCTAGCTAACGACATATAATTGTTTAGGTATTATATTATCTTTACATTCGTGTGTATATACAGAGTGTAAATGTTTCTATTTTCATCTTGTAACTATTCATACAATAATGGAATTAATATGTGTCTCTCCGTGTATTTAACACAATTGAGTTTTCTTAAGTTCGTTATATCTAGAGCTTCTTTCTCATGCATTATTATCCTCAATATTGTCATATTGATATTTAGTTGTGTTCAATACTTTTAATGTATACAGCAAGAAATGATAGAGGTGGAGAAGACTGAGGCCTCGTTTGTTTTTTCAAAATAAGCTCTTATTACCTCTTTTCACTTCTTTCCTCTGCGGGCGCGCAGAGGAACATGTTTGTTTTTTTAAGACAAAAGAGCTTCTTTCCTCTTCTTTCCTCTTCCAAAATTCAGACATCTCCTTCCTCTTATTACCTCTTCTTTCACTTCTTACCTCTTCAGTCACAAACCCTACATCTCTTTCCCAATATCCATTTTTTTACGTTTTCGTTTGTTTTTTTATGTTCTCATACGTTTTTTCCGTTTTCGTCCGTTTTTTACGCCTTCGTCCGTTTTTTACGTTTTCGTCTGTTTTAACCGTTTTTTACGTTTTCGTCTATTTTTTTAAAGTTTTCGCCTGTTTTTTTTACCTTTTCGTCTGTTTTTCTCGTTTTCGTCTGATTTTTTACGTTTCCGTCCATTTTTTTTATGTTTTTGCCCCTTTTTTTTACGTTTTGCCCGTTTTTTACGTTTTCGTCTGTTTTTTTATGTCTTTGCTCGTTTTTTAGGTTTTCGTCCGTTTATTTATGTTTTCTCCTATTTTTCTACGTTTTCGCCCGTTTTTTACGTTTTCATCTATTTTTTTATGTTTTCGTTCGTTTTCTTACGTTTTCGTCTTTCTTTTACGTTTTCATCTGTTTTTGTATGTTTTTTTTTTTACGTTTTCGACCGTTTTTTTTACTTTTTTGTTTGTTTGTTTGTTTGTTTTTTTTTACGTTTTCATCTATTTTTTAACATAAGAAACATAAAAAATCAGTCGAAAACATAAAAAAAAAACCAGAAAAATTTGTAAAAAACAGATGAAAACATAGAAAAACGGTGAAAAACGTACCAAAACTGTAATAAGCGGACGAAAACGTAAAAAAACTTGTGAAAAACAAAAAGGAAAAGAAAAAAAAAAAAGTACTTCAATAACACAAAAGGTAGTCTTGAAAAAAAAAAGAAAAAAAATGAAAGAAGTACTTCAATTGCACAAAAAACAAACGGTCTTCTTCTTGCAGATGAAGAGCTTATATGTATCTCTTCTTCTGCAGACATGGTTTGCAGATTAAGAGGAAAAAGCTCTGAAAAAACAAACGACACCTCAGATGATCATCAAAAGGGTTGGTTTAAATTAAGCATAGGACAATACAATGGAGGTGCTTTTCCACGCAAAAGACCGACAAAAGCAATGAAGTTGTATACATGCAGCTTCTGTGGAAGAAAGTTCCATAGTCCACAAGCACTAGGAGGTCATCAAAATGCCCACAGAAGGGAGAGACTTGCGGTTAAGAGTTACCATGGTAATCAGATGAACCAATCAATGGACATGCATTCCCTTGTTGGCACATGATGAGGCGAAAAATGATCCGTTTTTAGGGGGTCATTTAAGCCCGAATCCGAATTTATTTGATCAAATATTGCCCTAAATCGTTCCTTTTGTGATTTTAGGTACTTTGGGAGTGAAATCTGGAAAAGGAAGCAATTCGGACGTTTTTGGAGCATAAAAGTGAAGAAAACGCCAAAGTCTTAATTTTCCATGCTGGGAACAGTAGGTGACGGCGTCAAGAGCAAATCCTTGACGGCGTCAAGAGCAAATTTCATAAATTTCCATGACGACCCAGAAGAGTTTTGACGGCGTCACGTAGGAAGGGCGTCAAGAGTAAAAGAGTCATGACGGCCTGGAAGAGTATAAGTCTTGACGGCGTCAAATGTGGATCTAGGCAGTCCGAGGAGTGTTTTGGCGGTGAGGTGACGGCGTCACAAGTTTATTCTTGACGCCGTCAGACCCCTTTTTCTATATATAGTTTTCTAATTTTTCACATTAAAGGAGAGAAGTTTTGGGAGAAACCCTAAGTACGATTTTGGTGTAACTTTACAGGTTTTTCAAGGGTTCCAACCCCTTGATACCTTGCATGATTAATTAAGATAAGTGTTCTTCTAATTCAATCAATATGTCTATGTGTTGGTTGTCTACATCATGTTCTTATCTTAATTCTATCATGCTAGGCTAGATCTCTTTTGTGTTTGCTTAGATCTAATGAAACCTAGATATTGATTATGTGTTGATTACTTGTTTATTCTTGTTTTGGATGAATGATTTATATGTTAGGCTTAAGAAAACTGGCAGATTTCCAATTGGTAACATGCTTGAACGTCTTAAGAAACATGAACCAACGCGCACTAGGTCTTTATTGGTTGTATTTAATACATGAGCCACTGTTTACAATCCATATAGTTGTGCTGGGCATGGTGTAGGAGGAGATAAGAGCTCATAGAATTGGGGAGTTATGTGTACCACCCCATGAATGGTATTAAGGAATACTATCCGTCATCCATGCAATTATAACAAGTAATTAACGTGTAAAAGATATCTAGGGAGTAGTGAAATCTAAGCAAACACATTTTCTCCAATTACTGCTCACAACTTTAGTATAAATTAGCTTATTTTCATTTTTAGTATTTTATTTTGATTGCATCTTAGTATTGGGTTAGTTGAATAGCAACTAATTCCGCCCACTCTTCCAAAACCCGAGATTTAAATTTGCTTTCTAAAAAATATAAAAACACAAAAATAATCATCCCTCACCTTTAGAACTCACTACTACAAAAATTCTCATAGAGACTGGTTAGAATGGCTCATGAAGAGTGGTTTAGGAACCACTCTAGGCGGGGGGGTATCTCTATAACCAAACAATATAGAAACCGGTTCGACAACCGGTGTCTATTATGAACATCAAAACCAGTTTGCTCATAAGAACCAGTGTCTACAACTGATGTTTACATGCCTCTAGTATGGAGTAAAGAGACCAGTTTTTATATAAGAACCAGTTTTTGTGAGATTTTCTTTTTAAAAAAAAAATGATTTTTATTTTTGCGAATAATATAAATTTTTCATAATTCCATAATGTACAACTAAATTAAAGTGCATAAATCTTGATACATGCCAATATAACAACCTAAAACCAGATTTTCTATCAATGAACTTATTCTACTTATACAAACATAAAATCTAGCATACAATTTATTACCAGTATCTAATTAGAAGTATATTCCATTTTTAGGCTGCTTCTCTCCAATACAAGTTATATATCTTGCTTTGCAATATCACATATACTTTGCGCACGAACTCTTTCTCTTTTAGTGTAGTTTTCAATTAGATCAACCAAGCGTGCGAACCTGCAATACAACATGCATCAATTCAATAAAATATATATAGCCGATACCCAAGTTATAGTAAGCCATACCAAACAGACCCTGAAACTAGATTACAACAACACAGCAAGCAAGCAAGCATATTACAGCTAGGGGTGTCGGGTTAGTTTTGAAACGAACTGTAGAATATGCAAAGTTAGTTTTGAAACCAAATGTCAATAGGGAATCAGTAAATGCAGGTGCAAGTCCTTTTCATTTTAGCAGTAGATCATTTTATGTAATTCCCAAATTCACATTCATGGACAAGTTTTTTACACAAATATTAGTTCTTGATTCAATTAGTCAGTAAAGAGCAAGAGCCCTAAAGGCTTTCAAACAGTAAATATACACTTGCGGGTAAAAGCACATACAAAACCATCTGAAGCCGATAAGCAATTTAAAACATATATAGACAAATTATCAGGTTTCAGTAGTGCAAAATTTATGCAAGCTATGTTATAATAAATTTCCAGGAGGACGAAAAAACAAACCAGTGGAAATTCAAAGATATAGCCCAAAGGAATCCACGAAAGAAAAGCATGTAATGTAGCCAGTGTAGCCCTGATTAGCTCTGCTTTTTGAGATGCTTGTAGCACATATAAGCATAACTCATGAACGAGCTGAAACTCACTGTTACCAACCACAAGAAAAGGCACAATTTAGTTGGGAATCAATAATCACTTAAAAACGAGGACGGTCCAAAGAACTTATCAAGGTTTCAGTTACCTGTTCAGAGATTGCTTAAGTTCCTTGATCTTCTGTTGAGTCATTTCACCCCTTGAGAAATCAAATACCTCTTCACTTAGAAGCTGTAATGCAAACAAAACGCCATTGAGATTTTAAACCACATGCGTATAAGAAGGAAAAAGCATAAGATATCTTAAATTCCAGTTTCCATAATTGAATATTCCATATAATTGTAACAAAAGTAAACTAGGATTCCAAACTAAACCAAGATAATCAAAAAAACAATAAGCCATAAAATGTATTGCTGTCTATCAATTCTTTCAAGTAATGCAGTTTCATTTCAATCCCACAGTATAACTCTTGGACGATCATAGTTAGCTCCTAACTGATGACCAAATGTGTATTGCAGAAATAAAACGATAAGCTGAACATGAAGTGATATTTTAAAAATTAATTTAACCAATCTATTTGTATTATCTTATTTTCCAGACTTATGAACTTATATTGTTCAGCTTATTTTTCAGACACATTTTTTTCAGGCTTAAGAGATTATTACGTCTTATAACTTGAAAACAAGCTCATAAGTGACAAGCCTAACAAAATAAGCTAAAACAAACACCACCTACTCGTCAGTCTAGTCTACCATACACATCAGATATGACCCAAAGGCCAAACCACCAAATAAACATGCTAGTTAACAGACTCCTCATCAAATCCATCTAATTAATCTTCTATATCAGTGGTGCTAAAGCCTAATAACCTTCCTTCTTAATCCAACTTTAGAAAAATATTTTTCATGTGGTAACTACTAGCTATAGAAACTTAAGATAAAAAGGTAACACAGTGCTACACTTCATATTCTACTTGATGAAGCATGAAAATCTGAATAAAGAATATAGAGCAAAACAGCATAAACCTGAAAACTATAAGTTTTGGCGATATGACGATGACAATTTAAAAAGTTATAATCAAATGGGAGTACCTTTCTTTCATGTATTCCAAAGGCTAATTCCTACAGAAAAGACATAAGAATTACAGTTTTAGTTATCCTTGTCTAATTGTGATTCCTGCAAAAAAGACATAACAGATGTACCTTAATATAAAATTGGAATAAGACCACGACTTTATCACGAGTTCCCTCCAATTCTTCCTCTGATGTACCTTAATATAAAATTGGATAAGAAATTAAAGAGTACTAATAATGAATCGGACTTCTGCACTATTTATTTTTATTTTTCTCTTTAAAAACTTGAAGTATAGATGAAATCCAACAACTCTTGTGAAAACAAGTTTTTAGAAAACTAAAGATCAGCTAAATTAGAAAACAGTTATGAAAAAGAGACTTGAAAAGTTTTTAAAAGCTAAATTGGGACATAAGCTTGGCACAAGCTAGTACCAAACTTACAAAAAGCTAGAAGCTATTAGGCCTAATCCTAATATAAGCCAGGAAAACTACAAAGCAATCTAAATTAAGCAAATAAGCATGCTTCTAAAACTGGGCAGACTAACTGATGCAAATCAATAAATCCAAACACCCTAATTGCAGCTAGACAATAAGCTACTGAATAAGCTCTAACAACAATAATAAACTAGCAACTATAAAGCATATTATGAATTATCTATAAACATAGAATCAGTCCTAAAGCTACTCTAGATAAGCAGATAATGGCCTGTGAACAAGCTGAGATAGAACAATATGACTTGGTGCAGGGCAATTCAGGCCTAATGGGGCTAGTTTGAGCTGTTCAAAAGCTTTTAATAAGCTAAAGGAAAATTTCACAAAAATGGGCATCAAGTAGATCACCAATAATATATTAAGCATCCCAAAGTTAACTGATGCAGATGGTGAAGGTAAAATGCACAAAACTGAGTTTAACCAAAACCTTAGAATGCAAATCAGTTTATTAGTCTAGATGAACTAAAAAGATGCAAAGTTTGACAACAAAAGTCCATGAATGAAGATTATGCAACTCCACTTGGAAAATCAGTTTCTATGCAATAATTTTTTGAAATACAAATGCAAATGTTCATTACCTACTTGGAAATACTAAGTGTAACCTGAAAACTGTTTCTAATCACAAATGCAGGCTAGATCAAATTGAGCAATTGGCCTAAAACTGGCTTTGACTTATACAGTCAAACAATGCCAAACACCCTTTATCGGAGGTTGTTTTGGATTTATCACAAGGTAAGACTAATTTAAGCTTATTTTACGAAAGATAAATGATCAAACAACTAATCTAAGTGCTAATGAACATGTTTCAACAGAAATTAAACACTAGATTAAGCTATAACTAATTATGCTAATATTTTTGGTTTTTTTTTAGATTTTAAGAGAATTTGAATAACAAGTAGAAGTGAAGACAAAACAAATAACTGCATTTACCTGTACATCATTGACCAATTTTTAACATAATTTCATAAGCAATCCCAAACAGCCCTTAAGAAATAAAAAAAAAAGTAGTAAATTACCTTTAAACTCGTTATCAATGGATAAAAGCAACAAGATTCCTTGAACCAGAACACCTGTACTTATCCTTTCAGTCTTTCTTTAACTGCACTTTGAATGTGTCAAAGGAACTTGATCAATATTCGTTCTCCTTGATCCTGTTTATAGGAAATCACATTTGCACATAATCAAAAGTGATATAAACCGACCAATAATCTTGCTCACAAAGTTAAAATCAACAACCCATATTGACAGAATACATCAATTCATATCATATATATCTGTACCAAAACCCAAATCCAGAAATCAACACTAAACATAATTCTGAATCCAACAAACAAACAGGTTCAAAAATGCCAAAATTCAACACGACTAAACATCAAACAAATATCAACCGCGCCACAATGTAAACCATGCACCAATGACAGCGTCCAGTTCTGTATTCTCTAACCTTCGCTCTTCACCCCAAGGTATCTACATGTAATTCAATCAAAATAAAGATAATTACCTCACAAACAAGGTGTACTTTCAGTTTAACAAACAACATGCAAAGCTATTTAAAATTACTTACTGTGTTCGGGAAATCGTCATTTTGATATTTTAGCACAAAATCTTGCATCCACTTCATTACGTAATATCCACACTCCCACTCGCCCGGCTGTCGATTTACAATAGGGAGTTCCCACCTCAAGCTATCACCAAGAACACTAAAAAGAAAATAAGCAATATAGTTTTGTTAACATGTGTAAAACACAAATGAACCCTAAAACAATTAAGAAAAATTCTTACGAATCCACAAGTCCAGCAAGCATATACTCGTCATCAGAACGAAACACTGATGCCTTTGAAGAATCCAAAATGAACCCCCTTCCATGTTTGGGGCAAATTATGAAGAGCACATAGTGAGCGCTGCATTATGTGTAAACATGTACGTTTAAAACAATAAACATATAAAAAATAACAATAAAAATAGTAGCGCATGGTACCCTTGAAGATATGGTGCGACATAAAACTCATAACCCTCCAATGCCCGTGCCAAGTAATCTAAGGTAGCCCCTCTATTAGCCCCATATACATCTGGCGTGATCAACTCAGGGTGCAAGAAACCAACCTTATTTTGTTGTGAACGTCCTTTAAGTTGATATAGTGACCTAATTAAAACATAGAAAAATATGCTAACGCAACTTATATAGAAAAAACATCGTCTTAGCTGCATACGGAAAATATTAATGTACTTACATCTCAAAACAAGTCATAATGCCAAGCTCGAGCTTTTTATTAGTCAACAACTCAATTATGTCGGTTGGGTTAATTGCAAAGTAGGAATCTTCAACTAGTCGAAAGACCTCCTTATCAACATGAAGATTGTATGGCTCAACACAGTCATTACCCCTACTCATCCAGCGATTATAGCCATTCAACACACTCTTTGGCCTATGTAACGTTATAGCTGGTTTTAGATCGTTTAACTTTTTTCTATACTCAGCCTTTCTTTTTTCATCCTGCACATAGAATGGTATTAATAGGATCTCATTATACCCAAGAATTGAAAGGTCTAGTCGAATTTAAAAACAAGTATGCCCTTTAGTATTAGATAAGACTTTCTACTTTCTTTAGGAAGTAAAAGGAAAATGCAGATTTGTAAGATATTGTTATATTTCAATACATATACTAGCTATAATGTTTTAAAATTTACCCGCTCCTTAGCGTTAAGTTGTTCTGCAATCTTAGTTTTCGCCATTTTGTGGTTCGTCTTTTCTTCCAAGGCTTTTTTCTTGTTCGTAGGTTCTTGAGCAGACTCTATTCCCTTTCTTTTCTCTATAGCAGGTACTTTTTGATGTTGAGGCGGCACATTCTTGGTTAGCGCTCTTGATACTGGGGTTTTCGTCAATCCCTACAAAGTCATGTTTATGTACGTTAATATAGCTTACTACAAAGACACAAAGAGAGAGATTCCACAAAATTAATACCTTAAAACGAGCAATAGCACTAATTGGCCATTGAATAAAGCCCTTTACTGCGTTCAACAAAGTAGGGAATTCATCATCCGGCACGGGAAGCTCCATAGTCTTATAAAAGTCAACAACTTTGATAACTGACACCTTCATGTGCCCCTGTAGTAATTTCTTTCCATGTATAAGACCGTCTCCAATTGGAAATACTGTTGCAGTAGCACATGTGACCTTCTCCTGAGTGGAAACAGAACTAGGGACGTACAAACAGCAGTAGGTTTCCTCCTAGATAAAATGTAGCAAGTATTGAATTAATCATGTGTATGTAAGTATGTACAATATTTATTATACAAACAAGACTAATATTCCATATAAGACCAACAATTTAGGATTACCAAATCGATTCCAAATGTGTCATCTGATATGTTAACTTACATTATGCAATATACACATTTACAGAAAACAAAAACCAAAAAAACTTTTACCTTTATGCAACTTAAGTTGATGACGTTTGTGGTCGAGGTGACACTCTGTCGCGGGAACTCAACCTCATCTTGCCTGGCTGAAAGCCCCTTATTAGATTGTGACTGTATTTCCCTCCTAATTACCCCACTCATTTTCTCCCAAAACTCGGGTGACATAATTACTTCTTTCACTTTTTGCGTCACTAGATTCTCTATCTCTTCCCGATGTTGATAGGTCCTCTTTTTACTTTTATAGCCTTCTATTCCTTTTTTATATCCAACGTTAGTCCCTACCCCCTAGTTCGACCACCATGCTCGGGTCCCATCACCAATATTAACGGATCTACTCCTGCTTTAGATTCAATAGTCCCTTCAGACAATTGTTGGCTTGCTTTAGTCTGTTATATATGATTAAATATCAGGGCAAGATATTCATAAACAAATTTTTTTATATAGTTATTAGTAAAATGGAAAAAAAAAATATATAAATAATAATAATAATAATAATAATAATAATAATAATTAAAAAAAATTACCAAGTCCTTTGAAAGATCAACTAACTCAGGAAGCAACGTCGTATTCCCGTCTTTGTCACGGGGAGCCCTAGCCAAACAACAATTACTCCCACGAATGTCTGGTACTTTATGAAGGTCTGTTGCTTTATCTGGGTCATTTCTTTCCTTTTCCCACTTTTCTTCAAACCCTCGATACCCTTTTGGTCCTAAGCGAGGCCGATCTATTTCATATTGTTTTGCACGTTCACTCGCTTCTGCACGCAGTTTCTTCAAATAGGAGTAACGACGAATTAGAAACATGGAAAAATAATAATGTATCATAGTAATACAAAAGTAAATGAAACCTACAATTTTGTCAGGTGTGTTTTCTTTCCTGCAGAATTCTTCCCATACATGAGGCTCTATATACGTCCAGTTGTCCATAGGAGATTTGTTATTGATCATGTATTTACCTCGTAGTTCTGTCTTCCATGCCTTCCACTTAGTGCCACATGATAATAGTGTAGGGCCTTTAACATCATCATTCTCAAGTCTAAAATGTGTCTGAATGATATAGAAATAAAGATTATTGATTGTTAATACATGTACTAGTTAGAGTATATTGTAACTAACGGTTTTAGATATTATACCTTGATATCCAACCATAAAAAGTCTTTCTCTTTTTCTGTCACATGCTTCCAGTCCTCTATGTTCATGGAAATTAACCTTCGGGTACGAGTTCCGATGTACTTTCCATATAAGTTTTGCCACTTACCTACAGCTTGACCTAACCGATTGAACTCAACAACTTCACCTGGTGGAAGATCTTGAATCTTATTGATTCCTCTTGTTTTTCGTGGAATTGTGGGGGGTTCCTAAAAAAACATGTAAACACTTGTAAGGCACTAGAAATAAGAACATGAAGCAAGAGATCATTGAGCAAAGTATGTTTACATAATTATCAACTTGTATAGTGTACAAGTTGATAATTATGTAAGTCTGCTACTTGGAGTGATATTGGACCTCTTGCAAAAATTATTTCCAGGAGACAAATTTTTAGTGCCATGATCACTTGTTCTTTAATAGCCAGAATCATATGTTAGAATAGATTATGATATCACAGATACTGAAAAACATATAGTTCTAGTTATTGCGTCATGTCTTGTATGATGTTTTCTAATTATTGTGTCATGAAAAACTACAGGTGTATTTTATTGTGGAGCACCGGCACCAACAAAAGAGCTGAGACAACTAGCTCATGATTTCTCACATAAGACATCAACCAAATTTGAGTTTCACAAAGAGAACTTCTAAAAAAGTCTTTCCTTTTTTCCCCTCAAAAGACCTCAAGAAAGTGATCAAATTAAACCCTTCTAGAATCGTATATCATCTGTACAAAGAATCGAAGATCAAGGCTTCTATAGTTTAAGATAATGTTGTTCCTTTTTTTTTTTTTCTTTTTTTTTTTTGTGTGTGTTTTTTATTCATATTTTTTAAATATAGAATGAGAGTTGTAAAAGGATAATGCAAGGAGTATAGGGACATCCATGATTGTTGTGGCTGCCATAATAAGTAAATCCAAACGCCATTTGTGTACAGAAAATAAACAGAAAAACAAACCCCATTTGGGGCTGTTTTGCAGCCAACAAACGCACCCTAGTTGGGGCTGCATTTCAGCAAACAAACACCCTTTTGGGTGGGCTGTGACACGACGAATCATTTACCCCCTGGTGGGGCTGGTTTTGGACAGAAATAAGCAAACAAAACACACCCTTTGGGCTGAAATCAGCAGGTCCAAATGCATCATTTGTGTAGAAAAATCAACAAACAAAACGCACTATTTAGGGGCTGAAAATATGCAGAACCAACACCCCCTGTTGGGACTGCGTTGCAGCAAACAAACACCCACTGTTGGGGTTGTGACACGCAAATATAATCACCCTCTTTGGGCGGTATTTCCAGCCAAAAACCAAATAAAACCAAGTGCATCCTCGCTGGGCTGCTTTGGTGGACCGAGCAAAACAATACACAACTACCACCCTCGTGGTGTTGTGGTTGAATGAGGCAAGACCAAGACAAACGAGACCGAGCCGTGTTCACTAGTCGGGGTAACAAAATGGATCAGAGTTTATTCCTAATGTCTAGCTCTTGTCTCCATAAAGTAGTTTCCTGTGCAGAGGAGTTGTTTGTTGATTCTGAGATGGGAATGTCTCTATTGCTGTCTTAGGATCAGTGACATACACATGATTGAGATGTGTCATCCAAATTTGCTCGCTCTTTTCTTAACTGTTGGAAAGTGATTGAGTAGTTATGGTCACTTCAGAAGATGGCTCTGTACCTTGGGAATTATGCAATTCCTATCTGTTCTACCCAATTCATTCCACAAGTAGGCCTTTGTTAGGTAACTTATGGGTGTTTGGATCAGTACAGTTTTGTGAATTGTATTATGAACCTACGGGTCTCGACTCAAACCCCCGTGGGTTACTATACTTGACAGGAAATCAAAATATTATTTAACCAAGTATCCAAATAAGTCATATGTTATCAAAGTAAGCTAACAAGCATGACCACACATAAGTTAAACGGATTCATCACCAAATAAGCAACAAATTATAAGCTGAAAACATAAGTTCAAAACAAACACCCTCTTAACTTTTAAGTCTGAAAACAACCCATACTAAACACATAAGCAGACACATGACAGTTTATTATTTATGCATACAAAACATTATTTTGATAAACCTAAATCCAACCCTAATCCAACAGATATTGACCTTAAAATAAGTAACAATTGCGTATCAAAGTTAAATTAAGAAGAAGCAAAATACCATTTGATGTGCTCAAACTCAGATGAATGGCCCAAATTGAGCTTGGTCGTGATGGCAGAGGTGGGTGTTGGTTTGGGATACGATGTGATAAAAAAGATTGCGGTTAATATCTTGTCAATTGATGCAAACAACATCATGTATATTAAGAGCGTGGTGGTTAGGGCTAGATTGGCGGGAAATCAATTGAGAGTGAAGCAGTGAAGGTGGAGGATCGTGGTGTTGTGGTAGCGGTGAAAATTGGGGGGAAAGTTTGGGGAGAAGTTCTGGATCGTGGGTTTCTATAGTGTTATTTTTATTTTTATTTTTTTTATATAGAAGATGAAATTATTTAGTGAAAAGAAATAATATGCTATTTATTTAATTTATTCGGCTATGTCTCGGTTTGTAGCGCCTGCAAAAATAACAAATGTATAAAAACACATTAGTTGTTGGCTATAAAATAAGTATATTAGCTTAAATTTAGTTATAACTTGTAGGGGTGAGCATCGGGCCGGAACCGACCCGTCCCGACCCGAGCCCGACTCATCCCGATCCCGATTACCTACAAAATCATAACTGAGTCCCGACCCGATTACCAGTCGGTTTGTGTCGGTCGGTTCGGTCGGTGTCGGGATTCGGTCGGGATGTCGGTATCGCTTTGTTCTTTCTTCGGTTTTGGCCCGTCCCGACCCGACTACCGACTAAGCTGAAAATCCAAACCGACTACCGACCCGATTATGATCGGTTCGGTGTCGGGACGATCGGTCGGTGTCGGGATTCGGTCGGAAATCGGGTTTCGGTCGGTAATGCTCACCCTTAATAACTTGTGTTGTTGACTATAAATTTAGTTATAACTTGAGTAAATTATTTTATTACCTGACTTGTCATTCTTCGTGTCCTTCTTGATGATCCGATCTTAAATAAACAGTATCATCAAGAATTTCATCTAAAGACTGAATGCCACTAGAAAATGGAGGTAGCTCGTCAAACTGATTATAGTCGTCCTCGTCCACAACATCATCAACACCAACTATATGTCGTTTACCATGCATGACAATGTGCCATCTCTTGTCTTTTAAGTCCTCGACAAAAAATACTTGGGTGGCTTGGTTTGCTAGAATGAATGGGTCAGATTTGTAGCTGTCTGTGGAAAGATTGACGCACGTGAAACCATCCCTATCAACTTTAACACCTCCCCTGTCATTGACCCATTTACACTTGAATAGAGGTATAACAAACAAATTGTAATCCAATTCCCATATTTCTTCAATGACACCATAATACGAGTTTTTTGAGCTTGTCATCCTCGATGAATCTGTCATTGTTGCTACAAGTGTCACTCCACTATTTTGCAATGTACTTTTATCATCTTGTTGTTTGGTGTAGAACGTGTATCCGTTAATGTCGTAGCCTTGATATTGAAGAACACGACGTGGCCGGTACCCCAATTGTGCCACTTCTGGATCAAGATTTGGAAACATACGACTAACTTTATCTGCAAACCATTGTGAAAATGTTCTCGTATGCTCAGCTTCCAACCAAAGCTGACCTCGATGGCTGTTATTTTGTTTTAAATATGACATGTGCTCGTGTATGTATGGGTCAACACATGTCATATTTTGCAATACGGTAAAATGCGCTTTCTCTAAATCATTGTTGTTCGGTGTGACATCTTTGCGCCCAATTGTCCCTTTCCCATCAAGTCTACCCGCGTGTCGAGATAGCGGAATGCCAATATTTGGGACACCTTCCATATAGTTTGTACAGAACTGAACTACTTCTTCGGAAGCATACCCTTCAATAATACTACCTTCTGGTCGAGATCGGTTCCTTACATACCCTTTTAAGAAACCCATATACCTCTCGAATGGATACATGTATCGCAAGAATACAGGACCGCAAGCCTTTATTTCTCCGACAATATGAGATACAAGGTGAACCATGACATCAAAAAATGAAGGTGGAAAGTACATCTCGAGTTCACAAATAGTAAGAATAATGTCACTCTGCCATTCATCCAACTTTTCCGGATCAATAACTTTGGAATGAATCATGTTAAAAAAGAGACAAAGCTTTGTGACTGTGTGTCGTACTCGAGGTGGCAGTACTCCACGAATAGCGACTGGAATCATCTGCGTCATTAAAATGTGACAATCATGGGACTTCATACCAAGCAACTTCAAGTCTTTCATCGAAACCAACTTCTTAATGTTAGCAGAATAGCCAGATGGGACCTTAACACCGTGTAAGAATTCACAAAACATGGTTTTCTCAGCCTTCGACATGGTATAACAAGCCGCCGGCAAATACATTTTCTTACTATTCGTCTCTTGTGGTGCGAGCTCGTCTCTAATTCCCATTTCGACCATGTCTTTTCGAGCTTTAACTCCGTCTTTAGTTTTTCCTGGAATGTTTAATAATAAGCCTAACAAGCTTTCACAAACATTTTTCTCGATATGCATAACATCAAGACAATGTCGGACTTGCAAATGTTTCCAGTACTTCAAATCCCAAAATATTGACTTTTTTTTCCAAATATTTTTTTGAGGGGCCTTAACTTTTTTTCCAAAAATAATATTTAAATCCGCAACTTGGGAAAGTAAATCATATCCATCCAATGGTTCCGCCATCACTCTTTCCTCTATAGTACCGTCAAACAAATTATTTTTTTGACGGTAAGGGTGATCTTCTTCAAGCAATCTTCGATGTCCCATATATATCGTTTTCCTACAATTAGTCAACCATTGAGAGTGGGTGTCCTTTTCACAAACTGGACATGCCTTCTCCCCTTTCGTACCATAACCTGACAAGTTACCGTATGCTGGAAAATCACTTATAGTACAATAAATCATGGCAAACAATCTGAAACTCTCTTTCTTGTACGCATCATAAACTTCAACGCCCTTATCCCACAAATCTTTCATGTCATCTATTAACGGATCCAAATACACATCAATATCGTTCCCGGGTTGTTTCGGACCTTGAATTAATAATGACATCATGATGTATTTCCGTTTCATGCACAACCATGGTGGGAGATTATATATGCATAGAAGAACCGGCCAAGTGCTATGACGAGTACTCAGGCTTCTAAACGAATTAATTCCATCTGAACTAAGTCCAAACCGTATATTTCTAATCTCAGATCCAAATTCATCAAACTCTTTATCAATATTTTTCCATTGAGGAGAATCAGCCACATGTCTCATTTTTCCATCCTTTTTGAGCTCTTCAGCATGCCAACGCAACAATTTGGCATCCTTGGGGTTTGAATATAACTTTCTCAATCTAGGTATGATAGGAAGATACCATAACAATTTAGCAGGGGGGCCATTCTTTGTCACGTCACTATTTAGTTCCGTTAAATTCTTTTCCTTATACCTCGATTCATTACATACAGGACATTCGTGTAGGTCTTTGTACCCTTTTCTGTACAATATACAATCGTTTGGACATGCATGTATTCGCTCCACTTCCAATCCCATGGGACACGTTAGTTTTTTCGCTTGATACGTTGAAACAGGCAACTCATTATCTTCAGGGAACGCTTCGTGTAACAACTTTAATAGGGTGGTGAAGCTTTTGTCGCTCCAACCATTTTTCGCTTTTATGTCCAACAGTTTCACCACTATAGAAAGTATGGTGAACTTCTTACATCCGCTATACAATGGTTTTTCTGCATCGACAAACAATTGTTGTAACTTTTTAATATCCTTTTCAGCAACGTCACGTTCCACATCACGTAACATCTCATCTATATTAACATGATGGTCATTGTTAGAATTATCATTCTCATCGTGATCAATGTCCGAAACAAATGTCTGACTCTCAACTTGCGATTCACCGTGAAAAGTCCAAGCAGTATACTCTTTGTCAAACCCTTGTCGTATGAGATGGCGTCTAATAATCTTAGTATCAGCAATGGACACATTATTTCTACACTCTTTACAAGGACAAGAAATTTTTGTTTCTCCTGTCTTTTCCCGATGATCCTCAGCGCATTTAAAAAATTCAGACAGTCCTTTCATGTATTCAGGGGTAAAACGTCCTATCTTGTGCATCCATGTACTACGATCCATCTGAAATATATAAAGAAAGAAAGTTATATTTGAAGATTAGTCTTGCATATATACGGTTACAAGTGTTATAAATTGTGCCTAGTTGACGACATTGATTCTATCAAAGGTATGATTAATAGAAAGTAACATCTATTAAATTAATTTGGGTATTTTATTACATGTCTCTACTAGGTATGTTAGTCGGGTTGACCCGATAGGTTTTGGGTAAGATCGAGTTGAGGCAACTACCCGAACCCGACCCTATTTAAGACGCGGGTTAACCCGGTTGTCCTGAATTGACCCAAGTAAACCAAGCCGAATACGGTTAATCGGGTTCAACAAAATAAGCCTAATGTCGCCTTTCAAATTGTTTAAAGTGTAAAAAACATGCCTGTATAAATTACATAGCAAATTAGCAAGTATTTAACCCGCCAAAAAATCCCCATCCTAATATTGAAGCGCCATTTTTTCTTCTAACACTCAAATGAAAATTTTGAATTCCCTCCTGTAGTGTTACTTTCTCTCCTCTCCTGATACTCCTATTCAATTTGTTCTATTGAAAGCTCTCCAATTCACAAGTCACAACCCATAGCCTTCCTCCTTTGCCTGAATGTACTCGCACTTTCCAAAGGTAATACTATTTAATATTCACATCAAATTTTCGAATTCAAACTTCCAAAATATGTGTTATATCACTCTCTTATGCTTAATAATTGTGTAATATTTGGCTTTGTTGTTGTTATTTGATGATATGTTTTGACTTTTCTTGTTGAACACAAGGTGTTCGATTAAAATCCCCACTAAGATTGTTAATATTTATTGCCTTTGATAGTGCAAAGGACTCTTAGATTAGGTTCAACTGTTGAGTTTTGGTTGATAAACAAAATAAAGTATAGTTGTTTATGATGCTCATCTCTCTGTTATTGGTTAATATGTTGAGGCAGTTTGTTGATTTTTTTATTTTTTTATTTTTAATTTAGGATAACTCAATCTTGATAGTTTACGCTGTTCTTTGGTGTGTATTGGATGTTAGTTAGTGGCTGATAAATGTAAATACTATTGGTGAATTGTTATCATCGATGCATACTCAATTACTGTAAATTGTCATGCTTTCGTTGTTTGAGATACTGTATATGTGTTTATAATGTGTGTCACCTTTTAGGTTGAGCAGGATTTACGGATAGGGGTGGGGAGAGGGAGAGGGAACGGGAGAGGGATGAGTGAGAAGAGCAGGTTGAAAAGTAAGGGGAGTGGGAAAAGAAGGTCTAGTGAGGATGCCGAAGTGAAGGAGATATGGGAAACGGTTGCTGGAGGCAATTTGGAGGTATAATTTAGTTGCTAGTTTGATATATGTATTGGTTGACTTTATATAAATCGCAATGTTGCACGGATAAGTTGTACATATTTATAACTAATCTAACAAGGGATAAGTGAATGTGCCAACTGTTGGGTTTTTAAATCTGAACTTACACAACATTGTTCAGTTTTTAATGATTGTTTAGCTAGGTTCTAGGTGTTATGGTTCGTAAGAATATAGTGGACCAAGTAACAAGTTTTTTGCAGGACAAATAAGCTCATAGATCTATCTTTGTTTATCCAATAAATAACTCAATGTGTAGGCTGTTGTTGTAGTCTCGGTTAAGTTATGTAGTTTGCAAGCCAAGTATATGAGGTTCCCACTCTTATTCATTTGAGTATACTCCCTTTCTGTGCTTCTTTTCAACATATGAGACAAACCTATGCTTGTTTTTCAAGTCTATTCCCAAAGTATGCTTGTGATATTAAAACAATAAAAAATAAACCTCTTTTCCCTTCCTCTTTGACTTTTCCAGCAAAATCTCTCAGCTCATCTCTTTTGGTTCTCTATTTTTCTAAAACAATTATGATAATATTTCTCCTTTAAATAAACATGTATATAGTAGTGCCATAATGAAGACAAAATACAGTAAGTTTAAGCTTTTCTTTTATATAGTAGTGCCATATTTTAAAAGTTATTGATTGTGTGCCTTGTAGGACATATTTGGTGGTGGAATTGATAGTGTATCAACTAGTATAGACTGGGTAATGAACGAGTTAGTTAAACACCCAAGCGTAATGAAGAAATTACAAAAAGAAGTAACCAAAATATCAGAAGGAAAATCCATGGTAGCCGAGGAGGATTTGGAGAGAATGCAATATCTTAAAGTAGTCATAAAAGAGAGCTGGCGACTACATCCTCCAGTCCCACTTCTTATTCCTCGAAAAAATGATGTCAAATTAATGGGGTACGATATTCAAGCAGGCACACAAGTTATGCAATGTGCGTGAGGTAATTCAGTGCTTTTCTCCGTGCGTTCAGATACTAGCGTTAATAAGCTCTATCTTGTTAGGTCCACATAAAATTTATGATAATTGTGCTAGAGAATTTGGTGAAGACGATTATTGTGTTCATCTTGAAAATCACATAATTAATAAGGTGCGACAACATTTTAATAAACAATTGGAAAATGACAAAAATATCTTTCAAAAACATCAATAGCAGTGGGAATCATTGGGCTGATTGGGTATATCTTACATTTTATATAAACTTATGTGTGCTTACCTTCTGTGCTTGGGTATGTTAAGATTTATGAAAAAGTTTTAGTTAATAGCTTCTGAACACACTAAGAAATTTCTGCTACAAGCAGCAGTACTGAAAGGAAAAGCCAAAGACTGATTTACATGTTATGGGTATCATTGGCACAACAATGTTGTTGAGTGACATGTAAGTTTCATCTTAATTAATATGACTTTATATCTCACTTTTTAATCCATATGCATTGAAATATACGTTTAAGCAGCATCTGGTCTTGGAAGTCAATTATACTATGTTATTATTAAATGACATGTGATAAGTAAGCCTACATGATCAATTTCTTATGATGATTGAACTGTTCTAGACAAGTCCGGAACTGCACTTTTTCATTATCTTTTATACAAATGCCACAGATAATGCACTTTGAAAGTTTGAAAGTAAAGAAAGTTAAGTTATAAGCCTTGTAAAGTATGTAAAACAGTTTTCCCTTCTGGAAACGGGGAACAAATGAAACAGATGAAAATGGTTAAGAGCTACTACCAAACAACTAATTTGTTCTGGTGCATTATAATGGGTGTAGTTCAGGACCTTGTGAATTATTGATACAAAGTATGATACAAAATCTAAGTGAAGGAGTATATTCAAGATGAATAGAACAGACCGATTCTTGTTTAACATTATAGATACTTCTTGGACGCTCATTATCAATATCTAAAAAATTCTTTATTGTCTCTACTACTCTTAATGCTCTCTTTCATGGGACATGGTGCAAGTAACACACTATTTCAAAATATGATGATTCGGGTCTTACCAGTCATTTTTAAGTTTTATTTAAAAGGGTGTTGAGGTCGTTTTAGATTGTGTTTTGACCTACTACAAAATGGTAGTTTTAAGGGGTGTTTGGGTCGATTTAGTGGTATTTTTGGGCTGCTGTAAAACTGTTTTTTTGACGAGTATCATGTTAACGTTCAAGGGGTATTTGGGCTTGCTGCAAAACTGCCATTTTAATTTGTATTCTTATTATTTTTTCCAGGTTCTAAGTGGTGTTTGGTCTGCCAAAAACTGCAGTTTTTTAATCAGGTGTTCTTTTACAAGTAGTTGGTTCCCATTGGTAACAGGTGTATACCGTGTATTGCAAGCACGTTTCACTTGACCACATAAGAGCTCATTTAATACGGTTCAAGCATGTTTATATTTATACGATGAATATGACTTCAAGATATATTGTTGTCTTTGTAGGTTGTTTTGAATTGTGCCACTATGGAGACTAATGATCCAGATGTATCTTACCGTGCTTGCATATATTGGCGACTTCTTTCTATAATGAAAGACACCAAAGAATTTTTGGATCGTATGTTGAACTCAGGTATGGTATGCTATCAACAGTATACTAGCGTAATTCTTATTTGCCATGTATAACACATTATCATGATCTATCTTTTCCTGAATTCTTTGGGATTTATCTAAAGGTTAATTTTAGCCTTTGTTATCCTATTAACAGGAAGTGATAGGACCACAATATTGGACGTTGGCTGGGAGATGTAGAGGCACACCAAAGATACATCTATGTTCGACCAATAAAGTTTTGCAAGATTTTTCATTCATCTTAAAATGTTCAACAATTCGTTCCTGAATTATTAATGGGCAATTAATCTTCTCTTTCGTCTTTTCAGAACATCTATTTGGTACTGAGCTATTAATAATATGATTATGTTTTTCATTTTTCTCAATTCTGCTTTTATCTTAGCTACAAGTTTTTACTTTTCAAGGTCTTTCATTGTCAATTAGTGTTATTAAATATTGGCATAACGATATAAAAGTTGGAATAAGGGATCATTGTGCTGAAGTTTTTATTGAGTTTGGATTTGTGTATGAAGTTTTCATATGACAGGTTACTAAGGGTCTGTAATAGTGGTTACGATGCCAAAGGTTAACAAGCAGTTGTAAGTACCCTAAATCATTTACCTTCGATGTTTGGCACATTTACAGTTTATGCGTTGTTTGGGCTGTCTTAGTTAAGTGTGCTTATGCTTTTTAGCTTATAACATTAATAGCAATATAAAGCTAATCATTACGCTAGCCGACCTCGTTCAACATTAAAACATACTAAATGAATAAGTGTTGCAAAAAGATTAGTTAGCTCAAAGTTTTAACGAAATACCTTACTTCAATGGATGAATATGGGTTTAGCTACCGATGTATTTATGATCGACACAAAGCAAAATCTTTAACGTACCTGTATATGGATATTAAAAAAAGGAACATAAATCATCAAAGCAATGATTCAAATACATTCAAATATGTGGGAAAGAAAAGATATACAACTAATCTTATATATTTAGGTATAACACTAGTGATAAAAATATATAATTTTGATCAAAAATATAAAAGATAATGCATATTAGTGATGTATTGTTACCTTACAATATAGATGAATATGAATTTCTCTAGCTATTTTTAGAAGCATTTATGGTGTGTTTAAGGTTTTTTAAAGCATTAATGGTGATTTCAATCTTTTTAAAAAGTAAATATTTGAAATTTCCGAAAATTGGGATAGTCATCCGTTATGTAGATTCAAAAATGCATAAGATTAGTTAGACCGGTTTTTTCGTAAATAACCGGTGTCTATAAGTGGAATACATTAAAAAACCAGTTTATTAAAAGAAACCAGTGTTTTTCCTAATCTTCTAAGACTGGTCTTTTTCACAGAACTGGTTTCTCTTAATTTTTATATTAAAGAGACTGGTTATTCTATGACAACCGGTTTTTTACACTTACCCTACCCCTTATTTTTTACAATAGGAACTGGTTATTATATAACCGGTTTCTATTAGGGGATGTTTATGTTCTTTTTTGTGGTAGTGACTAGTATTTAGGCTTTCTAATCCTAGCGACACTATTCCTAAGCTGAACGATCAATCCCCCGGTACTTGTCACTATACTATACTACAACGATCAGGTACACTGCCTGGTGGGGGTTGTAAGCTTCTCGAGATCCCTCGAGAGGTAAAGCCTGTTGCGATTCCCACGCATCAAGTTTTTGGCGCCGCAGCCCGGGGAATAGTTATTGTCTAGGTTAGAATTTCTTTTTATTAGGTCTACTTGCTAGATTCCTTTCTAGAAAGATTTTATTTTTATTTTCAGGTTTTCTTTAATCTATCTTTTCTTTGTGTCTTTGTTAGTAAAAACCTTTCCATTGTCTATTCCGTTTGCCATTATGGAGAACGCGAATCCACCAAGTCCGACACTAGAGTTTTACCAGAAAAAATATAATTACACTAGTTTGGATATTACAAGATGGAGGAACGAAATGAGGAGGACAGGATCTTATATTGATTTTATTGAGTACCTTGAGAAAAGAGGCCAAGTGCATAATGCTTTTAGAGAATTCACCTTAAGAGCTCCATCAACCCCTCAAAATGCCTCACTTAGTGAAACCTATGCACCATATGAGCCTTCACTTAGGATAGTTTCGTATGAGCCACCTAGCTGCATGTCATGGTTAGGCCCTACCAGAATACAGGATGAACACATAGGTGACCCTGATGTGATGGAGGATGTAGCCGAACATGATCACATTGATAAAAAAGACCTAGGTTTTATGATCAATGATGATGAATCTCAAGAAACAGATGATGAATCTTTTGGGCAATTTGTATATAGTAGTCATAATATTGAGGATGATCCGTATGATTCGGACATAGAAGTTGAGGTGCCTAGAGAAGTACGTGAGATACTTGGGAAGATGTTAGGGTTAGATTGTAATAAAACACATGTTGAGGATATAGGTGATCTTGACACAAGGAATGATGAAGTAAATAACATGAGCTCACTAAGTACCCCACAAGTCCTACCATCATTTGAGGCACACACACCGCCTGTGACTTACCCGGAAGAAGTAGAAAAGACTTTAGGAATCCCAATTGAGGTAGAACCTTTGAACCAAACACAACTAGAGGATATAGGTTCGAATACTTACAATGATAACCTTACTCTTAGTTCTAGGGAAGTTCCTAGTTTTGATGAACCGGAGCATCAACCAAAACCGTTACCTAATCTTCAATCCTTGGATGTGAATTTAGGAATTGAGATAGGTTCCGATCCACCCATCAAACCATATAGTCCGGGTAGTCTTAGGATAAAGGTAGTGGACTCTAAGCCTTGTAGAGAGGAAACCAATATAGGAGTGGAACATGACCTTACATACTTACATCACCCATTTATGATTGATCACAAGAAACATTATGGGTTTAAACCGGGTTTATTGGGTCAAGATGGATCCCCAACTAGTAGTCTCTTGAGGTTGATAGAAAATGATCCCTTTCTAAGAGAAAATCTTAATCCACCCATTAACCCGATTGAATTAGGTAAGGTTATGATGATAGGAGCACAGCCCTTTGAGCATATAATTCATCCACCACTCTTTCCTCACGTAGCATACTTCCACCGAGATGGTGTGTATCACTACTTTCACCCGCACTTAATTCAAAGTGTAGGGAAAACCTCCCCTATTTCCGATAAATAAGGGTAGAGTCAGGCTCGTGACTCGAACAAAAATAAGCGCTTCTTGGGAGGCAACCCATGTTTTGTGTGATTTTATTTGTTTGTTTGTTATTTGCTTCCGTATGCATGCTTAATTTTTATTGTTGGTAGATCATGTTTCTAAACTAAATAGTGGAAATACTTTACTTTGTTGTTTTGGTTTAGTCTTAACCCACCTAAAGGTATTTTTGCAAAAGATAAGTATAAGGGGAAACCCCAAATATGTTTTTAAGAAACAAACCGATCATGATTCTCCACAATATTAAATGAACATGTATATTCGTATTTGTTAGAGTCAAATGCTTGTATTGAGTAATAATGAAGTTTTGCAGGATTTTCCAGGAAGTAGGACCAAGTTTCTCCAGAAATTTTCCGGAAACTTAACATAAGAATTTCTGTAGGTCCATTCTGACGGCGTCAGGGTTTTACTCTTGACGGCGTCAGGAGTTAAAATCTGGAAATTTTACCGGTTTTGTTTTTCTAACGGAGTCTTATGGTTTTTGTGAATTATTAAGTTTTATAATCTCCAGGAGATCTGCAAACTTCATTCCACAAGCATTATATCTTATCTTGTTTTCTAGGATTTAGAAACTTATATAGGATGCCGCCGATTTTACGCGAGGTTGTCTTGTCTATTTTGTTAGGTTTTACAGGTTATGTATGACAAGAAGATGATTTATATTCTGGAAGGGAAGCTTTGATTGTTCATTTTCTTGGAGGAAGATTTAACCTGGCCATCCTATTATCCATACCGAGCGAATCAGGGGAGTATTTGATTTCATTCTCTTTACTTTTTCACTTTTACATTCTTTACTTGAACATTGGGGACAATGTTCATCTTAAGTGTAAGGGGAGGGTAAAAAGATGATACCTTACATATGCACTTTCGCTTGAGTTTGTTTTGTTTAATGGTAGATGTGTAATAAAACTATGAGAAATACTTGTTAGTGCAATTTTAGCACCAAATTTAAAATTTTTTACAACATTTAGGAGTAAAACTTTAGCCATAGCAAGCGTCTCATGGATAGGAGATTATATGACTAGCACATAACCGTATATTCAGAAAAATTTTCCACCCAAATATGTGAGGTTCGCCTTTAGATTTGATAGGAAAAGCATTCATTATTAGTGCTTATGAGTGTACCGGTAGCATTTAGATTCTAGAACTTGCGTTAGTGATGCATCCCGAGACCGCTAGTGAGACTACATTCGTGTGGTAGGATTTACTACATGATAAGAGGCATTAGGATCACCCTTGTGTTAAACCCGTATTATAATTACTTGACCATTTAAGTCATATTACTTGGCTAGTTAAGTCAACTAATTTTTCCTACACCCTTAGCGTTGTACTCATTTTTAGTACACGAAACCCCTAGTACACCCCTCCGAGCCTATCTTTTCATTTCTAACTTTAAGCATTTTACTTAAAGAAAGAATTTGTTACACCCCACTTAAATGTACAACCAAATCGCCTTAGCCTTCCGTGTATGCGCTCATTTTTAGTGCATTATTGTTATTTGTTAAACCCTAAGTTAACTTTCTAATTGATTACATGATTGCTAAGTCGAGTCATATCCTTGTACATATTGTTTTGGGACGATTGGGACTCATGGGTAAAGTACATATTTTATGGAGTAATGGGGAAGAACATCACTTATTACCCCCATATGTACGTTAATCTTAAAAGTGCTCCAAGTGTTTTGATTTTCTTAATTCGAGTCATTAGATTAGTTTAATGTAAAGTATGTAAAGATTCAAGTGTAAGGGAAATGTTCATTCCCTATGATGTATTATTTTGGATGGTAGGGCAAGAGTGTATGCAAAAAAAAAAAAAAAAAAAAAAAAAAAAAAAATCAAGAAAAAAAAATAGAAAAAAGAAAAAGAGAAAAAACATACGGACTATCATCCCTTTTTATTCTATGTTCATTTTATGTTTTTGTTATTTTTCATTTATTAGCTTAAGTCGAGTCTAGTCTTGGCTTAGCAACGCCATCTTGTACATGTAATTGATTAAGATTGTTAACTCGCCACCAGTAAAACTTCCTTTATCCAACAAAACCGTGTATTTCATATCCCTACACCTAACGTTACAACCCTTTAAAAGACCTCTTTGATAGTTTATCCTAGGTGCTTACGCCATGTGGTGGAGGTTTGATCCTTTCCCAAGCCTATGGTAATCTATTTTGCTATAACAGGTAGTGAGAGATATCTTCCGTTTCCATATTGTAATTTACACTTTATTACACCCGAGAGATGTGAGTATCTAAACACTATTTGTGAGGTGCTTGTGTATGACCTCCGTGCTTGTCTATTGGTCTTTAGTGGAACGATTATTTGTTGTAATTACTTTTATATTAGTGTTAAATGACCCCTAACTTGTATTTTGACTAGAATAAAAGCGCATTTGCTTGAGGACAAGCAAATCTCAAGTGTAAGGGTATATGATGAGGCGAAAAATGATCCGTTTTTAGGGGGTCATTTAAGCCCGAATCCGAATTTATTTGATCAAATATTGCCCTAAATCGTTCCTTTTGTGATTTTAGGTACTTTGGGAGTGAAATCTGGAAAAGGAAGCAATTCGGACGTTTTTGGAGCATAAAAGTGAAGAAAACGCCAAAGTCTTAATTTTCCATGCTGGGAACAGTAGGTGACGGCGTCAAGAGCAAATCCTTGACGGCGTCAAGAGCAAATTTCATAAATTTCCATGACGACCTAGAAGAGTTTTGACGGCGTCACGTAGGAAGGGCGTCAAGAGTAAAAGAGTCATGACGGCCTGGAAGAGTAAAAGTCTTGACGGCGTCAAATGTGGATCTAGGCAGTCCGAGGAGTGTTTTGGCGGTGAGGTGACGGCGTCACAAGTTTATTCTTGACGCCGTCAGACCCCTTTTTCTATATATAGTTTTCTAATTTTTCACATTAAAGGAGAGAAGTTTTGGGAGAAACCCTAAGTACGATTTTGGTGTAACTTTACAGGTTTTTCAAGGGTTCCAACCCCTTGATACCTTGCATGATTAATTAAGATAAGTGTTCTTCTAATTCAATCAATATGTCTATGTGTTGGTTGTCTACATCATGTTCTTATCTTAATTCTATCATGCTAGGCTAGATCTCTTTTGTGTTTGCTTAGATCTAATGAAACCTAGATATTGATTATGTGTTGATTACTTGTTTATTCTTGTTTTGGATGAATGATTTATATGTTAGGCTTAAGAAAACTGGCAGATCTCCAATTGGTAACATGCTTGAACGTCTTAAGAAACATGAACCAACGCGCACTAGGTCTTTATTGGTTGTATTTAATGCATGAGCCACTGTTTACAATCCATATAGTTGTGCTGGGCATGGTGTAGGAGGAGATAAGAGCTCATAGAATTGGGGAGTTATGTGTGCCACCCCATGAATGGTATTAAGGAATACTATCCGTCATCCATGCAATTATAACAAGTAATTAACGTGTAAAAGATATCTAGGGAGTAGTGAAATCTAAGCAAACACATTTTCTCCAATTACTGCTTACAACTTTAGTATAAATTAGCTTATTTTCATTTTTAGTATTTTATTTTGATTGCATCTTAGTATTGGGTTAGTTGAATAGCAACTAATTCCGCCCACTCTTCCAAAACCCGAGATTTAAATTTGCTTTCTAAAAAATATAAAAACACAAAAATAATCATCCCTCACCTTTAGAACTAGTATTTAGGCTTTCTAATCCTAGCGACACTATTCCTAAGCTGAACGATCAATCCCCCGGTACTTGTCACTATACTATACTACAACGATCAGGTACACTGCCTGGTGGGGGTTGTAAGCTTCTCGAAATCCCTCGAGAGGTAAAGCCTGTTGCGATTCCCACGCATCAGCACAGCAACAAGCCGTGGAGAAACCGATAATGAAGCTAGAGAAGGAATCCTGTCTCATGTGCAGCTTAGTGATGGTGAAAAATTGGAAGTACTGAAATGGGGCGGAAGTTCATATTGGTATCTGATTCTTGCTTCTCAACAGCCTGACGATACGCTTGACTTAAATCTGAAGCTATAATTAGTCAGGCTCCGTCGACCTAAATAGGTGGCCATGAATTCTCTCATAAACCTTTTAATTCTATAATTCCTTGAAAACTTATAATTTCTTTCTATATCTATATATGTATATGCCTATGTTTATGTATATGTCACAGTGATAGTTCTAAGCTTCCTTGGAACTACATACTCTCGTTGCACCAAAAATCGCCAAATGCATAGATCGAAGGGTCTTGGTTCACCAATGTTGTCTCTAAGAATTAAATAACATCAATGGGTTTTGTATTGTTTATGTCCGTATGTATGTAAGTTTTCAATAAACCTTTCCAAGGATTTTGGGTTGATTCGAAGCCTTAGTTTTCTCTTGTGAATAATTGAATAAGTACCATATCAGGAGATTGAAATCACAGCTTAGAGTTGCTTAAAAAAAATAAAAAAAAAAAAAAAAAAAAAAAAAAAACGGCTTGGAGTGCACTATCTCCAACACCCTTGTTTGCTTATGGACTTCTGCTTTCACATAAAATGCAACTATCATCTAGTGTCACTCCTAGATATCACTAGAATCTATGGGTCACACCTATGAGTAAGATAGTTGTTCACTTTTGGTTGATTATAACAAGTACACAAGTTATTTTAATCAACTTTGATGTCTAATTAATGTAACTTTAAAATTCAACAAGATTTATAAATAAGTAAGTAAATACAAAGAGTTTTTGAACATTTAAATTTTTATCAGAAGTGAATCAAAGAATTTACTTAAGATTATTTATAGAATAACAATATAAGTTGAATTACAATGTGTGGTGATCTCCTCACTAAATTTAAACAAAAATCAAAGTTAATGTTTAAGTAAGAACTATGATTAACCAACTAAAATATATCAGAGACTTAGTTCTATTTAGACGAGTAAATATTCTATTGAAAGTGTATTAATTGCAAGAGATTAACATTTACTCATTTATAACATTCCTACTTGTATGTGAGGATCAAGGTGGATACGCGTGGGGTAATAGTAACATGTCAAGTATTTAATTGTGTTGACAACCATGTTTTAAGAAATAATGTTGACAATTGTTTGTCTTTTTTACCAACTCTAGTACCATCTTGACTATTTGATAAGTGTTTTACACTTATCTTCCCAAGAAAGTCCCCCCCCCCCCTCCATATATTCAGTGAATTAGATATTTTTCCTAAGTATCTAAGTTTTAGGAAGTCTTTGATTGTCAAGGAGATCCTCAAGGAATGAGTTATTGTCATCACTCACTGGTGCCGTCATCTTCTTTGTTCTGAACTTTTGAATGATTCTTTCCATTCAAAGATATTGTTTACACTTAGGTTATTTTCTATTCAAATCATAGATAAAGATCGGTGGGTAGTGAATTTGCCCAATAATATTCCGTCTCAACAACTAGCTTTCTGATCTACATAAACTACTAGTAGGACTGCACAATCTTACGAGTTACGATCCTACATAAGATCACTAATAAGATCGTAGGATCGCTATAATTCCAATCCTAATATAAATCAATATTTTTTTATTTTTTATTTTTTTTATTGAACAAACTTTCATTATAAAAAACTTAGGCAAAAGTTTTAAACTTTAACCCAATTTTGGTCTAATCCGTGACCCCTAATATTAAATTATGGTTTTAAAGAAGGGAAGAAACAAGTTAGGATATCAAAGAGGCAATGACATCGTATTTCATTGCACTCAAATTGTTTATATAACAATGAAATATGATGTAGTCCTATGTGTTGTAGTATTTCTATTAGTACGTTGTTCGAACTACTGTATGAAATTTTCATTTAAATTTGTGTATAATATTGAATATTATGTAGAATCGACAAATCTTGTATGAAAAATTAGCATGTTAGTGGTATCTTAATATCCCGATTCGATACTATGATCCCGACCTTTCAAAGAAAAAAACAATTCTACATAGAATCGTGATCTTGATAACCTTTACTACTATTGCAAAACGAACCGAATGCAACAGTACTGGTCAATGTGTGATATTCCGAATCCTCATTACTAATGGAATCAAAGATAAAAGTAATTGCGGTCTATAAAGTTCTAAGCTATACTAAAGTGTTGCACTTTAACTCGTTTCTTTCTTGAAGATGTAACGATTCATTTTTGTTGCAAAAAAGTTTTTCTCTTTAAGATATAGCAAATGCAACACTAATTAATTTTTTTTGAATGGCGGGATTTTATATAAACACCGTAGCAAGGAGCTAGGGAAACAATAAACATTTACATTGTAAGAGCATTACAAGGATTATCAAACCACTCGATATAATTAAGGTGAAAGTTTTTGTGCCTATTAGTGATCCAATTAAAAGAATGAAGCTTCACGTCATTGAAGAGAAACTCGATCTTTTGTCTTTTAAGTGCATAAGTGAATTCATTTCTAAATCGCCAAAGAAGCCAAAGGGTGGTTTTGACTGCCACGCCAAAGATATTGTAAAGAGGAGCCTTGATCTTGACCTTATCCGCAAGGTTAATTGCTTCATCAAGGCTTGTTACAATTTCATTATCAATGTTCCACCATTTTAGGTCGTCCTTCCAAACCTTATTGGCAAGATTGCAATAGAAAAAATGGTGCAAACGGGACATCTAACCAAGTTCAAATCAATACCCTTAGGCAATCTTCGATTAGAAATTCTCCAAGATGTAATGTTTACTTTAATCGGCAATAATTTGTTCCATTTGTAACGTTGATCAGACACGGAAGGAGAATGGTAAGTAATAGGGCGACGAATCGAGCTAGTCGAAAAAGCCCTTGAATCATTTAAACAACATTCCCACATGTCATGAGCATCTGAGAGACTAAGATGAGACAAAAGACTCATTAAACTGTTCTGATCTTGGAGGATGAGTCCATGCCTAATGGAAAGAAAACCTATTAAGAGCTATTAGGCTCATGTGAGCAATGTTTGGCTGAAAAGGAGTAATAGAAGGAACAACAGGTGTCATGTCATTAAAAAGATCACTGGTTGTTGTATGAGATGAGTAGTAGGTGACCTCTCTTATACAAGACAATTTTTATTTCCTTCCAATCGATATAATCACGGGAACGAGTCACAAAGAGGACCACCTCCCACCTAATTGTCAATCCAAAAACAAGTTGATTCCCCATTACCAATCTTCTTTCTAAACTAAATATAAATCCGGCCCTTGGTACGATATTGCAAAGTTAAAAGATGACTTCATTGAATGTGAAATGAATTAACTTAGCCCACCATTTTGACCATGAATGGAATGAATTAACTTTCTTGACATAGCTAACAAAGATTTGTTCCTTACTTGTAAACTTCCAATGCCAAGGCCACCATGTTTGATGAGGGAGACAACTTTTTCCCAAGCTATGCAAGCAATCATACGAGCATCTAGAATATCCCTTCAAAAGAATTTTCCCCTTATACATTCAAGTTTGTTAATTATCTTGTTAGGAACCTTGAAAATGGAGAAAAAGTAAACACCAAGACTACCAAGGACGGATTTAATAAGAGTTAGACGAACACCACTAGAAAGAATTTTTGATTTCCATCTAGAGAGACGTCTGTGAAACCACCCTATGAAATGATTCCAATTTACACATCTTGACATGTTTACCCCGATTGGAAGAACAAGATAAATACAAGTAAATTGGTTTGGAAGGCAACCAATAGAAGAAGCAATAGAGTTGACATCCATGGTTGTCACACCAACACCAATAAGCTTACTTTGTTGAAGTTAACTTTAAGACCAGATGCAAGATGGAAACAAGTGAGTATTCTTGACAAATGTTTTGCATTATTTAATGACCATTCATCCATAATTAAGGCATCATCCTCGCATTGAATATGTGATAGGTGAATCTTGTCATTTCCAACCTTGATACCATGATAACACTCTAAATATACACATTTATTCCTTTTATATTATATTATTTATCCACTTATTTATGTATATTATTATGCTTTCTGTATGTATTTGGTACTAATCTATTGTAGGAACAATGAGTCAAGATAACTTCGAAATATAGCGAATATCCGCTAAAACAACTAACGGCCGTTAAAGGAAAGGACTAGAAGTGCAAAATAGAAAAAAAGACCAAAGTATACCGGTTTTGATAACCGTGTGTAGTGTACTTATTTGACAAGCAAATGAAAATTTACTCAAAGAGAAGTACGACATACTTTCTATGAAGTGCGATGCACTTTTATGTCAGTTACAGGATAACAACTTAATGAGCTTGGCATTCATTATGAGGCCAATCATTTGCCCCACTATCACTTCTTTGGAGTTATACCATGACTCTAGAGCTTATATAAGAAGACCCTAGACTAGAGATACAAAGGACACACCATAAAAACGAAGAACAAGAAAATAGGAGATTGAACTTACACCAAGTTCAATCTACTCAAACCATTTTTACCAAAGTAAATCAATTGGATGATTTTGGAAGCTACTCTCTGGGTTCTTTAGTCACCGTGACAGGGTACTAATGAGCAGGAATCATAGTTTCGGTTATAGTGTAGTATTCAATTGGAAAAACCAGTGTGATTCATTTATTCGCTTGTAATTGTGGTACAATTATTATTATCTCTTTTAAAATGAAGTTTACTGAGATTATTAAGCTTGTTTTTGTTTCATTACTCTGATTATGGAGTAGTCAACTAGTGTTTGTTTGAGCTAACATGGGAACATGATATGAATTGATGTATTGAACACATGCTTTTGATCATATGATTTGTGCACCTGATTTTAGTGTTATGAGATAATCGTTTATGCCTTGGTTCATCTCTATGGTAACATGGGTTGAAAGATTTACCATTTGATGTAATTTCATAATTATTTGTCTATGATAATGTGATATTTATCTTGTGAGAATTGATTGATAAATTCATAAACGTCCTCATTACACTATTGTTTAATACTCGATTCCATGTCTAACGACCAAATTAGTGAAATTATACGTGTGATGTCTTCAGCCACAAACCAATCTTCATGCACTCGATATGTTTGGAATAATGGTCGAAAGATATTCTTCTCATGTTTGGTAATTGTATGTGCCATTGTGATTACACGTCATACTTGGCTTATATGAACTAGTTTTTGTGTGCATATCTTTAGTACCAACCACAGTAAATGCATTAAACGGATTAGATGTAACAATATTCGTCCCACTCGTACTAGCCACTTCGGTAAACTTCCTTACTAGTAGCATCTGACTTCTTTGACACGAGTTTATACACCTGCTTCTTAGGTTTAGAAGGGCTAAATTTCGCCCCTTTACCAACTTCAATACCACGAAATGCCTTCCTCTGAGGTACTTGAAAACGAGCCAAGAGTTTATTTGGTTACCATTTAACTTGAATAAATGCACATAAATACTATCATAGTCATCTTATCTCTCTTCTTTATAAGCCACATAAGGCTGATCATAATCCTTAACCTTCAAAACATAATCTATACTATATAACATTTTCTGAAGTGGAACTTGGGAATCGGTACTGTTACGAAGCTACCAATTGAGAGGTTGGCTGCGGGGAGGAAGATGGCTCAGGCGTATTGTGGAGCCGCGGCTCAAGCAGACACTGTTCACATGCCGAGCCGTTGGCTAAGAGGATTAAAAAAATGATAGTGGATGTTTCACTTAATTTACACTTAATCTTTGGGTTGGCTGCATGTTGTACACCTGTTTTTCATTGCCGTTTAATTAATGTGCGAGTTAAATCTTAGGGTTGGCTGCATGTTGTACACCTGTTTTCTATTTATCAATGCTAGAACCATTTACATAAGCAATCGGCTGTTTATTTGTTTAGTCCATAATTTCTATCTCTAAATACACATACTTTTTGTTGCTAGGTTACATATGAGAGATGCTTAAGCGTTTAGGGTTTCGGATTTTCAAGAATCGAGAGCATTCACTCCTCCTAAAACTAAGCCCTGAAGTTGCGCAACGGTTATTATAGTTCTTACTTTTACATGTAACTTTGGTGTATGTCTAAAAAAGTGAGGAGTTCACCTTACACTTTGGCATTCAACTTTTATTGTTATTCCACAAGCAATCATAGTAAATTTTTTGATTCATTAAAATAAGAATTTAAATGTTGAAAAATATTATTATGTTATTTTGTAAACTGTTTTAGTATACTAGTTATTATCTTGTTTAAACATGTATTAAGTTAACACAAACAATGACTTAACTAATGCTTAAGTTATAAGGCTATTGACAGTAAGGAAGGTCGACCGATATACACGACCAAGTCGTACTCGGTCTCCTTTCTGTGGGGATTGGGTCGCCATGGGTCGAGGGACGAAAAAAATCAAAAACGGCCGAGCCTGCGACCAAAACAATTACCAATTCACTTTTACTTTTTGATCCATATTACCGTTCGTCCTTGTGTTTAGTCGTTTGAGGGACAAAAAAAAAATAATAATAAATAAAAAACATTTTTTTTCAAAATCTTTACCACTTTTCATCATATAAATACCTACATCAAACCCACTTTCAAACACACACTTTTAAATACAATTCAGACAACAAATCAAACACAAAAAAATAGCTTGTCATCTTCCCCACACTGTCAAACAAGTTCAAAACTATGTCAAAAAACAAGTCGACATAGACGACAAGGATCGACAAGATGCAATTGTCGAAGTTATTAAGAAGTTTGAGCTCGCAAAGGCATGCAAAGAACTCCTGAAAACACGATACACAGAGTGCAAAGACATCTCTAACGACAGAAAATTTGTGATCGACCAGTTTTTGTACGATTAATTTCGTAAAGACGCTGCTGTTGTTGATACATTGTGGGGTTGTGTGCAGAAGATAGAGAACGAAAAATCTAATAAGATCCGTTGAAGTTTTGAGGAAAATGTGGCAGCTGCTGATGCAGCACAACAACAAAAACAATTTGTGCAATGTGCATTAAGTTTATCTGCACCAAGAGTTGTTGAGCAACAACAATAGCTGCCTCATCTGGATCATTTTCAACTAAGTTTTGAGAAAAATATGATATCTAATGATAGTGGCTGGAACTCTGACAAGGAACGGGAGTTGAGCAGGTTGGAAGCTCAGTTAGAAGCAGAGAGGTTGGCGATCTTTGATCCTTACGACGACGATTACAACCCTAACAACTCTCAAACTTGGGATCACCCATATTATAATTGAATTTTAAGTTTATGTTTATAGGATGTTTAAGTTTATGTTTTCATTCGATGTAATATTTGAATTATTAATGAAATTAATGTTTTAATTAGTAAGTTTGTAGTTTAAAATGTAAAAAAAAAAAAAAAAAAAAAAAAAAAAAAAAAAAAAACTTAGTCTCCCATACTGGGACACTCAATCGCCAACAAGGTGCTTGAGAGAGAAAACTGACGTGACAGGAAAAAAAAAAATGAAGATTGGGTCGCCTTACTGTGGGTATTCTAATCACTTTAATTAAAGGGAACAACACTCATGTCGCACTCATGCCTTCACATGTCCCATCACTTGATGCTTGGTGTTGATAGGCGCCACCGTATCCCCCAGTTTCTTATCGACTAGTGCATATCAGCATATCATATTCGTTTGAGTGGTTTTTTTTTATCTACATCTATTTAATCATTTTGTTAAACCTAGTAACTATAAGTCTGTTTTATAGAATAAAATAAATTACTTACTTTCTACCAATGAATTTGTGTGATTATAACTTGAACATAAGGAACTTAACAGAACAGGGATACTGGTTAGGGCCATAGACCAACAACGTTAAATAGTCCAAAACTGTGACATGTAGTGTAATTATTGATGTCGAAGCATGATATTTGATACAACGATATATGTGATTTTAGTACAGCAACAATATTGACAAATATCTGGAGGTTAATGGTAATTATGGCATCCAACTAACCGTACCAGCCAACTCACTATAAAATTTGTTTATAAACTTGTATGGAAGATGAATTAATGAGCATACATGATTTTGAAAATAGGGTGTTTTCGTATACTGATATAAAGTAGGAGAAAGTAAAAAAAAGAACCCCATTTCAGGCCTAGGTGGCTTATGGCATTCGTCATTTGAGGTTTCAAGTTCAAACCAATTAACATGCCCCAACGTCTTTGTGAAGCCGGGGAAGAGAAAGATTTCGGAGAAATAGGTCATGAGTTTAATCTCAAGTCACTCCGGTTCAATTCACATACGACTAAACATTTAATTGAACATGAATAAAGAATCTATAAAAGTTTACTGAATAAACTTCAATTAGTTCAGTCGACACTCGTGTGTACAAAGTTGGGGTTTCGCTACCGAGTTAAATCTTTTGAAGTATGTCACCGACTTAAAATAGCAGAAGATTTGCAACTACCAAGAAACTGCTTCATGTGTAAACTGGTCTCCATTGAACTCCATTTTATTGGTAGTGGAACTGAATGTCTCCCACAAATATCTACGTCTTACTGTTCAAAGACAGCTAAACTTAAAATTGAAAAAAGGTGAACAGCTAAACTTAAAATTGAAAAAAGGAGTTTTTTGAGGCCGCATCACCTGCAAGACGTTGTTATTAGCAAAGTTGGATTTTTATTTTTAAAATTGCAAAACTTGAGATTACTATGCTTATGAGACACCAAAACTGAAAGCCCAACCTATAAGCAATAACTTGAATTTCATTTTTATCTATTTTCGTAACTCACTCATGAGTTTTGTTTTGTTTATCGGTTGCCAAAAAACCTTGCTGTAACTATATATGTTATGGTTTATAAGGAGTCATTTGAGTACACCTTGTAGGTGACAACAAGTTCTATCATTCTAACAAGTCAAAAATTTTTTTTGGTGCAATGGTGAATGAATTATATTAATCTCCCTCAAATGTACATAAGAATAGTAACAAGTCAAATTAATAAAACCTTGTTGTATCCTTACTAACTACATCCTAACACTTATTAAAAATGTTTCACTTTTACTATATTAGTTCATTATTCTTTACAGCTAGTATGCACACAGTATAAATCTGAAAAAGATTTGGAAAATCAAAATTATGGTGACAGGACCCATTAAACCGGCCAAGTTATTGTAGCGATCAAAAGCTTCAAATAATTTGTCTGAGTATTATTCTTGTGTTTGTTGTCTCTACTAGTCGGTGAATACTGTTGTTAATATTATAACCTTTTAATTTTGTCCATTTCCTACACAACAAAGTGAACGGAACCAAGTTTAAACAGCAGGCGGTTCAAGTCAGAGTCACTTGTCACGTTATGCATGTACCAATTACTTTGACTAGAAGAGGTCAGTAACTGGTGATTTTGGGAGGTGCCCGTGGTGGTTTGATAGGTTATTAGAACAAAAAATTATATTATCGCAATACTAAAAGACATTTAGTAGCTAACCCTCACCTGGTTACGGATAAAACTAATTAATCAGATCCAATCAAGTCTGAAGATGGGTTAGAAACCGAACAAGTGGGCGCTTTTAATATATCAATTCAACCGCATTACTAGAAAAACTGTAATTACGTACCGAAGGAAAATATACGGACGACAAAAACCAGCTGCTAAGCAGCCTATTACCAATGAAAAGGTGTAAAGACAACTTCCTTCAATTAAACAAAAGTATATGATGATTTTAGGTTACAAACCCTAAATATTTTAGTACTTCCTTCAATTAAACAAGTGTTTTATTATTTATAATTTTTATGGACTAACATACTCTAAACAATTACACACAAAATGCATACATACAAGACCAATAAGTTTAATCTAAGTTTATATGTATCAATAAAAAGAAATACAATAAACTTAAGATATATAAATCAAACTAATAAATTCTTTGCGTCATAATGGTTTATGGCCTTCGTAGTATCTTACTCTCGATCTCCATCCAAAAGATGTCTGCAAATAACTGTTTTACTCTTGATGATAGTGCAATAGATGTTGATTATAGTTAATAAAATTTCATTTTTACCTTTACATTAAATATATTAAATGCACATTTTATTACTAAATGGTAAGTATTTAAAGGTAAAATGAAAAACTCGGTATATTGTTAGTTTTTTGTATTAATGCCGGACAATTTTTTTAGACAAACAAAAATAGTAACGTGAATACCTAAAGTCCTAAAGTGAGACAAACTAGTTCACTTATTCTAAGTCGAAACCTTGATCAACAAGTCCTCTAATTAATCCACAAGTCTTCCAGAACCTTGCTTGAGCTGCTTTTTCGTCTTTTTTGCTAGAATTGAAAATATCAGATTGAGTGATAATTTTCAACTAGTGCTAAAAGTCACGCCTCTCTAAAATGAAGCACCTTATGACAATTACAACTAAACTAATTTTCTCCGTCCCAAATTAATAGTTCACGTTTCATTTTTATGATGTCTGAATTTAAATGTCCAATACTAAAAAATATATTGCAAAATTTGATCGAGTTTACTATATTACCCTTGATTGAAGTTAATAAACCCTTAACCCAAAATATTACAAACTTGAGACATTGATTAATTAGTTAAAGGTAAATATTTTTATTCTGCAAAAAGTAAAGAGAAAAACAATAATAATGATATTTTTTTCCCTTAAACTATGTGATTTTTCTCGGTGGATAATTTTTTTTGGGACGAAGGTAGTATTAAACTAGTCTAAAGGTAAACAAACTTAAAAATTGAATTGTTAAATATGCTATTCTGAGGATCACCTAATGAAAGACTGTCCAAAATGGAAGAAATCAAATGGCTTTGTCAAGAAGAATGTTGGACACGATTCTGGCATGCTTCCTACGGGATTATGACAATGGCATTTTTTTTATGGCGGTGAGTGAGGAAAGGTTCTTAGAGTGGGTCATGAATTTTAATGGGTTATATCAGATGACGCCTAAGAAGGACTTATATTTTGATATTAAAGAGTTTTATGATGTTACAGTTTTGCTCGGTGATAATAGAGCATGTGCCATTAGGAGGACAATGAAGGTGATATTACAAATGAAAGTTGGTTCAAGTTTTGTTCTTGAGAATGTGTGTTACATTCCTAAGTTAAAGAGATATTTGATATTTGTAGGACCTTAGATCTAACCTTAACACACTAGATAAGAAGCTCGTTTAGTGGATGAAACTGGCAGCGTGATAGGATTTAGAGAGAAGAAAAAGAGAACTTTATTAAACAAAAACACAAACCATGCACACTCTCAAGCACACCCTCATATGGCACACTTAAGGGTTTATATAGTCCTAACGTAGGCGCCCTAATGGGCCTCCTTACGGGCTTTAGCTTAGTTGATTTGGATTTACAATATGAAAAGGCTAACTAACAACGTTACAAAGTTCCTAAACGTAGAATGACTATCACTTTCTTTAATGCTAACAATCTCTCCCTAAGGTGTGGTCATTCATAAATGCTTCACTGTGATTAGGTCATATGTCTTCTCGATCTTAAACTTTGTGTGATGTCATAGAATAATCTTGATTTTTTTTCCTTCAAGCTTTATGATCTCTAGGAGTAAAATCTCTTGATCTTTCTTGCCTTCAATCAACATCTTCCTTGATTGTTGTTGCGTCCTATCCATCATACTCATATGACTTAAAAAGTCTTTGATCTTCATACTTCTGACTTCCTCACTGAATACTTGAACCTTTTCTTGACTTTCTTGATTAGTTATTGACTTTGACATAACTCCTTATAGTTAACTTGTTCTTTTTTTCTTGAAAGTTCTTGGTTTGAGCTTGTTGAGGATGAAAAATATAAGTATGAATATGTGTAGGTGAAGATGTTGATGTACATAATGATGCATCATGAGTGGCTTACATCATTGGTACCTGCACAACTAAGGTAGATAATGATAACACTAGGCCAATTGATCATTGAGAATCTTTTCTTAGAAAATTGATCCACTATAATTGTTCAACTGATGAATGCCATTCTTCTATTCACCTTGGTCGGGCAAATCTTCCGTCCGAATCCCGTTTACGACAATTATCAATACATTGGGTAAATCGAAATAAAGACCTACATCTTCAGTAATTGATCTGTCTTTAGGAATTGATTCGAGAGTATTTACAGCATAGTATGCTATCACTTTTCAAATCCACACAAGGGTTGTTCCTAAATTAGATAAGGTGAGTCGCTGAAGTATATCGAAGTATCACTCAACAACTGTAGACCATTTAAAACGAAGTAGCCACCATTAACAGTAAGCTTAATTCATAAAGAGTAACGAAATGACCTGCTATCAATGTTGTTTGGTGTTGACACTGGCTAGAATTTTCATTCGATAACTGTGGATTAGAAGTGTGATTCTACTCATGAATGTTCTGGCAAGATTACTAAGATCTGTGTAGGTCTCTAAAATTAGAAGTTGTGTTCTTATTGATGAATAACACGTGTAGAATTGGCAAGTGTCCTAAGAGATTTTTTTTTGTGAATCTCATTTTGTTCTAGACTCAATTTGTATATTTTGGTTTAGTGAGCAAAGGCTGGAGCAGACTGCCACCTTTTTAATATCAACACATCTCGGAGTGAGAGGCCGATAGATTATGTGTTTAATCTCCGTGAAAAATGAAACAAGAATTTGTTGAGATAAACTTGAGTGGCTAAGGATGGGTTGTGCATAAAATCACTGGGTCCATGATGTTTGTCTTCAATATCAGTATCATCTTTGCAATAACCGATAGCATATATATTTACCTGGTTTCTATCCTAAGTTTTTGGAGGGCTCATTTCTTTTTACCCTTACATTAACTTTTCTTTTTTGTTCTTCAACCCCTTCATTCCCCTTTATTCATTCATCTGCTTTTTGACCTATGGACTTCTACTCTAATTAGTGGAATGTCCCTGAGTATGTCCTTCCGACTCTGGCTGAACCATGGGATAGAACTTATTTCCTAACCTCCTTATTTCTCCATGAACATAAGTGTTGGTAAGGTTGGTATGGTGTAATATCTCAGCCAAAAAAACCATTTTGAAAATCTAAGGATCTTCTAAAGATGACATTGAAATGGAAGAAATTGGATGGTTTTCTCTTTATTCATTTCTTCTGCCAAAAAACTTTTGTACCACTTTGAGGTACGCTTAAGTCTGTATCCTAGTCTGGTTAGAAAATATCTGCATTCACTTCGAGAACTTCACATGAATATAATTCATGTTGCAGGTCCTAATCATCCTATTGGTGATATTCAATTCTTATATAATTTTATAAAAAAAATTCTTACTAAATGTTGAGTTAACAAGTCCTATATTAGTTCATTATTCTTTAGTCTTTACAGCTAGTATACACACATTATAAATCTTAATAAAGATTTGGGAAATCAAAATTGTGGTGAAATTAAATAGACCCACTAAACCGGTCAATTGTAGGGATCAAAAGCTTCAAATAATTCGTCTTAGTATTATTCTTCTTTTTGTTGTCTCTAGTTGGGGAATAATAGTAACTTTTTAATTTTGTCCAGTTCCTACACAACAAAGTGAATGGAACCAAGTTTAAACAGAAGATGGTTGAAGTCACAGTTACTTGACACGTTATTGTACTAATTACTTTGACTAGAAAAGGTCAGTAACTGGTGATTTTGGGAGGTGCCCGTGGTGGTTTGATAAGTTATTAGGAAAAAAATTTATATTATCGCGATTCTAAAAGCCACCTAGTAGCTAACCCTCGTCTGGTTACGGATAAAACTAATTAATCGGATCCAATCAAGTCTAAAGATGGGTTAGAAACCGAACAAGTGGGCGCATTTAATATATCAATTCAACCACATTACTAGAAAAACTGTAATTACGTACCGAAGGAAAATTTACTAACGACAAAAACCAGCTGCTAAGCGGCCTATTACCAATGAAAAGGTGTAAAGACAACTTTCTTCAATTAAACAAAATTATATGATGATTCTAGGTTACAAACTCTAAATATATTAGTACTTCCTTCAATTAAACAAGTGTTTTATTATTTATAATTTATTGACTAACATACTCTAAACAATTACACAGAAATCAACAATTTTAATCTAAGTTTATATGTGTTAGTGTTTTTAGGGTTTCCCAGATCAGGGTGTAGATAATCAATGGTACCGGATATTTACTTGAAATTATGTTATCACTTTCCAATAGAAACTATTTGACCTTATGCCTGGGTTACGCGAATATCTCTATGGGATAAGACCAAGTGATGTTCTTGTTTTAGGCACAAATCAAGAACCAAATCGTATTCAAGTGTTTATAATTTGTATGTTGTATATCCATGCAGTAATGCTATGATCTCTATTTATAATATAGATTATTCAAACCCTAGCCCATGAAATTATGAATGATTAATGGCCCATTAAACATATCATAGTTCCCATAATACAGGAATCAGTGGTTAAAAGAGCAGTACAAATATAAGCCTAGCAATACAAACTTAAGCTTAGCAGTACAAATTTATGCTTAGCAGTACAAACTTATACCAGTAGTAGAATAAACTTATGCTGGCAGTACAAACTTAACACTAGCAGTAGTAACTGGTAATTTTAACACTAGCAGTAGTAACCGGTAGTATTAACACTAGTAGTAGAAACTCTACACAACCACTATTAATTGAGTCAGTGTGTTCAGGGACCTGATGGGTGTACACTCCGCACATCCAAACCCTTATCATGTATGAACTGATCCTTCAAGTACACTAAATTTTCCAACAATATGTATCAATAAAAAGAAATACAATAAACTTAAGATATATAAATCAAACAAATAAATTCTTTGTGTCATAATGGTTTATGGCCTTCGTAATATCTTACTCTCGATCTCCATCCAAAAAAATGTCCGCAAATAACTGTTTTACTCTTTATGGCATGTGTAATAAATGTTGATTATCATACTATATTATAAAGCATGATAGCTTACTATTAATAAAATACTTAAAATTAATCCTTACAACTTCTAAAGCTATAAGTACAACAACAAATGCTACTTATAGAAATACCCCTCGTATTTAATTCTAACATACAATTAATACTATCATTAAGGTCCCGATTGGTTTGCGGATATCGCACTGTTGGTTTGCTATGATAAGAAAATAAAGAGTTTGGTTGGAGATTTCGGTTACACAACAGTGTCTAACACCAATAGATGAGTGATTTAACCATTCCCACCAAGTACCCTTGGTTTTACTGTCTTTAGGCATGATACTTTTGACTTTTCTCTTTTTTTTTTGACTTTTCTTATTTTTTATTTTGGACTTTTCTTCTAATTGTTTTAATAATATAACTAGGTGGACCCTTTTATTATATAATAATATTAAATAAAAACCAAATCCTAAATACATTTTATAAAACAAACAACACTAATACTATTATTCAATTTTTATTTCTTTCATTTCATATCGAATGCTATACCCATTGTGATTCCTAGCAACAAACCAAACGGCCCCTAAATACAATAAATAAATTATTATGTATATTAAATACAATTAATTAACTTGTCAATAAATACAATTAATGCACTTATTAAAACACCCCTTACATAAGAAATACAAATTATCAAGCATATTGAACAACCAACTTAAATACAATTTCTGCATTAAATGTCACTAATACAAATAATAAAGCATATTATACAAATATTCAAGCCCGAACAGGCAATGGGCTCGAGCCCGAACGGGCACGGGTCAAACAGGCTCGAGCCCGAACGGACACGAGCTAAACGAAATTTTTGATATCCATAAATTTATTGTCAAAAAGACATAATAAACTAAAATATGTTCACATATTGTATAAACCAAGCAAACTACTAAACAAAAAAAAAATAATAATAATAATACAAACTAAGCAAAATTTCATCAAACTTTTGCCATAAAAAACTAATCAGCAAAGATATTGCCAAAAAATGTACAAATAAAATAAATTATTAGCCGAAAAAATTAAATTACAGAGTGCCCGCAGCTGTATCGCGCGGGGACCCTGCTAGTAGTTAATAAAATGAAATTTTATTACTAAATGGTAAGTATTTAAAGGTAAAACGAAAAACTTGGTGTCTTGTTAGCTTTTTGTATTAATGCCGGACAATTTTTTTGAGACGTGAATACCTAAAGTGCGACGGATGGAGTAGGAGATATCTTTGTTTACAAAGTTCAAGAAACTAGTTCACTTATTCTAAGTCGAAACCTTGATCAACAAGTCTTCTAATTAATCCACAAGTCTTCCAAAACCTTGCTTGAGCTGCTTTTTCTTCTTTTTGGTTAGAGTTGAAAATATCAGATTGAGTGAAAATATTCAGCTAAAGCTAAAACTGAAGTACAAAAGAAAGTTAGTTCAAGTTTTGTTATTGAGAATGTGCGTTACATTCCAAAGTTGAAGGGCAATTCGATACAACCCACAATCTAGCATTCTGCGATCGAACTTGGTTTTGTTAACTTAATAGTCTAACACATGGTAATCGATTGTTATAACTTTTACATGTTAAATCCTTTCCCTGAGAAGGGTCTAATTAGCTATACTCATTCCTTTATATTGTTTTTAAATCTATTATTACATGGCATGTATATACGATAGTGAAAGAGCTTACAGACAAAGAGAATCATGAAACGTCTATTCTCGCAGAGGGCATAGGGTATCATTGCTGCTTTCTCCATTAGAGTTGTTTAACCGGATGAAATGCGTAACAGTAATAGTGACATGGTAATATATAACATGAAAATCAAATCAAACCTTGAATAATCCGAATCTGGAAACCAAAGCCTAATATGCTAACATTGGAGAACTAAATAATTTAACTTAATTAATCGATGAACAACTAAATATTAAAGGTACCCACAAATGAAGAAAGCCATGAACAAGGCTAAAGGCGACCCTAATTCCTATATCCGCCTCTAAGACCCATAATTGATGAGGTTTTAACTTTAGCTAGGTCATTATCTGCCTTTTTTACGAAAACGACCACCAATAGGGCCTTATTCTACTCCACTGTTTTACTATTCGTTGTCGTGCTCTCATGTATTTGTGTGATCGCGTACCCGTTACGTGTTCTTGTATTCTCCAAGTTAAATTCATGTAATACTGTTGTTGGCATTTTCTTATTTTGATTCATACTGGTTGAGACAATACATGTGTTGTAAGTGTGATGGTGGTTCCATGTGTTTTAAGTGTGATGGTAGTTGGCCTAGAGATGCATGTAGAAGCGTTACACTTCCTCTTGTATCCAGAAGCTCTTTAACCTAATATGAGTCCCTTCAAGAGTTCAAGGCCCACTTTTGTCAGAAACTTTTCCCTTTTGACTTCCATGTGAAAAGTGGGTCCGCCTTCGTACGGAGTATGTAGTTTACTTATTAAAGATTCGCATTACTTATTTACATGATCTTTTGAACATCTGCAGATTATTTTTCCCCATAGACAAGAACTATGTTGATTTTTTTTGAGGACCAATTTGGTAATTTGTTTATGAAGATATGTTGATTTTTTTTGAACAACTGAAGATATATTTATGAGTACGTTAATTTTTACTACACATTGTTTAATTTCTTCCATTTTCTAAACGCCATTTTTTTATTAGTTAGTGTTAGATATTTTTTTTGAACATGTTAGTGTTAGATATTACTCTGTATAACTTTCAGTTAGTACGCAAATAAACAGCCCAGGCCGGGCGTATGTATATATTCTGTCTAGTATTTAAAGTAAACTAATTGCTAACATTACAAAGAAATAGTTGATTTTACACACTTTTATTTGCATACTTTTTAAAAGTATTAAATTTAATTAGTTTATTAACACTTAATGATGTGTAAAATTAATTACATTAATAAGTGTGAAAAATATTGTACAACAATACATTTTTCTTCACACTTTTATTTGCAACATCTAAATTCTCCGCACTTTAAGAAAATGTGTAGAATTTAATTCTCCACATTTTGATTAAGGGTGAAGAATTTAATTGTTACAAATAACCTCCACATCTATAAGTGTGGACATTTTTAAAAAAAATTTCACACTTAAAAGTGTGAACTTTTTTTTGACATAATTATAAATGTGAAAAATCGATTGCTTTACAATAACATCTATTAATGTAACAAATTTTTACACATTATTAAGTGTTAATAAACTAATAAAATTTTACACATTTTTAAAAAGTGTGAAAATAAAGTATGTAGAATCAACTCTTTTTTCCTAGTGTAGCTAGTATCTAATCACATTTTATGGTTTTCGTGGAACCTAATCTGCAAGGATCGGAGAATTGAACACAGAAAAATTGAGTTAAAAAAACTTACATCAATTAAGTACAGATATCCGGTTATATATAGACACAAATTATGAAAAACAAAGTTACAAACAATATGTGAACTTGCTTTGCTTGGATATATCACAGAAGCAACAAAATTAGGCCGCCAGGCCGGTTTTGATTGATTGAATTATGGATCCCAAAATTTCTTGTAACTTTATATTGCCGTATAATCTTACTTTGCTTATAGCAACTTGCATTCATGGACGGACCAACATATATACCGGCTGTGATACTGGTTACACCTGATTTTCGGTTACGAAGTGCAAAAAGATTTCAAAACTGCCGTTATTGTGGTATGTGTAAGACCCAAATTTTTTTTGCTACTTTCGTTTCATACAGTATAACTTTAGTTAGCCCAACATTTCTTTTGTGCAACACCCTTTTAAAAATCCTGGGTCCGTCCCTGCTTGCATTAACCTTTTTATAAATACTAGATGAATACACGCACAAAACGACAGTGTATAGCAGCAAATAACTATACTTGCGAAAATGTGATTTTGGTTCAACCCCTTATGCAAAGCGTGTGTTTTTTAAAATTAACATAGTATGTGTTTTTGAAAAGTTGTCATGTTTAAAGGGTACTTAAGGTTAATTTAGGCAAACTACATTAACTTTACTTTCAAGAAAAGACACTTTTTTAAAATAGTAGAATGAATTTTAAAAAGACTAATTGGAGTCCCAAATTTGGACCTCATACTCGACATATAATGGCGTATCTAGATAACTTCGCATAGGGCCTAGGATTATTATATTCTAGAATATTCGTACATCGTGTTCAGATGCGGCGTAACTTGAATCTCTATGCGGCGTATGTCCTTCAGTATCTTGGATAATTATTGGGGAAGTCTTGAGATTGATGCACCGTATGTCAATAAGGTAATGCGGTGTATCTGGAGTAGATAAGTCAGATCTTCTTTGTTGACCAAAGTCTCATGTGTGGCGCATGAAATTAATATATGCGGCATATTCTTCAAAGTCAGGCAATAGTCTTTGAATTCATTCAAGTAAGATAGTACGTCATATCTGTCTTGAATGATACGGCGTATCTCCTTCAGTTTAGTAGACTTTTCCAAATTGATCCATTTTACGTCCAAAATCACTAACATTCACCAAACGCTTGTTTACAACTGAGAATTACAAAAGTAAAAGATTAAGTATAAATTATCATAGATAATATTATAAAACAAGTCAAATTCATAGGACAAATGATGACAATAATATGTACTTATTTGATGTCATCATTAAGCTTGGTGTTCGTAGTGGTTACTTTGTCTCAAACGGTCTACAGTCGTGGAGTGATACTTCGGTGTGCTCCGGCGGTTCATCTACTTCCGTTGTTCATCCTTCGTGTATCTAGATATAGGAACGACAGTGTGAAGATATCGAAGGCAGCAGCATCTAAGGTCGTATCCGATCTTAGAGTATTCAAAGAAAGCATCAGCATCTTTGATGTATCCTTTTTAGATTATTCGAGGAACGTTGCTAGCGACTTAGGATGTGTCTATTGGAGATGTCTAAACACATAAAACTGGGGACTGGCTAACATATTTAGTTTGCTAATTTATACAGGTACCTATGGAGACCAAAGTCCCAAAAGAACGTACACCATCATTTCATTCATCATCATCTTGAACTCCATATGCTCATAATAATATCCAAATCAAAGATCAAGTCAGCATGTTCAAGACAAAGTTTCACTTCGAAGTCAAAGTTCAAGATGTTAAAGAACAGAGATTCAAGAAAGGAAATGAGGACTACATTAGTATGAAATACAAAGCTTTATCGGAAGTATGAGCATGTTGGAGAGAATGCCAAGACAAGATACTTGAAGGCATTGATTGAAGGCAAGAAAGATCAAGGGATTTATCCAAAGATCACAAAGCATGAAGAAACAAAGGAACAAGGCTAATCTATTACAACAACACAAGGTTCAAAGCTTAAGAGAAGATTCAAGATTTATGAAACGAAGTAGTGTCTAAAAAAAAGAATAGCCACCCATTAGGGGGAGATTGTTTGCATGAGAAGTGTTGATCATCAATGGATTCAAAAAAGAGATATCAATGACCGCCCTTTAGGGGGAGATTATTAGGAATTGAAGTGACGATCATTATCAAGTCATTGAGTCTTGTAATAATGTAACGTGTAATAGTTAGTCTGATAAGCTAGTCCGTTTGTATTGCAATATACTTTAGTAACCAATCCCACATCGCCCCATGAGGTAAACCATGTGAAGGCTCTTATACTATAAAAGAAGCCTTCTACCTCATGACAAGGTGGTGCTTCTAAAGGGTTTCTAGTATCTTCTCATTGTATCCTCCCATCTTTCTTTCTAATCTAATATTTCTTTCTTTCTCTCTCTATAAGTTACCATCTCTATCGCTATTTGTCTCGCTATCTCTAAATCTTCTATAATCTTTATTATGTGTGAAATGATATAGTATTTGGGTTCCTACAAGCCCCTTTATATAATTTTTTTATTTGATATTTCCCAGGTGAAAGATTGTCCATGATTCCATACTATTATATGCTCATAATTACAACTATTTGTTGTTAAATTTTTGTTTAATTAGAGTTCAGGTCACATCTGGTAATGGGTTTTGAGGTACAAAGTGTACACCCATCAGGTCATTGAACTATCATGACTCTAATAGTGGTGAAGTGTGATTTAGATCGCTGACGAGTTCAGCTTATGCTAAAGATATTCATCAGGTCGATGAGTTCAGCTTATGCTGAAGGATCTAATTAGAGAGTAGTCTCTTTAGAGGGTTCATCTCTTTAGTGAATGAATTCTTCAGTGAGCAAACTCAGAAACTGAACAAGCTTTTCAGTGAGTAAACACGCTAAACATAATTTGAACTTACTTGTAACCACTTTAACACATTCAAGGGCAGTTATAACCACAACTAATGACCGCATTTTATTGATCGCGTAACCATTATTGCAATTATGGAGGAGTATTATGGGGGATTAATTGGCCGATTAACTATCATATTTTCGCTGACTAGATAATAATCATTTCCTATATATAGGAACACATAACTGGAAGGAAAACATACATAAAACAAAAACAAATAGAAGCGAATGGGTTCTTGATTTGTGCCTAAAACAAAAACAAATATTTGGTCTTATCCCAAGAAGATATTCGTGAAACCCAGACATAGGGTCGAATAATTTATTTGCAAAGTGATTTCAGGATTCTAAATGGTATCGGGTACTCATCGATTGTCTATACCTATCTGGGAGCTAATACAAAACCAACATTTGTGGGAGCCCAGACCAACATGATTACTTTATTGAAAGGAAATAACTAACAGAGCAGTCCATATCTGGAAAGATATATTGGGTCCAGCATATATGTTGGAGCAGTACAAAACAAACGGCTCTTTAAATAGGAAAGGGCATCACTATTGTCATCTACAGATAGGAAGAAAAGATATTTATATGTGTCTTATGTAATTTGTCAACTTGTATTACTTTTAAACACAATACTTACAGGGATTTCACTATTTAGCATGATAAGTTTACAACTTGTGTATTACTTTTAAATTGTCAAGGCAATTGTATAAATATGGAAAAACTAGCAAGATGCTATGAATTACGATGAAACTGAGTCACCCTAAATCTACAAATGACTTTCGAACTTACAACTGTGAAAATCTAAATAATTAAAGGAATAAACCTCGTTATCCAGATCCAACAACAAACATAAGCACTCAAGAGCAATTACACGGTAGAAAATATTGAAACGAGTGAAAGCCAACCATGACCCTTCAAGTATGAAAATTGATCGGTACACTCTCATTTGTTGTTTGCACATTCAAATATACAAACTGGTAAAGCAGCATATAATAAATGTACAATTGCTAAATGCACAGATTGTGCAAATAAGAAAATGTAGTGTGTGGATCATTAGCCTTCAAGTATATATATCATGAAACTCGTTGGAACCTCAAACCAAACAGTTCCGACTACATCATCAAACTGAGTGGTGGCATGGCGAGGTGTGAGAACAATTGATGAAAAAAATACCCAAGATTTCAAGACCGCCGCCACATACTTAAATAACCACGACCATGACCAAACCACTTGTTGCACCAACCTTAAAACAGATCTGAACAACCACCCTTGAACCATGACCTAACCACTTGCCACAAAGTGCTTACAATAGATGTGAACCACCCTCGAACCATGACCTAACCACATGCCACAACACCCTTAAACCAGATCTGAACAACCCTTAAACAACGACCTAGACCTCTTACAAAATGTGACGTGAAAAAAGGTATATACGTACTACGTAGTAGATGTCAGCGTTATACTACACAAATACTTGTACTAGTTTCTTGATGATATACGACATCTGGAATTGCAGTAGATGTCTGCATACTACTACACAAATCTAAACACAAAATATTAATAATGGCGGGTGGGTTCCATGCTTATTTTGTGGACTACCTAATAGACAATGAAAGGGGTTGCAAATTGTGCCTAAATAGTACCTATCGACATGCATATAGAGACTACTAATATATAACTATTTGCTTTTTAAGAAAGCTAAATTCATCTCCACTTGAATCAAGTTTTTGTATCAACAATGTTAAAAATCTCAATAGCAGAAAGAACCAAACTGACTTAGCTACCAAAGGAAGTATCAGGCTGTTATAAACAAAGAAAGAAGATGCTAAGTAATATAGCATGAAATAAAATAAATAAGATGTACTCCCTTCGTTCAAAAAGAGTAAACACAAACAAAAAATTAGAAAATTATAATATGTGTAATTAATGCTACTTTTTATTGATAAAAAGTTATTTTTACTCTCATATTTAATATATAAATAAAAAATGAGTAATTAATACAAGTTTTATTAAAAAGGTAAAGTAGAAAAACCAGTCATAATTACTATGCATATATAAAAACTAAACACTTATTTCATGATAAATATAAATAGTAAGGTGGATAGAGTGAGTTTATATCAAGAAACAAAGGGAATCAAGCTGTTACTGTGTAACGTGTGAAGCAACGGTGCTTTTTAACAGGGTAACTATATAGTTACCAACTTACAAAATAAATGAAATAACTTATTAACTTCTTAAATATAAAAGAATAATATTGTAAGGCAATATAAAACATGACAGTGCCACAGGAAATATTCGTTTATTTTCAACTATGTAAACTTTTGGCTACATGGAAAAAATAGCCTTGTAAAGTTAGTATCCTTAATTCGATGGAGCAAGTGGTGGAACACATAGACTTAAAAGGAGCAACACCAATGTCCCCTCAGTGACATCAAGCACCCATTAGTAGGGACATGTAGGAGAAAGAAAAAGAGAGAGATATCTTCTCATGTAAGCCCTAACACTCTGTTCCAAAGCACAATAGTTTCAAAAAAAAGTTATAAAAACACCTAATTAATGTCCAATCTCTGATATCAATTTTTGGTGGTAATCAATATTTTCAATGAATATCAGGGAAGGTATAAGTCAAGAATACTTAAATGCTTATCAAAAAGGGTGGCTAAATCCTTCACTAGGAGAAAATATGATTGATAGTTCACCATCAAGACCCATGAAGGCCTACTCATGCAACTTCTGCAAAAGAAAGTTCTACAGTCCACAAGCATTAGGTGGTCACCAAAATGCTCACAGAAGGGAGAGAGAGGCAGCTAGAAGATACCTAACACCCGAAACGAATGACTTGCCAGCTGTGAATTTCTTAGTCAAGCGATCACTCGGCGTTCAAGACCACATACTGGCTCACCCATCAAGTAGAGATGATGAAACTATGACAGGAAGGTTTGTTGATGTTGGTGCCAGGTGTGAAGCCACTTTGGTGCAACCCTGTGATGGGGATCAGACAGTGGACTTGAGATGGCCTGGAGGTTTTTATTCTGAAGCACATGCACCTTCTCAGCCGTCAAGTCCACATATGCTTGACTTAAATCTAAAGCTATAATTTGGTTACCGTTCAAATAAAAAAGATGTAATTCAGTTGGATCTAAAGCTATAGTTTGGTGACCGTTCAAATTGTCTTACTATCTCGATAATGTTAGCATTAAAGAAATGTATAAATAAGTGATGGTCATTCTCGCACTTATAACTTTATAACGTGTCGTAGAATATAAGTCAGCGTATGTGGACTTGACGGTCAAGTAAAGCTATAGTTTGGTGACCGTTCAAACTGTCTTTCTATCTCAATAATGTTAGCATTAAAGAAATGTATAAAGAAGTGATGGTCATTCTCGTACTTATTTGTAACATGTCGTAGAATATAATAGGATAGTCGATGGGCTCGTGGATTGGGCTAAGCTAATAGATTAATATTTATGTTAAGTTAGTCTTTTATATACAATGTAATCTAAGTCCAATCCAATCCATAAACAAAGCCCATGAGCCAAGCCCATTAGGGCAACTTGTATGAACTATAAAAGGCACTCTCCACCTCATTTGGAGAGTGTGCTTGAGTGTGTAAGTGTGTGTGTTTTATTTAATAAAGTTTTCATTATCTCTCTACCTCTCTCTCTAAATATACGCATCTCTCAAGTCACCAACATGCTTAATATTTACGTGATATAGTTAGATCTAAGGTCTTACAAGTGGTATCAATCGCCTAACAATGATCTAGGTGTGATTTGTGTTTGTGTTTTCACGTTTTATTTTATGCTCTTTGAGTTAGGGTTTTAAAATTATTTAAAAAATCCGCGTTAAAAATGTTAAAGGTTGTTACTTTATGATAGTTAGGTTGTTATAGGTTAGATTTGGTAGAAAACTTTGATTAAAAACGTGTTTTCTGGTGTTTTTGGGTGATTTTTGAAGTTAAGTTACGGTATTCTCCGAGTAAGGTTTGAATTTCTTCGAGTAAGGGTTTGATTTTCTTCGAGTTAGAAGAGTTTCTTCGAGTAAGGTTGAATTGCTTCGTGTTAGAAGACCTTCTTCGAGTTGGAAGAACTTCTTCGAGTTAGAAAGTGTTAATACAATTAATGTCAAAAACGTTATTTGCATTATTCGGTCTCTACATGTTTTGATAATCACAAAATATGAAAACACGATACGTAAACTTACGGTTAATAAGATTTTCGACAAGAAAACTCGTTTACTTAACGTATCTACTACAATGTCACTTCAGGTATGAACAAACTCAATACTGACACTAGTAGAGTGATCAAAAATATTATTTTCACTAAACATTACATTTTTACGTATGACAAAATATTTTGACAAAAGTATTTTTGTGTTTTTAAAAAAAAAATTTATTAGAAAATATATTCAAAATTCAAATTGAGTAATAGCTATATTTCCCACTCAAATCAGTAAATGTTTTCACCAGATAAACTTTCATCACGTGATGTGATGTGCTATGTCGTTGTAAAATATCCTTACTCAAGTTTTAAATTTATAATAGCCGACTTACCCTATAACACACACTAACGAGCAGTGTACCCGATCAATGTAGCCTAGTTGGTATGTAAAGTGTCGATCACTAAGAGTAGAACGTTAATAACTAGAATGTTTATTAGTATTTTAATATCTAAGTTAGTTTTACAATCTAATCTAACGCAGGGGGTTTTTCAGTCTACGAGACTGGCACGAATTGGTTTGATTAAATTAAACTTAAACTATTGAGCAGAATACAACGAATGACGAACACGCACACAGATAGATAACATATACAAATAGAAGGCCTGACTAATGATTAAGTAGTTTGTCACTCGTTCTAGGTTTAAGGCACACGAAATCCGGCTGTATCTTGGGGTATTTATAGTTTCTGTCTAAGGGATCGATGCGGCGCATCTACTAAGTAGATGTGACACATTGACTTAACTTCGCGTGGGGTCCAAGATTAATATATTATGGAATATTCGTACACCGTCTTCAGATGTGGTGTATCTTCAATGCAATGCAGCGCATGTCCCTCAGTATCTTGGATTATATTTGGTGTAGTCTGGAAAGTGATGCGCCGTATGTCAGAACTGTGATGCGGCATATCTGAGCTAAAACAAGATGGTTCTTCTTCGTTGACCAAAGTTTCATATGCGGCGCATTAGATAAATTAGATGCGGCGCATTCTTAAAAGTCAGGCAATGGTCTTTGAATAATCTTTCAGTAGACTTTTTCAATCTTGATCATTTAGCTTCATATTTCGTCGAAAATCACTAACTTTCACCAATTGCTTATTTTTACTTGAGAATTACTAAAGTAAACAATTAAGTATCGATTCTCATAGATAATAATATAAAACAAGTCAAATAAATAGGATAAATGATGACAATAATATATACTTATTTGATGTCATCAAATATCTCCGCACTTGAACTTTACTTGTCCCCAAGTAAACCTTAGATTTAAACTTATGAAACTGTATCCTAAAAGATATTAGGATGTATCTTTATTATTAAGCACTTATTCGTTGTATTATAATTGTACAACCAAACACTTAACGAACTAGAAATAAAATAATTCTCTCAATCTCTCAACTAATCTAATTCGCTCAATTGCTCGGTCATGACGAATATTTTATCATAGGCTTGGAAAGCATATACATCTCCCATGCTAAAGCTAAGGAGTAACGAGTCTAAAGTGGTAAAAAGGGTTGATATGGCTTAGGGTTAAACCTAGCTTTGTTCAAACATCTCATGCATAAACTTAGTAGATCGCTGGTGCAAGTCTTTGACGCTTCAAACAACGGATGGTCACTAGTGTGCTTCTTTGATCGCTGGCACGTTATTTGCATAACAGATGGTCACCAAGTCATACACCAGATAACTGGCGCGTTATTCGATTAATCTAATACTCGGATGGTTACTACCTTATTCACACATTTGATATTCACACTTAGCCATCATTGTATCTGGATGCTCGAAAGCTAACAACGAATACAATAATACGGTATAGGGCATGGATAATATTTAGGAAATAAATTGGTGTAAAATAAAAATGAATAAAACAAATAGATTAAGTTCTATGTGTGGTTAATTACTTTCCCAACTGTAACACCCCAACCCGAGAAGGGCTAAAGTGCAACATTATGGAGTCAATTCAGAACACAAGTGAAACGGAGATACAATACTAATTCAAAACTTACAAAATAACAAAAGAAAACTAATCAAAATACAAGGTACAAATGGGCAACAATAATCTAAGCCCAATATAGATGCTTCTAATCATCTCTAAGTCTAGCAATTATCTAACAGGGTGAAGTCTTCTAAGCCCAAAAGCAAAACCTTCGTCCATAACTCAGCTTCCTACTAAACCTGCCGCAGGAAAAGAAATACGGCTGAGCTTACAAAGCTCAGTGAACAGATATCAATCGAATAACAATACAATACAAAAGAGATATGATAAACAAAGGAATACGAAGATAGTTTACATATGGTGTTAATGGATAGTCAAAGGTTAAGTAAAAAGGTTAAGTGCAAGATGTAAGATGTAATGTATGTGGAATTCAGTATTTTCCCCAGGCCCAATCAATCAATCAATCAATACAATACAATAGTAGCCCAATATGGAGTAGCTAGCTCCCAATATGTGAGGGGTTGCAATGCACGCACACCCAATCACCAATCAATGTAGCAAATATCAATGTAGTCAATACCATAGTCACAATCAATCAGTCAATCAATCAATCAAATCTAGGATGCATCCATATGCCCCCTGCAGGCCAATAACAATCATAGCGGTAGCCGATAACAATATCAAGGACGGTATGGTACATCTCTCCAACCACACTAGAGTACATAACATTGGTGCATCAATGCTATGGTTGTGGCTACTCCACAACAAGTAATACCTGGGTAAATACTGAAGCGTCATGTAGTCAAGGTTCAATATCAAGTATAAGTGACAAGTCATGATCAAAGGTTCAATGTCAAAGGTTCAATATCAAAGGTTCAATATCAAAGATGTAATATCAACGGGTCAAAATGGAGAGGTCAAAGCCAAGGTCCCAATCCACAGGGTTCATTATTCCAAGTTCCAAAGTCCCATAGTTCATGATCAAAAGGGGTCATAATAAGAGTTTAAAGCAAAAGATCAATTTAGTAGGTTCTCATCACTTGTTTAAGAAGGTTCGTAGTACAATCTCATTTAAAGGTTTATAACAAAAGTTCATTTAGAAAAGATCTTCCAAAAGATGACATTTATAAAGGTGATTCTTTAATAACGGTTTTCACAAGATATTCTTTAAAAGTGGTCTTCATGAATTTATAAAATCCCATATAAGATTAGTCTTAATTCACATTAAAAGTGTCGTTATAAAATAATTTCTCCTTTAATATTTCCATGTCATAATTTAAAAAAAATGATTTCACCTCCCGTTATAATATCCCAAAGAACATTCAAAGTCCCCCAAGGGTTCAAAGGTTGAGGTCACGAAAGGTTACCGAACGGGTCATGTCAACACCATACCATAAGAGTCCAAACGAATAACCATTGGATTACAATGCCGGTGGAACACATCAATCATAGGGCCAAGTACGAAGGATCATAACCAAGACCAAACGGAATCACAATACGATAACAACTCAAAGACAAATTTAAGAGAGAGAAAGTGTGTACTCTTACTGAAAGAGTACGGAATATTTGTACCTCAATCACCATCAAAATCATAACATGCGTAAACATAAGGAAACACTCCTTCTTCAACGAATCTACATGAATAATGATCATCTTATTATTAATATCTTGTTTTAAAACATAAAACTCATTTGAGTCGGCTTTCAATTTCTAGTAATTTTCCATTTATAGCAGTTTTTCCGAATTAGTAATTTAATACATTAAGGTTATTATGGTCAATTAAATCTATTTAAGGTTAAAATGATCAATATAATGATTTGGGGTTAAATATGACAATTTAGTAAAGTTTAAGGTCATAAATGTATATTAAAATGTCAAATAAATCTTACGGTTTATACTATAATTTATATCAAATAACAATTTTAGACCCCGTCATTATAATTTTATATAATTATTAACGTGCCCACGATATTAATATTTATGCTGCGATGACCCAAGATTTTATTAAATTATGCAAGACTCGTTTATAACCCGACATCGTTTCACTCTACTCATTTACACATGCTTAGCATTTGGTTAAAAAGAACTCCATGATAAATACGATTTCGGAATGATTAAAATATCTCGTTATTTGTAAAACGACAAAACAATTTTATAAGGAAATTTATGTCTAGATACATAAGACCAGATACATGCATGCATGTATCCTTTTCTGGTGCCATACTAATACTTGCAAGAACTATTTTAAGATTTCTAAATTCTAGTTAGCCACTAAACACATATTTAAATCTTGACATTCATATTCAATTCTTATGCCTATTCATGTCCTGTTTACATTTCATGCGTGAGAGTTCATAGGCTTCAAACGTGCATCTGTTTACATTCCATGCGATTTCTATGCTCGTCATTTTATGCGACAAAATAACATTTCATACGTATTATCTATAAACTGATCATATATAGCTTAGTGAGTTACATGTCATATACGCATATACGTGTGCATGACGAGAGTACAAAAGACAAGGACGAAGGTAGACACTACTACACAAAAGGTCATATAGATCACTTCATATAGAGTGGTTATGTTAAAAACTGATCTAACAAAGAAAAAAGAGGAGGAAGTATAATAAATAAATTAATTATTTAGTTAATAACCGATCTTTTAAAATTTGAAACTAGTTAGATCGGTTCATAACTATTAACCGATCTATTTATCAATCACTAGGCGGTTCTTCAAATTGAAACAAAAATGCTCAAAACTTTTGAGCGGGTTATTTCCCTCCCAAATTTTTATTACCTTCATAAAACACTCACAAAACATACAACTAATTCCCCCTTCCCATTTCACAAACCCTAACCCTCTAAAAATTACCGCCGCTTACTACCCTCACTTAACCACCGTCGCACACCATTACCGTCACAGGCCACCTTCATCACACAACCAATCCATTAACAAACTAATCCAATTAGGAGGTACCAAACTGCTATAATTGATGTTTTTATTCGATTAACCTTTTTAATATTTCATTAATGTTGTTCTTAAGCTTATATGTTTTTTGTATTGTTTACAATTTACTTAAGGAGTTTGGGAATGTTATTGAATTTTGTTGTTGATGTGACATTTTAAATTGGTTTCAAATGAATTGCGAAGATTGCTTATGACTTAGTACATGTTTAATATGTATGTGCAAGTTGTAGATGTTTTAAAGTTTTATTAATGACTGATGTTAAACAACAATTGAGTGATTTTCTTAATTCGAATTACAATCTTAATATTTGTAAAAAGTAGTGAAGGTGTCTATCTAAATCGGTGATGGGTAGGAACCATGAAAGTTATTGTGATTTTGTGACTAAGTTCGCTTGTTTGATTGTGATTTTGTAGTGACTCTGAATGCTTAATTTTGGTTGATTTGTTGTACTAATGAGCTGAATAAGTGATTAAGTTCGCATGGTTGATTGCTGATTCATAGTAATTTTCAATGCTCGGTTTATTTTAATTAAATTTGTGTGATTGATAGTTGATATATAGTAACCTGAATGGCTCATTTCTGTTAGTCGGTAGTCCATGTTAGCTGATTCAGTAATATTTCAAGTCTTTTTTTGGTAAAAACAAGTGGAAATTGTTTTTCAAGTGAACATCTTGCTGAACTATTTGATTTTCAATGGGCTCTATGGCCTTTTTTTTTGTAGTAATGAGCCACACACAATTGAAGACACAAAATTGAAGTTGTTTTTGCTATCATCGGTTTGTTGGGGTAGATTCGGGATTTAGAGCATAAAGTGGCTTATTGCGCTACTTGCAACCTGGGTTAGTGTTTTTGAGAGTTTACTAATTTCTCCGTTTTTCTTTTAATCTTATGAATGATAGACGTAATCAGTAATTAATACAAATTTAACTTGATAATTGATATTTTATGATTACAGATTTATACTAGTGGCTTTGAACCTTGTGAGATATGGTAAAGTACACTTTTTTGTTTTGTTTTGTTATAGTCTCATCCGGAGAATGTCGTGGGCATATGTGGAATGGGTGATAGATGTATTACTCATCTTGTTAGACCTACCAGAAAACTTCCATGAATCACGAGGCCCCTTTATGGTAATTAGCTTCTTCAATTCATTAGTGATTAGTTGGCTCTTTGTATGTTAAATAATGATCAAGTTTATAGTTGCTGTTACTCATATGCAACAATAGGCGGTTATTTGCTGTTAGAAGAATTGATGAAAGAGAGGAATTTAGCTTGTGATGCTATCAGATTGGTGACTCGGCCGCAGATGTTAAAGATGATGAGCAGATGTAGAAATGCAATTGCAATTCAGTTGGATGTGATGTATCATGGTAGTCTTTATAAGTACATCGCTCAGGTAGATACTAATTGCTATTCAGTAAGACCAATGAAGCAAACCCCCTTTTCTTTCTCACATTCTAGAGTATTAAGGAAATGCAGAGAAATTGGATGATCTTGACTGGCATGAGAGCATTAAGGAAATGCATAGAAATTGGATAGGAAAATCAGAAGGGGCAGAGGTGGAATTTTTTGTTTTGGGTAGAGATGGTCAAGACACAGATTCGGAAATTGTTGTTTATACAACAAGACCAGATACCATATTTGGAGTAACGTATTATCTTTGTGTTCCTTGTTCTCAATGTTTGTTCATTTTATTGAATATCAGTATAAATATTCTTATTTATTGGTCTTACGATGCAGCTATTTGGTTTTAGCACCAGAGCATCCCTTGTTGTCATCTATAGTTTCGGAGGCCCAACACAATATTGTACACTCATCTCTCTTTTTTCATTTGTGTCATATAATTTCATCGTACCTGGTTAAATCTTAACGGTTAATTCATCTTTATACACAGGTTGAAGAATACAAAGAGGTAGCTTCTAGAAAGAGTGATCTTGAATGAACTGAGCTTCAAAAGGAGAAATCAGGAGTCTTTAGTGGTTGCTATGCTAAAAATCCAGTTAATTGAGAAGCTATCCCAATATAGATCGCTGATTATGTTTTAGGAAGGTGGGGTTTTCTTTGTATTCATATACCTTCTCTATAATACTTATTTTTTGGGTTGATCAATGCCTTTTTTGCAGCTATGGTACTGGAGCAATAATAGCTGTACCTGCACATGATACACGTGATCATGAGTTCGCCTTAAAGTATAATATCCCGATTCGTTGGGTGGTAACCTCAGATGAATGTTCCGATGATTTTGAAAAGCCTTATGTTGGTGAAGTGTCGTTATAAATTCCTCAAGTTCAGCATCGGGGCTCAACATCAACGGGTTACATAGTAAAGAAGCTACTGAATGGGTTGAGAAGGCCGGAAATGGGAATAGAAAGGTATTTTTCTTTTGTTACATGTTTTATTTTATGCTATTTTGTTTTGTTACTAACCACTCCCTTTCCAATAATGAGATACATGTTGACCATTGAGAGTCAACAGGATTTCCTATCAGCATGCAAAGTATATTTTTATCAGAGAAAAATATTGTGTTCAACTTTTCAAATGAGGTGTTAGACGTAGGATTTTTTTTTTTTTTTTTTTTTTTTTTGAACTTTATTAGTCCAATATTTTTCTATAAGCTATATATAAAAACATAGGTAATACTGTAATTACGTACTCTATTCCCATGTAAAGCATGACATATACTTTAGAGAAGTTTCCATGTTACAACCATATTTGGTCACTGTAGTAGCAATTACAAGAATAGAAGAAGATTATTATTCCGAAAACTATATGGGACAGATGAAGTGAACTGTAGTTACTAACTTGTGAGGATGTTTCAAGGTGTTCATTGTGGAACTTATGTGCAATTTACATTCTTTCAGGTAAATTACAAACTGAGAGATTGGCTGTTTGCTAGGCAACGTTATTGGGGAGAACCGATTCCTGTTGTATACTAGTTAGGACCTCTGAACTCTTATTTTGAGGGTATTGTATTATGTTTGCAATTGTCGCTTTTCAGTGAATTCGTTGTTGTGCAAATTAAATGTTGATCTTTATCTAAGTTATTTGTACTAGAATATTATTGTGTATGGTAATGAATTGTAATTCTTGAAAAAACTTGCACTTTTGTATATGATTAAATTCTAGCAAAATCAATAATTTAATGTATTATTTTTTTAAAAATCATAGCTATTAACTAGATCGGTTATCTAGTTTAAAACCGATCTAACTACCCTCAAAATCCAACATTAAATAAATAAGTTATTTTTTATTAACCGATCTTTATGAAATGTTAAAAAGATCGGTTTTGAACCGATCTATATATGTCCCTGCTCACAAAGATCACCCTTAGATAGAGTGGTTGGTTACCGATCTATATAAGGCTTTCTAACCGATCTATATGGCTTTTTTTGTAGTAGTGAGAGGTACCTTTGAGTCGAAATGCAAAACGGATTCAAAACGAGAATCAGAGGACCATACGAATCTTCGAACCATTAAGACCGAAACCAACACTCCTTTCTTCACCCTACTGTCTCGCAAGGAAAAGAAACACAATAGTTTACCAAACCTTATTGGTGTCGTGTTAGAGGTGAGATTTGCGAGGATGTGAGAGTTATGTTGTTGGTTATGTCGAATGGACTGAAAGAAAAGAAAGCAAGGATGATGGCGATACCTCTTGACAGAAACCGCGAGCCCGACGAGGACAACACACGATCTAAGCCCCACGAACTTTTATACCAAGGTGCTGCTATTCTTCTTCTTTCTTGAAGCTAAATAAAAGGTGATGGCTGCTCTAGGGTTTAGGATAATTCGGTAATGGGGAAAAGGTGGTGCCGAATATTTGTGATATATATGGTTTATATGGAGCGATTTATGCAAATATATGATTGGTGAAAATTGAGGCCCACTACTAGGGAGGAATGATTAAATTAGTTGTAAACATTTTGTAACAATTCACAATTTCAGGTTAACTTTTATTCCCGAAAATTTCACTATTCACTTTTTACTATTCACTTTTACTATTCACTTTTACTATTCATTTTTCCCGAAATTCTCCCGAAATTTGATTTTTGTTTCTTGGCCTCGAGTGATAAACCATTTCTATGGCAAATTAAAAGTTTGACATTCAGCAGATTATTTTCGTGAAAGTTATTAAGGAATTACACGGAATTACACGTTTTAGGGTAAAACGTCATTAAAAAATTCTACGCACAACGAAACTCGACCGCGTTAAGTGACCCCGCATCAGAAAAATGTTTAGTACTCTCATGATTAATTTGAGAATTAATCATGACTGAGAAAAATATGACCAAATAAACCTCGGCCGTGAAAAACAGGAATTCTCATTTTTAAGCACTTTTACTTAGCCGTAACCTTAGCCTATACCTGCACCGTGTTTCTAAGACGATTTGAGTTTTCAACTTATTAGAAAAAGTCAACATATTTTTCCCTCCTCCTTTGACCAAAAATCATTCCTTGATTTTATAAATCATTCCTTGATTTTTAGGCTTACGGTTTTAAGTTTAAAGACAATTAATACCAACCGACACTAGACAGAGCCCAGCCTAGACATTATAAGTCATTTTAAGTCATTAGTATTCTATTAGAAAAGTTACATTTTACTTTTCTAAATTTTACGCAACTTTCGTACGTTTTACGAATTACGCGTTTTAGACCCGTGTTTCCAGTTTTAGCAAGGTTTTTGCAACCCAATAGAACCTACCACTCATTTTATATTTTATTATGGAGTATATTGATAAGTTCTACCATATTTATAAGTTTCATATTTTTAGGATACCCGGTTTTACGTTTCGTGACTTAACAACTTACGGTTAGCAACTTACGGAGTCAAAACTAGCTACATACTTAGGATAATATCATCAAAAGTCCACACTTGTTCCCCAAGTATATGAACCGACCTAGGGGGGGGGGGGGGAGTCATCCCATAGGTGGCTTCATCTCATGAATTTAGCCATAGATCATTACTTAATTACAACTTGGTCACCAAGTTTAGGAAACTTCCTAGTTAGCTTCCTAACCTCCTCATTCATGCTATAAATAGCCAACTAGAAACACTTTGATCTTCATCTCTTCATCACCATAAACGCCACACCCTTTAATCCTAGCACCATGATCCTTTGATCTTCAATATACAAGTTACACTACAAAGTTCAAGGTCTTAGTATTCTCTACCTAGTTCTTAAGTTTGTTTGGTGATTCCATGGTCGAATTAGGAGCTACACAAGGTTACTAGGGCTGAAGTTAAATGGTTTTCACAAGGGTTATATCAAGGCTAGCAAGGGTTACAAGAGTTATGGTGAAGGGTTTACAAGCTTAGGTTTAGTGTCCTAGTTCTATACTTGACTTCCTTTCTTTAGAAAGCCAAAAGTTGTAAGCAAACCCTAACATACTCCTTGCTTAATTATCATTTTCATGCTCTTTGTGTTCATTTCATGCTATATATATTCTTGTTATTGTGTTCATGATGTTTAAAAATGGATAAAACAAGTATTGGTATACATATGTTAACTTATGACAAGTAAACAAGCAAACTAGTGATTTTTATGGAGAATCACGACCAAAATAGTATAACTATGATATTTGACACTTACTTAATGATAAAGAGGACTTAACAAGGAAAACATATCAATTTGAATCACCTAAAACGAGTACACGAGTCAAAAGTTATGGCCATAAGAAGTTAGCGACACCAAAACGCCGAAACTGCCTATACCCTACTGTTTTGCATTCTGCCAATTTGAAAGTCACCCTTCTGTTCCGATTCATCAAAAAGTTAAAACACGAAAGTTGTCCGGAACGACGTTTTCGTTCAGGAACAAAGAAGCTCGAGCCCTGAAAACGCTTTCTGAGTGATAATTTTCTTCAAATTCTTAACAGCCCATTTTTAGACCAAAGTAACTATATAATGGTTATAATTAGATGAGACCAAGAGGTCTAATGACCTAAAGCCAAGACCACAACCATGGCTAAAGCCAAGGTTGAGTCTCAAGACCATGGTAACAATGACCAAGGTCACGGCAAAGCCACGGCTAAAGACCATGTAACTTTTAAAGATCAAAACTTATATATATGTTATCAAATACTACAATAGTAGGGAGCCTCATGTGAGGAGTTCATTAAGTAAGCCGTCAAGATGAGTTGTGGATTTACGAATTAAAGTGTCCTGGCTCCTCGAACGTTTACTCCATGACTTCTGAATTATGTCGGCCCGAACGGTAGTAAGAGATATACAACCTATACATGTTTCATAAACCATTTATATTCAAAGACTTACACTACATACTAAGTACTACATCATGAACATTATGCAAGACATATATAGGCAATTCTTTGTATCCTTAGACGTTACTCCAAACCTAAGTCGCAACGTTCTATTATAGGCTGTTCTTAGAGACTTTCGCGATTCAACTACCACTTTCATTTCTCATTACATAAGCTTAAGCTGAGTCATAGCCCCTACTCTTTTCATACTTGTTTTAACTCTTGGGGGGGATACATGCTCAACTACTTGCTTACTTGTACAAATACTCAAAACATTTATACTTGATTGCTTTATACTTGATTGTGTTATACTTGATTTCATTATACTTGATTGCATTATACTTGATTGCGTTATACATACTTGTTACTCTATACTTGCTTAATTTAAATACAAGATTTGTATTTACGTGCATACACAATACTCTATGCTGTCAAAGGAGAGGTATTAATAGTACTAGTATGGGCCTACACCCCCCACCCAAGTCCAAGATTCGAGACGTTGGGTGACATGTACTATTTGGGATGGTGGTTCCCCGCCTATGGGTCCAAAATGACGTGACCATGGGTGAATATAATCCTTAGAAACTATATATTAGCAGTGGGTTGTGAACACACAAGTTGCAAGTCTCTTATGGCGGGACCTGCAACTGAGTGGATTCACGATGCCTTTGCTGTGCGAATATTCTTTTAAGGCTTTTCAACTGTTTTAAGACAAACTCTATGAACTCACCAACCATTGTGTTGACACTTTAGCATGTTTATCTCAGGTTAGTAAGGCGATAGCTAGTGCGTGGAACTTAGAGTCAAGCTGCATATTCTGAAGACTTACGCTTTTATCATTTACCATTCAAAACACTTTGTATACATTTATGTATCATACTTTGGAATCTCATGTTTGTAACTTTGAATTCATTAATCGAATGGTAACTTTTCAAAACGTCTCATTTAGAGTTCGTTTTCTATAACTTGTACTTTGTATTATGAAGTAGCACCCCTATGGCACAGTCTTCTGCTGCGGTATTTTGGGGGTGTTACAGATTGGTACCAGAGCCTTGGTTATAGAGAACTAGGTTGCATTTAGTGCCTAGACTATAACTGCTATATACGTTAAGACTCTCCTCTTTATTTGCCTTACACAGACTACATACGCATATGCTTTTTGTTAGTTATTGGTTTAGTTCCACGCTGTTAGATGATGTGACTTTAGTATTATAAGGAGCCCCAGAGATTCGTCGAGTCATTAAAAACATGGAGCTCAGTAATAACTAATTATTTAACTTGATCTTGTGACAGTTCTTGTTTGATGAGACACAAGATTTGAGTTAAATAATATTATTGCTTAGCTTTAGGGATTTGATCGATTATCTTACTATCGGCCTCAGAAGACGGATTTTGTGTCGGAAATTCTTAAGTAGGATGTTTTAGAATCTCCTTATTTAAATGGATTGGGACGCTTCTTCATTTAAATAAAGAAATTGTAAATCACCGAACCATAAGTTTATGAGACCTTACTTACATAAATTTGGACGCTTCTTTATGTAAGTAATGTGTTATAAATAAGTGGGCTTAATTGTAGCCGATACAACTCCTTAACCAGAACCTTAGATGAATCAGAGTGAACACCACTATTTTAGAGATCTTGAAATCCCGAATTCTCTTAGACACACCGTAAGTAGTTAACATCAACTGAACTTCGGGACGAAGTTCTCCTTAAGGGGCAGAGACTGTAACAATTCACAATTTCAAGTTAACTTTTATTCCCGAAAATTTCACTATTCACTTTTTACTATTCACTTTTACTATTCACTTTACTATTCATTTTTCCCGAAATTCTCCCGAAATTTGATTTTTGTTTCTTGGCCTCGAGTGATAAATCATTTCTATGGCAAATTAAAAGTTTGACATTCAGCAGATTATTTTCGTGAAAGTTATTAAGGAATTACACGGAATTACACGTTTTAGGGTAAAACGTCATTAAAAAATTCTACGCACAACGAAACTCGACCGCGTTAAGTGACCCCGCATCAGAAAAATGTTTAGTACTCTCATGATTAATTTGAGAATTAATCATGACTGAGAAAAATATGACCAAATAAACCTCGGTCGTGAAAAACAGGAATTCTCGTTTTTAAGCACTTTTACTTAGCCGTAACCTTAGCCTATACCTGCATCGTGTTTCTAAGACGATTTGAGTTTTCAACTTATTAGAAAAAGTCAACATATTTTTCCCTCCTCCTTTGACCAAAAATCATTCCTTGATTTTTAGGCTTACGGTTTTAAGTTTAAAGACATTTAATACCAACCGACACTAGACAGAGCCCAGCCTAGACATTATAAGTCATTTTAAGTCATTAGTATTCTATTAGAAAAGTTACATTTTACTTTTCTAAATTTTACGCAACTTTCGTACGTTTTACGAATTACGCGTTTTAGACCCGTGTTTCCAGTTTTAGCAGGGTTTTTGCAACCCAATAGAACCTACCACTCATTTTATATTTTATTATGGAGTATATTGATAAGTTCTACCATATTTATAAGTTTCATATTTTTAGGATATCCGGTTTTACGTTTCGTGACTTAACAACTTACGGTTAGCAACTTACGGAGTCAAAACTAGCTACATACTTAGGATAATATCATCAAAAGTCCACACTTGTTCCCCAAGTATATGAACCGACCTAGGGGGGGGGGGGATTCATCCCATAGGTAGGTTCATCTCATGAATTTAGCCATAGATCATTACTTAATTACAACTTGGTCACCAAGTTTAGGAAACTTCCTAGTTAGCTTCCTAACCTCCTCATTCATGCTATAAATAGCCAAATAGAAACACTTTGATCTTCATCTCTTCATCACCATAAACGCCACACCCTTTAATCCTAGCACCATGATCCTTTGATCTTCAATATACAAGTTACACTACAAAGTTCAAGGTCTTAGTATTCTCTACCTAGTTCTTAAGTTTGTTTGGTGATTCCATGGTCGAATTAGGAGCTACACAAGGTTACTAGGGCTGAAGTTAAATGGTTTTCACAAGGGTTATATCAAGGCTAGCAAGGGTTACAAGAGCTATGGTGAAGGGTTTACAAGCTTAGGTTTAGTGTCCTAGTTCTATACTTGACTTCCTTTCTTTAGAAAGCCAAAAGTTGTAAGCAAACCCTAACATACTCCTTGCTTAATTATCATTTTCATGCTCTTTGTGTTCCTTTCATGCTATATATATTCTTGTTATTGTGTTCATGATGTTTAAAAATGGATAAAACAAGTATTGGTATACATATGTTAACTTATGACAAGTAAACTAGTGATTTTTATGGAGAATCACGACCAAAATAGTATAACTATGATATTTGACACTTACTTACTGATAAAGAGGACTTAACAAGGAAAACATAGCAATTTGAATCACATAAAACGAGTACACGAGTCAAAAGTTATGGCCATAAGAAATTAGCGACACCAAAACGCCGAAACTGCCTATACCCTACTGTTTTGCATTCTGCCAATTTGAAAGTCACCCTTCTGGTCCGATTCATCAAAAAGTTAAAACACGAAAGTTGTCCAGAACAATGTTTTCGTTCAGGAACAAAGAAGCTCGAGCCCTGAAAACGCTTTCTGAGTGATAATTTTCTTCAAATTCTTAACAGCCCATTTTTAGACCAAAGTAACTATATAATGGTTATAATTAGATGAGACCAAGAGGTCTAATGACCTAAAGCCAAGACCACAACCATGGCTAAAGCCAAGGTTGAGTCTCAAGACCATGGTAACAATGACCAAGGTCACGGCAAAGCCACGGCTAAAGACCATGTAACTTTTAAAGATCAAAACTTATATATATGTTATCAAATACTACAATAGTAGGGAGCCTCATGTGAGGAGTTCATTAAGTAAGCCGTCGAGATGAGTTGTGGATTTACGAATTAAAGTGTCCTGGCTCCTCGAACGTTTACTCCATGACTTCTGAATTATGTCGGCCCGAACGGTAGTAAGAGATATACAACCTATACATGTTTCATAAACCATTTATATTCAAAGACTTACACTATATACTAAGTACTACATCATGAACATTATGCAAGACATATATAGGCAATTCTTTGTATCCTTAGACGTTACTCCAAACCTAAGTCGCAACGTTCTATTATAGGCTATTATTAGAGACTTTCGCGATTCGACTACCACTTTCATTTCTCATTACATAAGCTTAAGGTGAGTCATAGCCCCTACTCTTTTCATACTTGTTTTAACTCTTGGGGGGGATACATGCTCAACTACTTGCTTACTTGTACAAATACTCAAAACATTTATACTTGATTGCTTTATACTTGATTGTGTTATACTTGATTTCATTATACTTGATTGCATTATACTTGATTGCGTTATACATACTTGTTACACTATACTTGCTTAATTTAATTAGAAGATTTGTATTTACGTGCATACACAATACTCTATGCTGTCAAAGGAGAGGTATTAATAGTACTAGTATGGGCCTACACCCCCCACCCAAGTCCAAGATTCGAGACGTTGGGTGACATGTACTATTTGGGATGGTGGTTCCCCGCCTATGGGTCCAAAATGACGTGACCATGGGTGAATATAATCCTTAGAAACTATATATTAGCAGTGGGTTGTGAACACACAAGTTGCAAGTCTCTTATGGCGGGACCTGCAACTGAGTGGATTCACGATGCCTTTGCTGTGCGAATATTCTTTTAAGGCTTTTCAACTGTTTTAAGACAAACTCTATGAACTCACCAACCATTGTGTTGACACTTTAGCATGTTTATCTCAGGTTAGTAAGGCGATAGCTAGTGCGTGGAACTTAGAGTCAAGCTGCATATTCTGAAGACTTACGCTTTTATCATTTACCATTCAAAACACTTTGTATACATTTATGTATCATACTTTGGAATCTCATGTTTGTAACTTTGAATTCATTAATCGAATGGTAACTTTTCAAAACGTCTCATTTAGAGTTCGTTTTCTATAACTTGTACTTTGTATTATGAAGTAGCACCCCTATGGCACAGTCTTCCGCTGTGGTATTTTGGGGGTGTTACACATTTAATAATTTTGCCCAATTTTCGGATGAATGACACGAAGGAATTTTGAAAATGCAAACCGTAAGTTGTTACGTCACAAAACGTAAAACCGGGTGTCGTAAAAATATGGAACTTGAAAGTATGGTTACACATGTCATGACACTCTATAATAAAATATAAAATGAGTGGTATGTTCCATTGGGGTGCTAAAACCCTGCTTAAACTGGAAACACAGGTCTAAAACATGTAATACGTAAAACGTACGAATATTGCGTAAAATTGAGAAAAGTAAAATATTACTTTTATAATAGGATAAAAATGATTCAAAAAGACTTATAATGTCTAGGCTGGACTCAGTCTAGTGTCGGTTGGTATTAAATGTCTTTTAGACATAAAACCGTAAGCCTAAAAATCAAGGAATGATTTTTGGTCAAAGGAGGAGGGAAAAATATGTTGACTTTTTCTAAAACGTTGAAAACTCAAATTGTCTTAGAAACGCGGTGTAGGTATAGGCTAAGGTTACGGCTGAGTAAAAACACTTAAAACTGAAAATTCCAGTTTTTCACTGCCGAGGCTTATTTTGGTCATGTTTTTCTCAGTCATGATTTATTCTCAAATAAATTATGAGTGTGTCAAACATTTTTCTGATGCGGGGTCACTTAACGCGGTCGAGTTTCGTTGTGCGTAGAATTTTTGAATGACGTTTTACCCTAAAACGTGTAATTCCTTATTAACTTTCACGAAAATGATCTGACGAGTGTCAAACTTTTAATTTGCCATGAAAATAATTTATCACTCGAGGCCAAGAAACAAAAATCAAATTTCGGGAAAAATGAATAGTAAAAGTGAATAGTGAAATTTTTCGGGAATAGTAATTAACCTTAAATTGAGAATTGTTACAGTCTCTACCCCTTACGGAGAACTTCGTCCCGAAGTTCTATGTGTGTTATATGTTGGAGTGGTGTCGATGAAGAGGTGTGGTTACTTATGAGGACTAGAGTCTGGGATTTCCAGTGATGTAGTTTGATTTGTCATTTCAGTGTATGGCGTTGGATGAGGCTTACTTTTATGTAGGAAAGGTAGGGTGAGAGTGATTAATAGAGATTCATATAATAGTCGCATATCAAAGGAAATTGATATAGCAGTCGAATATTAATTGGAATTGATATAGTAGTTGTATATTAAACAGAAATTGGGATAGTATTTGCAATCATAGCCTAGTAGGTAATCTGTTATTGTACCTAGTGTTTATTAACTTCATACTTATGTTATTTCGGATACAAATAAGCCCACTTGTTTATAATTCTTTATTTACATAGAGAGGCATCCCAAACAATGTAAATAGGGAAATATAAACTTATGGTTCGGTGATTTACAATTTCTTTATTTAAATGAAAAGGCATCCCAATCCATTCAAATAATTATAAATCATCCTACTTAAGAATTCCCAACACAACATTCATAATTAGCCGGTGAGTTACAATGTAGTGTATTACGAGATGATACTGGTGTTCCAAAAGTACAAGATGAATATTCAATATTGTAAAGCTGATGAGGGTGCTTGTGGTGTAACTAAGGATGATTTGAGCTTTAAAAGTGCATCAAGATCTGTTAATGAGCTTGTGGTTGTAACGGTTGTGAAGATAATGATGTGATATGTTGATGAACAAAATTATATAGTGTATGCTTAACATTAATATTCTTAGGCATAGATGTTGAGTTTGTTTTAAAAATCTTAAGAGGTTTTAAAGGTTTATGATGGAATGGTATCCTTAGGACCTAAATAGGATAGTACTTCTACGGGATGAAGAGAAGAATTGATAACTATCCCAAGATAGTAGTTCGGATTATCTCATAAATGAAAACTTTCAAGAATGAAATTAGATAATACAAATAAGGTGTTAAGATCTTGCTGAGTGGTAAGACACTATCGTGTCTCTAGATTGTTTTAATGAATTCTGGTGGTTTATTGAGTTCAAGTAGGAAATCAATCTGAACATAACCCTAGCACAACTATTCTTAGTACTTGAAAATTTTAAGTCGAATATAGTTAGTCAGAGTATATTCCACTGTCCCTAGGTTAAATATAGGTGACTAGTCTATATTTAGCCAAGGTTCGATAGAATTTTCAAATACCTAAATTAGGTATACTTGTGATATGTCCGTTGCTTTTGGGAAACTGTCCACTAAACAAAGGCGATGTCAAACAATTCAGTTGCAAGTCCCACCCATACAAGACTTGTAACCTATGATCTCACATTCCATTGCATAGAAGATAGTACGGGTAGATACGTGTGGAAAGGAAGTTTTAAGTAGTTCTAAAACAGTCCATACTTGGCGAGGATCACGAACTTTTAACAATGAAGGTTTCAGAAGAAAACTTTGACGAATGTAGAGAAAGTTCAGCTTTTGTCGATGATGGATTAGTTTGTCCTTTAGAAATCTCATATTTCTATTTTGAAATCGATAGATTGTGATGGGTTTTTGATATCATATGAAATGTTATTGATGAGGTGGTGGAATAATTCCAGAGACTATTGCACAAATCACAATGTCTCGGAAGTGGATTAGACCATTGTGCAATTCACAATGTCTGGTAAGTAGGTTAGACCATTGTATGACTCAAAACATTTGAGAAATGATTAAGACCATCGTGTCATACAATGTCCGGGAAATAAAAAAGACCATCGTAATTCGTTACAATATCTTGGACATAAAATGTTGGAGTAGGAACATGATTGGGAGAATGTAGTTGTGCCGAAATGCTCTAGAATAGGCATACGCAGATATGTTTAGATAAAATGATTGAAAATAACTCGAATGTATATATAAATATACTAGTATTTGTTCGTGTAGTGTAAAATGCCTAGTGTGTATATATGAATATACTTATATGTTCATGTAGCATAAAATGCTTAATAATTCCATAATCGTCTGGAGGATGGAAGACACGGAGAGCGGAAGGCTATAAAAATGTTTTTGCTTGTATGTGTGGTTATAGTTTAGGTCTCAATTAGACCCGTTTCTCTATAACCATGGCTCTGGTACCAATCTGTAACACCCCCAATTCATGGATGCAGCGGAATTCGAACTGGGTGTTACTCAACGGCACAATAGTCACAATAATAGAAAACGAACTCCAATTGAGTCATTTTAAAAGATTTATCATTCAAATTGTATAAATATCAGAGATTACAAAATGAGGTCCCAAATGGTTCCATGTTTACAGTTTACATTTAAATGATTTTTTGAATGATAATAAAATTTATAGCCCTCTTGATTATCCGTGCCCTTCCGTGCCATCCTTGATCATCATGAACCTGAAATACATGTTTGAGAGGTCAACACAAAGGTTGAGTGATATTCACAGAGTTTGTTTAATGTTTGAACATAATATGTTGGTAGTGTGAGCTATAGACTCACACCAATGTTTGGAAAACAAAACAGGTATTATAATTACTAAGCTTATGACACCAAAACGTTAACGTGTACCAGTATCGATCGACAGATTTATCCCGGTAGGTACTTTGCTCTCATACCCATGTCTTAAATATTAATGCATTTGTATGAACTTAGTCAATACAAATGGGATTCGTCAATCCCAATAGGCCTATTCACAATATTCGCGCTCACTATTGCTAGTGATTAAATGGTTCATAATAAAGGATCTCGGTTTAGCAAGGCTGGTACTTAGTGATAATAAAACAATCAGGCAAGCATACAATTTGAAAGCATTGTGTTCGGTTAAAAATAGCATGTATTCCCCCCAAGGGTTTGTAAAACAATTAAGTAATGGAAAGTGGGGCTATGAACTCACCTTGAGTTGGATGATGTATAATGAGAATGATGGATATGCCGTAAGAACTTCTATGAGCAACCTAGAATAATTGTTGCAACTTAGGTTTGGAATAATGTCTAAGGAAACATAAACATGCCAATATATGTCTTGCACTTAGTCCATGATGTGGTACAATGTATAGTGTAAGTCTTCAAAAAGAAATGATTCATGAAACATTTATAGTTTATATATCGTTTACTACCGTTCGGGCCGACATAATTCAGAAGTCATGTAGTAAACGTTCGAGGAGCCAGGACACTTTAATTCGTAAATCCACAACTCATCTCGACGGCTTACATAATGAACTCCTCACATGAGGCTCCCTACTATTGCAGTAGTTGATAAAGTATATATATATATATATATATATATATATATATATATATATATATATATATATATATATATATATATATATATATAAGTTTTGATCCGAAAAGTTACATGTCCAATATTTGAATAAACTTAGGAAAGTTTATGATTACATGAAGATTGTTATTAGGGTAAGTTTCTTATAACTTATATGACAATTTCTTGTAATATCTCATGGTTCTTTAGACGAAATAGATCCAAGTTGTATGTTTAAGTTATCGCCAACTCTTTAGTTCATGTATTTGTCTTGGTAAGTTTATATGGTCGTTAGCTCATGTTTTTGCCTTGGTATGTATATATGGTCTTAACTCATGTTTTCGCCTTGGTATGTATATATGGTATTTACTCATGTTTTCGCCTTGGTATGTTTATATGGTTTTTAACTCATGTTTTCGCCTTGGTATGTTTATATGGTCTTTAGCCATGGCTTTGCCATGACCTTTGATCATTGTTCCATGGTCTTGAGACTCAACCTTGGCTCTAGCCATGGTTGTGGTCTTGGCTTTAGGTCATTAGACCTCTTGGTCTTAGTAAATCATAACTATTATATAGTGACTTTGGTCTAAAAATGGGCTGTTAAGAATTTGAAGAAAATATCACTCGGAAAGCGTTTTCAGGGCTCGAACTTCTTTGTTCCTGAACGAAAATGTCGTTCCGGACAACTTTCGTGTTTTAACTTTTTGATGAATTGGACCAGAAGGGCCACTTTCAAAATGTCAGATTGCAAAACAGTAGGTATAAGCAGTTTCGGCGTTTTGGTTTCGCTAACTTCTTATGGCCATAACTTTTGACTCGTGTAATCGTTTTAGGTGGTTCAAATTGATATGGTTTCCTTGTTAGGTCCTCTACTACAATATGTAATGATCCAATATCATAATTTTACCATTTTGATCAGATTTCACCAAGAAAGTCACTAGTTTACTTGTTTAAACGACTTATCTTAACAATCATTTATAATAACTTGTTTTACTCATTTTTATACATCATGGACATGACAACATGACAATATATAGCATGAATGATATGTAAATAGCATGAATATGATATTTAAGCAAGGAAGTGTATTAGAGTTTGCTTACAACTTTGGCTTTCTACAAGAAAGGTAGTTAACATGTAATGAAAGGGACTTTGATAGACTTTAGCTTCAACCTACTTCACTTCAAGCAATCTTTCTACACTTGTATTCTTGAAAGAGAGATGATGAAAGTTGAGGTGACTTGAGTAGATTCAAACTCAAGAGAAATCACCAAAGTTTCTAAGGTTTGGAAGTACTTTGATGAATCAAAACCAAACTAGAGTTTATGTGTTGTTATGCTCTTGAATCTTGCATGAAACTTGGAAGAGAATTTGCTAAGAGTAAGATGTTTGTGTGTGTGATATCCCATGGCAAAGGGGAGGGGGAGGGGTACTTATATGACTTGGAGGAGGTTAGAAATGTTGACTTGTCAACCCTTGGAGGCCAAGTTTAACACTTGTAACCATCCTAGAGTTCTTTGCATGAGATCATGACACAAGGGTGGTGAATCCCCCCCTAGAGGCGGTTCATAAGGCTTGGGGAGCAAGAGTTGGCTTTTGATGATATTATCCAAGCTTATGTAGTTAGTTTCGACTCCGTAAAATGCTAACCGTAAGTTGTTACGTCACAAAACGTAAAACCGGGTGTCGTAAAAATATGGAACTTGAAAGTATGGTTAAACATGTCATGACACTCCATAATAAAATATAAATGAGTGGTAGGTTCCATTGGGGTGCTAAAACCCTGCTTAAACTGGAAACACGGGTCTAAAACGCGTAATACGTAAAACGTACGAATATTGCGTGAAATTGAGAAAAGGAAAATATTACTTTTCTAATTGGATAAAAATGATTCAAAAAGACTTATAATGTCTAGGCTGGACTCAGTCTAGTGTCGGTTGGTATTAAATGTCTTTTAGACATAAAACCGTAAGCCTAAAAAATCAAGGAATGACTTATAAAATCAAGGAATCATTTTTGGTCAAAGGAGGAGGGAAAAATATGTTGACTTTTTCTAAAAAGTTGAAAACTCAAATTGTCTTAGAAATGCCGTGTAGGTATAGGCTAAGGTTATGGCTGAGTAAAAACACTTAAAAATGAAAATTCCAGTTTTTCACGGCCGAGGCTTATTTTGGTCATGTTTTTCTTAGTCATGATTTATTCTCAAATAAATCATGAGTGTGTCAAACATTTTTCTGATGCGGGGTCACTTAACGCGGTCGAGTTTCATTGTGCGTAGAATTTTTGAATGACGTTTTACCCTAAAATGTGTAATTCCTTATTAACTTTCACGAAAATGATCTGACGAGTGTCAAACTTTTAATTTTCCATGGAAATGATTTATCACTCGAGGCCAAGAAACAAAAATCAAATTTTGGGAAAAGTTCGGGAAAAATGAATAGTAAAAGTGAATAGTGAAATTTTTCAGGAATAGTAATTAACCTGAAATTGCGAATTGTTACATCTATCATCAATAGTCATGGTTCCACGCCCCATATCTATTATTGCCCCAGATGTTCTTAGGTCTCCCCAACAAAATTGGTAATTCCTTATCAACTGGAATATTTAGTACTAGAAAATCACACAAAAATGCTTGGTAACCTATTTAAATACACGCATTCTTTACTTCCCCCATAGCTTTTGCTTTTGAATTATCCACCATAGTAAGGTTTGATTGGTTAGGTTTTAGGTTACAAAGTCCTAACCTTTGATACAACGGATAAGGCATTACACTTACGCTTGACCCCGTGTTGGCCTAAGCATACATTGGAGTAGTCCCGTTCACCTTTATTGGTAAAACAAAGTTCCCCGGGTCACTCATCTTTTTAGGAAGCCCATTCTCTACTATTCTCTCTCTCTCTCTCTCTCTACTTCATCAAATTTTGTATCTTCCAACCTTGACCTTGCCATCATGATCGAATCCAACTTCTTCCTATAGGTCATGTAATTATTCAAAACCTCAATAACCGGTTTCTTCTCCATGAGTTCATTAATCTTAGCTTCTAAATTCTCCAATATTGCTTCTTTTTGTTCATTTGTTAATGGTTGGGTAACTTTTGGTGAATTTGGTGGTGTTCTAGATAGTGATGATGATGATCATGTGAAATTAGTTTCTTTTGGGTTGGAGGGTTGGGTAAGTTTGCTTAGTGGTGCTTTCTTCCTATTTGCTTTTCCCATCTTACGAACCACTTCCTTTCCTTCCTTTTTCTTTTCCATTCCTTCACATAATTCCGCTATCATTTCATCCACTTCTTTCTCTTCCTCCAAATCGGATATATTGATCCTCAACTCACTAAGTGCAAAGTCCACCGTACACTTAGTAGTCACAAGAAAATCCCTACCAAATACAACTTCCGGTTCATCGGAATTGCAATAATCAAGAACAACAAAGTAAACCTTAAAAATGTATCCATGAATATTCAATTTCACATCCTTAACCTTCTTTCTTCCGTAATCCTCATAGTCAAGACGAACAAAACCAAGCTGGTCTAAGACATCCTCCGTGATATAGTTGTCCCCATATCCCATATTAAGTTGCGTATCCCAAGCCTTGATTCCCTCCACCGCACAAGGTGTAGCAAACCTCATGTGTGGAGCATCAAACTCTTTAGGAGGAGCTCGTGTGAAAACAACCACCCTTTTCTTAGGTTCCTTAGGCAAACAAACATCATTCTCTCCAACTATTTCTCCATTTTCCAAATCCGCCTTAGCCTTCTATAACATACTTTGCAATCTCTCCAAAGAATCTCCTGAATCTTTTAACATATCCTCCAAGTTCCCTAAGTATTCCGAAATTTGACTCAAACTCTCCATTTCACTAAAGCAAATTACTAACTATAACATAACCATAAACAAAACAACCAAATCATTAGCGTTAAGGTTAGTCATAATCAAAAACATACTTTAAAATGAAACAATACCAAATAAGTTAACAAACTAAAACACTAAAATCATAAAATCAACTCAAAATAAAAAAATTTAAAATTTTTTACCAACCCATCCATCCGATCGGATGGATCATACATAATTTTTTTATAATAAAATTAAAACTTAGCTTTAAAATAATTATTATAATGACTCAACTATTTATTAAAAACTTTAATTAATATTAATTAATAAACTAATTAAAAACATTAAAAACATTAATCATAACTTAAATGACATAAATTAAATTAACTAATTAATTAACCAAATTAAATTCATTAACTACTTAAGCATTATCTTAATTAAAACTTACTAGTAGGGTACCCGTGCGTTGCGGCGGCTGGTACCCTAAAATAAATTTTATGGGCGTAAAATATTTAGTAGCATGTCCAAACAGTGTCACACATCAAATATACATGTGCATTCTACTCTTCACTTAGGACTTCTCGATACACAACATTTGATGTGTACACTCCGTCTTCAGCGATTTTTTTGGCGGGTTTTACTAACACCTTTGTGGTTTCACGTGAGATCCCTCTCGACAACTCCACATAAAGCTGAGCATGAGAGATTACTGAATCTGGTAGATAGACTCCCACGTTTGGAATCGTCTGTCCTTGCGCCTTATTTATAGTCATGGCAAAGCTAAGGCGGACAGGGAATTGATTTCTTTTCAGCTTGAACGGGAACATGTCACTTTCGGACGGACATAACGGAATTCTAGGCACGAAGACTCTCTTTCCAGCGTGTTGGCCGACAGCTATCTCTGCATCGATCATGTTCGTCTCTAAAGATTTGCATATCAATCTCGTCCCATTGCATAATCCATTTGAGGGATCGATATTGCGTAAAAGTATAATCGGGCACCCAACTTTGAGTCGGAGAACATGAGGAGGCAGACCAGTAACAGTTAGCGAGTTTAAGAATTCCATCGGATAATAGTTATTTGGTCGTTTTCTGCTATGTCAAAACTATAGTAGATTTTTTCGGCTCCGGGAAAATGGTCTATCAACTTCTCGTTAATGTCGTCAACGTTCTCATTTTTTGTGGATAATATTGCCCTCGAGATGATATCATCCGACGAACCCCCGTTTGTTCCCAAAGATGGAAAAACTGCATCAATCAAAGCATCTTTTGATTTGTCTTCATTTGTGAAGGGTATGACCATATCATCGGGTATTCGGATATAGTTTCCATCAACCGTTTCCTTGTCTCCGTTACAGACACGAAGTAGGAAATCCAAAAACCATGGATCTGTTAGAGCTCTCATATTCAGAGTTAGAGACATCTTTTTAATCAAACACCAAAGAGGCGACATACGTAAGCTCGAGTCAACGATCTGTGCTCGAGTGCCACTTCTTGTTACTGGCAAAACCTGTCTAAAATCGCCTCCAAGAACCATTATTTTACCACCAAACGGTAGACTTACCCCCGTGATGTCTTACATGGTTCGGTCTACCGCCTCTACTGCTTGCCTCTTGGCCATCGATGCTTCGTCCCATATTATTATTTTGGCACAACGAAGAAGTTGAGCTGTCCTGCTCTGTTTTTTGATGTTGCAAAGAGAGTTGTTATCAAGATTTAAAGGAATTTTAAAATGTGAATGAGCAATTCTCCCTCCTGGTATGTTATTAGCCGCAGCACCAGACGATGCGGTTGCGACTGCCAAGTAACCACGCGATCGAACCTCGGCAAGCAAGGCCTTGTAAAGATACGTTTTTACAGTCCCCCTGGCCCATCTATAAAGAATACACCTGGAGAATCAGCATTTACGTACTTCATAATCTCATTATACGCAGCTTGTTGGTCGGGGTTTAAACTCTCACGGGCGCGGAGGTGCTCTTCTTCCACAAGAATGGAGTACTCCTCTTCCACTTCTCGAAAACCTCCGGATTGCATGCTGAGATTGGGGTTTAGCTCAGGAAGATCAAAGTCAGCAACAGTCTTACCCATAGATTGCATATAAACTTTGATGTCTTTGAGGACCATGTTGCGCACAAGATGTGCATTTTGATATCGACGCTTAAAATCTTCGGAAAGCGAGTCGTAATGGTCATTCCATAACCTACGAACATCTCCCGGCTCACAAAAAATCAATAGAGTGGCGAATAGCCTCCGGAGGGCGGGTGGAAACTCTTTCAGTGACGCCTCAACAAGTGTGTCATTTAAAAGGTTGTCAGACTGTATTAACCCTCTTTCGAGAGCAGCTCTTCGAAATATCGAGTGTCTTACCCCGTTCGCAGTGTAGAGATTATCCCAACCCGTAGGCCCAGGAACATGTGAAAGAAGTACACGAAGGTAGAACCGCTCTCTTTCAGCGGGGTTGGCAGACACCAATCGCCCTCTCATTGATCCTTTTTTTCGGTCATTCCATTTTCGCGAACTGGTATTCCATGTGTAATGCTTTGGAAAATCTCGGTACAGATATTTCCTCGCACTCACGTCCGTTTTGTTCTTCTCGAAAAAGGCAGTCAACATCGATCTTTTATCTCTCTCCCTATTGATGATATCTGTCATCGATTCATTATCTCTAAACATAACCATTTGTTGGTTAGGTAGATGAATCTGCAATGCCATGACGTAAGGTTGCATGTGAGATAAAGAGAAACCAAAAATCCTCCATATTGCTTCGGGGGGAGACACATAACGTGCATCTTGGAATCTCTTTATCTCGTTTATTACAACACCTTCTGCGTCTGGATCGATGTGGATGACTTGTTTGTCATGACCCTTGTAGACGTACTTGAAGATATATTTCACCGAAACAATGCTCGAGCATACCTCAAAGTTTATGTGGCAGTCGAACATCATTAGAAGCTTTGGATTATACGGAACCACCCATCAATTATCAAAGGTTTGTTTTCGTACTGTAACCACTCTTCCGTTGTTTCGCCTCCGATATAAAGGATATGAGTCATTGGAATGTTTTGTTTCTTCATTGAATTGTTAAGGATAGTTGAAACGACATTGTTTAGGCTCACCTTGCATGCAAGGACTCGATGGCCATAAACGGCCGCAAGGACCGTGGATCATGTGTTTTACAGCCAATTCGTGCATCTCAGGGTGTTTTTGCGGATCTGGGATTTCGGCGCATACAATCTTGTCATAATGGTCTAGACTCGTCATCTTGTGGTCCGCAGCCATTATCAACAGAAAATGTGCATGTGGCAAGCCCCGCTTTTGAAACTCGATGACATACACGTATGACTTAACAACGCCAAGAACATGGTATTTGAATAGGCGTTCCTTAAGATCCTCCAGTTTCGTACGAAACACTCTTGCGATAAGGTCTGGTCGATCCTGCGCCTTCTGACCCGACAATAACTCTTACTGAATTTTAGGCCAATTTTGGTTGCACGTCATCGTAAGATAAATGTCAGGCTTTCCGTCTTCTTGGACTAACGTCATTGCATCTAAAAACCGTCGTTTCATGTCACGTGGTCCTCCGATGAAAGATGCGGGTAACACAACACGTTGTCCGATTCTGTTCGGTTGTGCCTCACCGGCGTTGACACAGTCCACTATACCTTGGTACAGATTTGCTCTTATCTTGGATTGGTTCCGTGCACAAAAAAGAAAGCGCGACGTCTCAAGCTTTACGTATGTATCCACCACACACTGTTGAAACAATCTCCCCCCCCCCATCAACATCAGGTTATCATTTGAGCGGATCTGGAACTTGTAACAATAATACTCCCGCATAGTTACCGTCTTCCTATTCTTTCCTATGTTTTCTTCTGCATGATGATGGTGTTTTAATTGTAAAGGAATTTCAATAAACACTTACCATTATGTAAATCATATAAGTTTATATTGGAATGGAATTTTACCTACTAAATCCTCATCAATAACTTCGTTGTCATCAACAATTTCACTTATGGATACTCCCTGTCTTGGTATTTTAGGATGCCATCCAGCCTTACCATTTGGATGGAACAAAACATATGACAATGGATCATAAGAACCGTAGTGATGCTGAATTTGTTCAGGGTACTGAGACCTCCCATATATAACAATGCTCCTCTTGTATGCAGTTATATCGTTATTACCTTCAACCCATATACCAGCAACCTGTACATTTTATATACATAAATATGCTGGAAAAAAACTATACATGTGCTACATGTATAACTGATTGAGTAAATTAGAGTAAATCGAACCTCTGATGTGGTTGGACGGTTGTAAACCCTTTGGTCAAGTTCCACTGATGCGTTCAAGGTAACTCTGTATTTGTCGAGTGGTCCCAGGTCTCCAAGTCTCTTAAACGTTGTTACATACGGGTTTGAGGCTAGACACGTGTTAATATTTTAACGACATCTTTATCAAGATTTGGCCACTGGAGTCTACGTGAAATCCCATCATCGTCGTCAAAGAAATACAACTGCAAGTATCAAGGTATTCCTTCCCTTGGAACCAGCTGATCGAGTCTGTGATATATTCCACCTTGAATACGGAAAGTATATACTCCAGATGTCATATTAGTTGTGGCACTGTCCAAATTGACACCCATTGACGCGAAGGAGAAGCTTGTGTTGTACGCACGGAGGTTGTCCCGAAACATCTTGCCTAACTCACACTGCGATGTGAATAGATATTTTAACTCTTGGGAAACATGTGGGTATGCTAACTCTGTCTTCCCGAGCATGCAACAGAATGTAAGGAATTCATATTTGAACCGTTTGGCTCCACAAATATGACATGGTGATTGGTCCTTTAAGACCCGGTGTGCTCTGGGGACGCCATCAAAAACAAAATTGTACGGATCGTTGCCATCGATAAATGAAGGAGCAAAATTAGTACCTGCACAACCGCCTACAAGAAATCCAATTGAACATGAACATAGTTTGCAAGACTAAAGTAATATAAAACTTTACCAAATACATACTTGTTGATGCTTCATTATTGACTTCAGGCAAATGACACGATAGTATTCCTGTGTCACTTTGTATGTTTTTGTTCTTCTCCTTATTTCGTGCGTAACATTCTCGCCTGCATTGTCTGCTTCTTTCAACTACAATCTTCTCTTTTCTTCTTAAGTAATTTTGTCGATTGATTTGGCTTCTTTTTTCTACAACAACAGATATAAGACTAACATTTATATGATTATAACATATTTAAAAAAACAAAAAAAATTTAATGATAGCTATGTATACAGTAGACATGCCTTTCTGTTTATCGATGTTTGTCTGAGAGACATCGCCAAGAACGATTTTTCTCCGCTTTTGATTCTCATTCTGAGATGCTAGTTGTTGCTACATAATACCACAAAAAAAAAAAAAAAAAAAAAAAAAAAAAAAAAAAAAAAAAAACATATCGTGCAGGTTTAGTTTCCGTATCAAGTCCAGTGCAAGATCAGGTTAAGGTATTTGTTATGTTTTGCAAGCTCAGTTGAGTCAAATTGGTCATTTAGAGTCTTCTTAAGTATCTAACCACATTTTTTTAGTTCTGTAGTGCTTTGGTTCTCCCTTAAAAGGGTGTTTGGATCATCTAGTTTAACTGCATTCAAGGTTGTTTTAGTTGTAGCATTTGTTTGCATCAGTTCATATTAGGTCATATTCGGTTAGAAATAGCATAATTTTCATACCTCTTTTGCATAAAAGTCAAATCCTATTTGATTTAATTTTGACTGCATAAATCAGTTAAGTATAGATAGCATAATCATAATATTAGGTGAATTAGTTGTTAGGACAGCTTATTTAGGTTTCATTTTAGTTTTTTTATAACATATTAATTCATTTAGGATCAATCAAATTTCAGTTTAGTCAAAATTAGTAAAAATAGAAAAAGTCAAAATTTCAAAATCATGTTCTAAAACCATTTTTGCTTTGATTTTTCATTATCTCAACTTTCATCCATACTTTCTGTAATTTTGGGGAATTAATATTTCATAGCTCATCTCATTTAACCACATTTTTTTTAATTTTTTTAATTTTTCTAATGAGCTCTTTTATACTTCGATATAGATAAAATGCACACATTCATATATCGATGACCATAAGTGTTCAAAAATACAGATCTGAAACATGCTCAAGTACAGCATATATGTTCTACCTCGAACTCGGCTACTAAAACTTGAAAAGCATCTTACCTGCCAACTAAATATAACCAAACAACTGCATCTATCTGCATGTGTTCAATACAACCAATTTCAAAAATAACCCAGTTTTTAAAAGCTCAACTATAACATTATGTATAAGTACCCTAAAAAAAATCAGTTTTCAAAAGCTCAACTATCACATGTTCTGATTTTTAAAAGCTCAACAATAACCCAGTTTTTACAACCATGACTTCTTAAACCAGTCAACCGTCCAATATACATTCTACTTCAATTTGAATATCTCTAAAAGTGTGTGTCCTAATTTAAAACAAACAAACACCACACAGACCTTCAAGTACAAATGTCTACATTCAGAAGGTGTAACCGAAATACCAAGCTTCTCAGGTCTATAACTCTATATGCACATGCACGTTCAACGCAACCGATTTCAATACTCCGAAATCTAATTTCTGATAGGTCAACTTCAATATTCATTACACAAAGCTTCCATCAGACAGTTAATATTCTACTTCAAACTTGGTTTAAAATTACGCACATCATTGTGAGTGAATCGCGCATCAGAGTGATGTGATGACTAAAGCGCAAAATGATCTCTGATGCAAGGTTGTGCAATGATGCACCCTGATGCGATTGCATAACTTCGCAAGAGTAATGCTCGCATTGAACGCAATTGGAACTTAGGCCTTAATAACTACTTGATGAAACTTATAGAGATAGATAACTACTTTTTGTGCTTTTTACTTATATTATTCATTATTGAACTTTGACATTGTCACTACTTGCTAGGAATATGTAAGTGACTTTATCTGAATGTGTGGATTTATATCAAAGTATAGTATGTACTTGAGCATCGGTCAGTTGTAGATAGCTAATTATAGTTAATTTAAGTTAGTCATAGGCTGGCATTAGGACGTTATTAGTCAACAATCTCATTTATGACCCATTTTACTCAATTGTCTCAGCAACCACTGGTTCCACAACTCCCTTTTAGATCTTAATCATAGGTAGGATAGAGTTAGGATTAACATTTGAATTTGGTTTTATAGTTTTTTTTGTAGTATAGGTTTACTATTTTTGAGCTTATCTTGCATTTTCTAACTTATTTGAGAACTAAATCATACCCTGCAAGTCATGTTTTTTACTGCACATCAGTTACAAGTTTCCCCAACAGCCCGCAAAAAGCGATTTTTAATTTGTTCTTTTGTGATCCATTTGCCCTATAATTTAGTTTCTAGCTTATTTGTCAGCTTAACTTCATGTTCCTATATTTATTTTATTTTTGTGATTTTTCTTTACAAGTCATTTAGGTAGCCAAAGTAGCCTCTATAGGCCTGTTTTTGTATTTGCAGCCATAGGAGAGTTGTGCTTGTTTATTGTCTTTTTTATTTTGTACTTGTTACTCTTAGTAATTGCTTGATTCTTGTTCCTTTTAGTTTTTTAGGTTCCCCCTAGCTAACTTAGCTTACTAATTAAATCACGTTTGCCCTCTGTCCATTGATATTGGAAAATAAGTAATCTGAGCTTAGCAAAATAAAAATGGTATGGAAGACCCACATGAATCGGTATTGTTAATTTAAGTTAGTCATAGGCTGGCATTAGGACTTTATTAGTCAACAATCTCATTTATGACCCATTTTACTCAATTGTCTCAGCAACCACTGGTTCCACAACTCCCTTTTAGATGTTAATCTTAGGTAGGATAGAGTTAGGATTAAGCAAGAGTAAACCACTCATTATTGGCAAAATGTGTTCAGGGTATAAAATGTGCTAAATATTGTACCATTTGACAAACACATTTTGGTAATCTTCTATGATTACCCGTTATTATGACTTGAAAAACACATTTTTGCCCCATTAATTACGGGTAATCATCTATGTTTACAGTAATATCTATGTACAGTAATATCTATGTGCTATATTGTATCTTTAAAAGCAAACCTATCCAATATGTGTAAACATAAAATGTATCTTTGGATCAATATGGTTAGATAGATATGCACAAAGGGGTATTACTGTAAACATAGATGATTAACAACAAAAATCACACAAACATATCTTTATTACCAAAATGTGTTCGCCAATAATTGACAAAAACAAACTCCACGATTACGAAAACAAAAAAAGCAAACAAACAAACCAAAAAAAAAGGAAAATGACGATGTTTATTTCTTCTTGCATCTTTTAGATATGAAGACGTTCAAGGAATTCAAGTCCTAGCATCTCTGGGTTAAACTCGTTAATCATCAAATGAGGCAACACATGTATTTCAAGACGTCCAATGTATGTTGTTTCATTCATATCCGGGTTAAACTCGATCAACATCAAAGGTGTAGACTCCAAATAATTACCTAAAAAATACATAAAATAAATTAGTCCACCATAGTAGTATAATATTTATAATCGTAATAACTTGCCAAAATTGGGTATATATTTTTCAAGTCATAATAACTTGCCTGTAGAATGGTGTATAATTTTGACTCTTGACGCGTATACTATTCCTTGCTCCTTTATTGCTCTTACAAGAATTGCTAAGTGTGAAGTTGCACAATGATTTAATATCAACCGAACTTCGAAGCCACTAATGACATACAAATGTGTGTTAGTGAATTACTAAATGAAACTTTGTATATGTCAAAAGTATAATAATAATATGTGATTGTGTACTTACGACCAATCTCGTAAAAATAGGGAAACTTGACCATTAGGATGTGGGTATCCCATAAAATATCCTTTCGAGACTTTTCCAATGACATCTAACACATATTTTTTCATATAATAAGTTAAAACAATTTACATGTAGAAAAAAAAAATTTAAGCCAAAAATAAAGATGTACCGGTCATCATTCTTCGTGGACTCTTATCTTCGACAAGGTACTTAATGAAAGGCATGATTGGGTATTTGGCGAAGTTGTTGTGTTCTCTATTGGTGATCTCGATAAGTTGTGTTGGTTGGTTTATATTAATCACATGATTGGCTCGAACAAAAGTGTAGTGTTCAAACCTTGCATAGTCGTAGGGGTCACTTTGATCTACTTGGAAAAAACTTATTGAAAACACACGACCCACAAGACTTCGACCCTCATAAAATTGTATTAAACGTTGTGGAACAATTGCTGTAATTATGTCTCTCTACAATACAAAGTGGTGTTAGCCAAAAATCAATGTAAGAAACCAATTTACATCTCTAAATAAAAACTGAAAATGGTATTTTAAATCTTACATGTTTATCAAGTAAAAACAAATATAGCTTGTTTTCTTGGGTGTCCTTCAAAACATAATGGACTCGAACAACATCAATTTTGTACCATGACCGAACTTGATAGAGTTCGAAAAAACTATCAACCTTGAAGCACCCATCAGTTATCTGCATAGCTGTTTTGTTCATTATATGTATACACTAACTTTATCTTAAAAAAATAAAAAGCCCATGTTTATCATTAAAAATAAAAAATAAAAAACAAAACCCCTTTTAACTTTTATTTTGTACGTATAATAAAAAACATATGTACCTATTTCTAAACCACAGATAAATAAGCTTGAGGGTCGGCCTTTTTTAATGAAGTTATATATTCAAAAAAAAAAAAAAAAAAAAAAAAAAAAAAAAAAAAAAGGACTCCTATGTTATCCTTATCATCTCTATTCTCATATCAGATCTAAAAAAACCACAAACTCAATAGGGACGCCTTTACCAGTTACCAGCACCCACTTAACCCTAAATCGTGTTACCACCACCCACTTAACCCTAAATCGTGTCAGATCTAAATCGTGGGTTATTGTTTTGGTTATACCAACAACCAAACAATGATTGGTGTGTTTTAACTACGTGCGTGACGATGGTGTTATGATGATGGGTCTGTTTTGTTATATCGTGTGACCAAGGTGAGATGTTGTTGTGTTTGGGTTGGTATTAAAATCAGATTTAATTTTGTTGATATATTTTGTAGAGGTACTTGTTTTGTTATATCGGTGTACGAACACCAATCATGAGTTTTTGGAAATCACGATGGTCGTGATTGTGAAAAAGAAATAAAGCAAAGAAAATTATATATGAAACAAAACTTTTGATTTATTTGTTTTGAAAAAGGAATAAAGCAAGTGATGTGTATTTCAGGCATGGCAGGCAACAATTTGGGAAGATGGGGATTCGAAAATTTACTTCTTCAGGCGGGTTTGAATCAACCATCATAGTATAGTTCGTGGGAGCAATCACATTGCTGCTTTATGGGCCGAGTTGCTGGTTGTGGGGTGTTTCAACCATGACCCACTCATCTTCAGGATAATTGTGTTCAAAAGTGATTGGTGAGTTCATGCTTGTTGTGAGTACTTAGAATGAGGTTTTAGAAATAGAAAAGTAGATGAACTAAAATGCTGAAGTTGGAATGGGTTTTATAGTACTTCAAATGGTGAAAATTTATGGTAATTTTGCTAAACATTTGGGATACTTATTTGATTTTAATGGGACAGTTATTTGATTTAATGGTAATTGTGCTAAAAAATTGGCATATTTCAGTGATTTTCTCTTTTCAATGGGATAGTTATTTGATTTAATGGTAATTTTGCTAAAAATATAGGATACTTAATTGATTGTCACTCTTACAAACATCCTTTGAATGTGTTCGAGATTTTTAGCCACACAAAATACATGGAATTTACAGATCCTTGAGTGATCATCAAAAAAATTTTGTGACTTTTTGTGAAAAGCATCAAATTTTTGGCGATTTGTGAGTTTTTATGAAAAACCTCAATTTTTTTTGTAACATTCCTGGCGATTTGTGAGATTTACAACCATGGAAGTTACAGATTTCTGGAGTCAAACATGTTACAAAGAATTTTCAAAGATATCTAAGGTATGGTGGCTAGAAATTTGGGTGGTAATTTGATCCTTACAGCTACAAATCCTGAAGTAATTAATATTTTGAGGGCAATGAAATTTGGGCAATTGTTTTTCTTGATAACATTGCTGAAAATCAGGACTTTTGTGGACAGTAACACTTTATGTTAATCTCTTATTTATAGCTACTCTTAATCTGCTCCAGACTTTTAGTTTTACAAATATATCTTTTAATAAATTGGTCCAAATGTGGAGATTCAAGTATTAAAACTACTCTTAATCTACTCCAGACTTCAAGTATTAAAAGTACATATATTACGTCTTATGATTTTAAATTGGAATGATCTAATAAAATTGACTAAGCTTATATGTTATATAATTTCGAATTAGGAGTTATCTTATTATAAATAAACTAAACTTAATTATGTCTTATGATTCTAATTAGGAAATATATATCTTACAAATAGAGTAAAATAGCTTCAACATGTGACTGGTATGCAAGTTGCATTATGTCCTATACTTGCAAGTGGTTTGTAATTTATAGGAACTAAAATCATACTTAGTACTTATATAATTTCCTTTGCAACAGAAAAAAGTAAGCATTCCTAGGATAGTATCGCATGCACTGAAATATATACCCGAGCTACAAAAGGAAGTGGTGACATTAAAGCGTAAAAAAGAGAAGGTTCAGTCATATGCATCAACAACCATGAATAGCAGCTGGCAAGAGCATCGTGCCATTAAGAAGGAAAATTGTAATGGTGCTACAACAAATAGAGATTCTTGGTTAGTTTCTTCGGTGAATGTTTTAAGTGACACAGAGGTTGTCATCCAACTGATTTCCTCAACTGATCATATGGCCACGAATAAGAAGAATGGATTTTTGTCTAACGTTCTGGAAAACTTAGAGCGTGACGAATATGAATTTGTTTTGCTAAATGCGACAACAATGAAATGTACTGGAGAAGGGATGGTACTAAACACTCTTCATCTTCAGGTATATTTATCAATTTATGTGTCACGAATTACAAACAATTTTGCCGCATAGTGTAATTTTGGTCAAAAAACCCGATTTCTCTGAAAAGAACTTGTCCTCCCAAAATTTTATGTTGCATGCTTTATTTAATTAGTTACTCAGCTCCAATGTATTATTGTAAAAGATACTTAAAGAGTCTTGGCCCATCACAGAAATTTGCAGGTGATGTTTTTAGTTGATTGTAGGTATTGGATTACAGAAAACATGTTGTTAACACTTATCAAACATAGGTTTTTATTATACTGAAATCTAGAACACATGAAAGAAAAGTCCAAAACATCTTGAACATGATTCTAAAAACAATTAAGTATTTATTTCATTCTTCGTCATCAGAATCATCCATGAGGTCGCTCTCATCCAGGACACTGTAAACACGGTGTCTATTCAACACTCGAATCACGTTTGCCCTTTGTCCATTGATATTGGGCATATTGGGTTGAACACCATTTGGGATTATATCTTCATCAGTGAGTCCGAGTTCATCAAATAGTTCCTCTAGAGGAAGACCATGACCAATCTGCAAAGTAAGAAAGTTGTTAATGTTGAGTGTCAAAGTGGTGATTTTATACAAAGTAGCAATGAGTACCTCCTCCTCCTCCAACTCCGAAATATCCTCATCCGGAATCATATCCACATCTATCACTTCATCCCAATTCCAATTTTGAAGATTTTCTTCTCTTTGGCTTTGTCAAGTGTCTTGCCAAACCTGCATTAAAAGTGAAAATTTGTGATTAGTATAAAACCAAATGTGGTTCACTGGTTTGCATATGTATTTAAAAGAAGTTGTTTCATGATGCTTTAAATCTTTTTATTCTTATTTTTCAGGGCTCAATGTAACTTTTGGACAAAGATGAGGCAAACCATGTTTGGAATGACGGGGGCAGCCGGAATGTTGAGTGGAAGCAGGTCAAGCATTGCATTGTTTGGGTTTGGTGCATTCATTTTTTGTTTTGAAAGTTGTTCTTTAGTTGCAGTATATTCAAGTAGCAAGTAAATGGGTGAAGTGATATGACTGATTGGTGATTTGGTGGGTTTTTATAGTACCAGGATATAAGGAAAAAAAAGGTAACCGGATGTAAATCAGGCTGATTCTCAGGTTTTAAATATTTGGCTTATTTTCAGGTTTTGGAGGGAAAGGTTGGCATTCATGGCTCGGATGTTATAGAGGGTTGTACTTTAGGTTTAAATCATTGTAAATTTAGGTGTTGGGGTGTTTTAAAGGCTATTTAATGTATATATTTCTGTATTTTTGGTCTGAATTTCGTGTCATGCATGTTTTGCTTGTACACAATGCTTTCCTTGTTGTAATGAAGATTCCTTGCTTTAAAGGGTTGGAAACATTGCATAATTGTTTGTACATTTGAAATTTTTGGAGAGAGATTCATTTGTGTATTATATGTAGTATAGATAATTAATCCAAAATTAAAAACTAATCATAATTAGAACTTAATTATCATTAAATCATCATTAATTAAACAAAATAACCTGAAAAATAACAAAAACTATAGAAACTAAAAAACTTTACCGAGCTGTCCATCCAATCGGTTGGATTAAACAAAAAGAATTTTACCTTTTTTTACTTTACTTTTTATTTTAACCAACTCGAATTTTATAAAATAACAACTAAAATACAAAAAAAATCTAATTAAATCCCCGGCAACGGCGCCAAAAACTTGATGTGTGGTCACTGTGTGTACAAGTTTTAAAGTTATAAACACGCTTATTCGATTAACTAGTTAACACATACGAGCAAGTATACTTGTCCGTTTTAGTAAAGGTGGGTAAGTCGAGATCATCCCAAGGGATTTAGGCAATTAAAGTATTATAAAACTAGTTTGTAAAAGAAGAGTTGTCAGTCCTTAATTAGTAAAAATTCAAATTGTATAAGTAACCAAATAATCTAAAACATACACTCGTGTGAAATGCTACAATTAATCATTTGGAGTATTCATGTTAAGCTTGGATTAAACTTGTTATGATACACAACTTTTATATGAATGACCAACAATCAATGGTGTTTATCATGAAAAATCATTACTAGAATTCAATCATCTAGTTACTTCCTTTCGGCCAAAGACAACTAGAATAATAATTCCGTTAAAACAATGTTGTTTAAAAACAATTCTTTCCTTATGAATTCTTATGAATCCTTTCGGCCTTATTTCGTGATGAAATCTTCTAAAATCCATATTAAAGAGTAAACATGATGCTTTTCTCACATCATATCCCATACTAGTTCGTGCACTAACTTTTTGGAATAAAAACATTTAGAAAACTCCATGACTAACTACATTATTCACACAAGGACATACCAAATTACTCCATATCAATCATATTCAAACACAAGTAGTAAACAAAACTTTTATTAAACTTAAAGTAATAATAATTCATTGTAAATAAACAAGATGTACCTAGCTTGAGAATTACAAGAACTAAAATTGTGGCACTATAGCAACCACACTCCTCCAATCGACTACTAAGACAAATAAACCACTCCACACTCGAACCAAACTCTTGACATTTTAGCTCAAAGTTTCTTGGATGTTTCTAATGTTATAGTAACCTTTCGGGTAATGAAAATAAGATAGCAAATGCTTGGTATAAGTCTTGCTAAGGTTTGATTGGTACACTTTGTATCTAGCCTTGGATACTAATTTATAGCCTCCAAGACACTTATTCTTCAAGTAAAAACGTTCTCCAGGAGTTATGAGCTAGAAATGATCAGCCACCAAATATAATGAGGAATAAATTCTCCATTAAATGAGTTTTTGAAACTGAAGCTCCATCCATCCAATCGGACATCAATCCATCCGATCGGATGGATGCCTAGGTCCAATCTATCCGAATCGGATACGGGGTCTATCCGATCGGATAGATTGATCCTGTATCCTTTCTTTTTGTATTTTCTTTGTATTTCTTTGTCGCATATTTTCTCCTTCATTTTGGTACTGATTTCTTCCATAGAACTTGCTATTTTCTTGATATATGATCGTAGAAATCTTGAATCTATCAAATCCTTGAGTCCATGTGCGATTCTTCACTTGTTTCCTTCTTGAAAATCTCCAATTGTGCATATTCACTTCATTTCTTCATCTTTTCATCACTTTTTCCTGTTCTAGGCTACATTTGCTTGTATAAACAGTTTTCCATGATTAAGTAACAAATACATACAAATATGATGCACAAAACTAACAATAACGCACCTAAAAACATGTATAATTTAAGCGTTATCAAGGCAACACCTTTTGAACTTCTGTATGGGAGAAAATGTAGAGCACCTATCTGCTGGGATGAAATGGGTGAACGTTTGATTGAAGGTCTAGAACTGATTAAGATTACTAATGAGAAAGTAGTTGTTGCTAAGGAGAAGCTGAAAGAGGCCAGATCTCGGCAGAAGAGTTGTGCTAATAAGCATCAACGTGACTTGGAGTTTCAGGTTGGAGATCGAGTATTTCTAAAGGTTTCGCCGTTCAGACTGAAACGTTTTGGGATCAAGGGCAAGCTTAGTCCTCGATTCATTGGTCCATTTGAGATTCTTGAACATATTGGAGAGGTTTCTTTTCGTTTAGCACTTCCTCCTTAGTTATCGCATGTTCATGATGGTTTCCACGTATCTCTTTTGAAGGGATACAAGTATCATCCGTTGCACGTTACATCCTATCCGTTTTATCAGATTCAACCTAATATGTCTCTGTCTGAAGAACCTAAAGCTATCTTAGATCGGTAAGATAGAGTCATGAAAAAAAAAGTTTTTCCGTTTGTAAAGATTCTTTGGAGGAATCACTCGGAGCGTGAAGCTACATGGGAAACCGAAGAGTCGATGCGAACTAGTTATCCTCATTTCTTTTCGTAGTCTGGTACGTCTTCGCTTCGTTTTCATTTCGTTTTATTTCAATTTTCACGGACGAAAATTCTTTTTTAGAGGGGAAGAAGTTGTAAAACCAAAAATTCTAAAACATGTAAAATGACCAAAATACGCCTAGAACTAAAAATCTAAATAATCACTTATATAATACCAAATAAGCTATAGGAACTTTGTAAAGTACCTAATATGATCTAAATAGCTTAAGTAAACTTGCAAATTACATTTTTTGATCTTAAGAGTAATATCACACGTTAAATAATATTTAAGGGTCCAAAATTTATTTTAAACTTGTACAAAACATGATATGGGCTAAACATGAGTAACCTTGGAAGACTTTGAGTGGGTTGTGGACTCCCTTGGCCCATCCTGGTTCGGCCAACCTTACCCCCTCTCCACTCCATATATTCGGTTCTATATACCCCATAATTCACTTTTCCACAAAATTCTAAAACCCTAATCATAAAAACAAAGTTACGGTATTCTTTTCTTGCCTCTATTTTATTTGTTTTAAGGCTTTCCAAGGAGATTGCGGTTTTTGTTTCTTGTTCTTGGTTTCTATTTGACTCACATACAACTTGGTATCACCTATATCTCTTTGTTCCTGTTTCCTTGATTTATTTTACATATGCATGAATCTTTAAGCTATATATATAAGTCGGCCTAGCATAAATATATGTATGCACGCGTAATACAAAGGGTTGTGTTCTGATTCTGGATTGTACCAAGCTAAAGTTAAACAATAAAAAGGGTTGTGTTTCGTTTTTGTGCATGTCAAGCTATAACATAAAATAAAGAGAGTTTGTTTTTGATTTTGTCACATGAAAAAATAAGACAAGTGTCACACCCCGCCACGGCGGAAACGCGCGGGTGTAACTTCATGGATATCATCACAACACCTGGTGTCTACATAGAGAACAACTACATGCACATAATTAGAGCAATGTACAAACACAAAGTGTTGAAACAATACCCCAAAATAAAATAACCAAAACAAAACATAAATCCAAACATAGATAATAAACCACTTCGAATGCAACTAAGGTCTCGTCTATCCACATCCTTCTATCTTATCCTTACTGAAAATGATGCTTAAAACGTCAACATAATGTTGGTGAGATTCATAGGTTTAAGACACACATACACTCTTAAGGCAACCAGTTTACTGTGATCATAAAAATATAGCTGGATAAATAAATATAGTTATCATACAAGCTACATGTATCCATAAACCAATCGTCACACGAAAGGGCAACCATCAGGATGGCTCGTGTCCTCCGACCCCATAATCATCAATTAGGTCGCATGCGCGAGCAACAGGATAAGCATCCTCCTAATTGGATCCCATCAACCATATCAAACATCAATTAGGTCGCATACGCGAGTAACAGGATAAACATCCTCCTAATTGGATCCCATTAATACATTAAACATCAATTAGGTCGCATACGCGAGTAACAGGATAAACATCCTCCTAATTGGATCCCATTAACACATTAAACATCAATTAGGTCGCATACGCGAGTAACAGGATAAACATCCTCCTAATTGGATCCCATAAACATCCACACAAGCAAATAATCACATATAGCATGCATATGATAACATTATAAGTCCAAGCTCATTAACACCACACACATAATCACAGTAAATCAAATCATTTAAGACAAGCATCATTCTCATCCCAAGTTTAAAACAAAGTAAAAATATAGGACTATGAACTCACCTTTAACTCCGCAGCTTCCACAAAAATAATTCACAATCTATAGCACACAAAAATAATCCACATTACACAAGGTCAAGCTAAAAGCTACAACCCATGTAATACACATATGATGGATTTCTAAGACTCATATGACCCACAATGGATCTCCTAGACACCACACTAACCACTACCATAACTTAATACTCACTAAATCCCTTGCACTCTAAAACTCAAAAAACGCAGAATTTTTTGAGTATATTCAGTCACATGAAATCACGACAAATAAAGCTCAACAACTCACACCAAAAATTTACCATGGTCTCTCATAATCATAGAAGCTAATCCCAGAAGGCCATGGACCAATAACACACACAAGTACTCATAAGAAATTGAAACTTGTCAACTACTCAAATTCGGATCTGAACGCACACCAAAAAGTTTTGATTTTTAATAATTACTTCCACAAGTTTTTTTTTATCACGAATCCTCTTCGTGGTAGTCTAATATAACCTAAAACTCAACTATTCCAGAAGGCCAAGTCAAAATACCAGTTTTACAACCACGTGACACCCTCAAACTTTTACCCAAAATCTGTCCTGGTTTGACAGCTTTGACACCTTAACAAAGAAAAATCAAAAGACCGACTTTCCGACCTTAAAATCGATCGTGGCTGGACTTTTTGGTACGCTCTTTCATTATACTTCAATTTAGACCTAAAATTCGTGACTTAACTCCTCACCATCTGTTATTTACACTCATATCTTTACAGCCTTACAAATCTGTCCAAACCCTAACTCAATAACTAGCATGTTTTACGCTCAATTCTCTTAACCAATCATCTTACTTTTATCATTAATTGATCCCAACATGTTTAATAACATTAATTTACAGAAGTTAACACAAACCCTAATCCATCATACTTTATATTGCATGAATTAGATCAATAACTAATTAATTGAATGAAAACTAGTATCGAAAATATACCTTGATCTTGATTTTATCTTCAATAATAAAAACCCTAATTTTTTTCTTCTTGATTCTCCATGTGTCGACTCTAAATTGCAGGAAAAAGGGGTTATGGGTCGTTTGTGGGGTAAATATGGGTTGGAGGTTGGGCTTGTTTGGGTTGGATAGGATTCCTTGGGCATAAGAGTCATATTTGGACTCAAATTGGGTTTCCTTTTTCCTCTAAAATCCCTCTAGCCGAATTTTTACTTACATATATATATTTTTATTTATTTATTTATTAAATTAATTTATTACACCAAAAACCTCATACTTTTCATATTTTATAAATACCCGTAACTAATCCTGATGTCTTACGCGATAAACCTCAGTTTTTACGACCAACTAGAAAATTATCATTTTCAAAACAAAGTTTCCAAAAATATATTTTCACACTCTTTTATAAGCATAACACATAAAAAAAAACTCCTCGTAACGTGCTAATGCTCAAATACTTGAACGAAGACTCGTTATGCAAAAACACAAAAACACCAAAACTACACAAGTCATTTCTACACCACAAAGGTGATCAAAATGAACTTTTCCAAATTACAAACTTTCCAAATCACAATAAAACCACTTACGCAAAGGGATTTAGTGCTAAAACTCACCCATATCACTCATATATCACTTCAAACACCTAATACACACCAAACAAACGTCAACCGAGTCAAGACTATCAGTCAAACTGACCTGCTAAAACCACGGTTGTTACATCATCCCCCACTTAGGGAAATCGCGTCCCGAGATTTCAACTACTATAGTCACCACTCATGACAGCAAAAGAAAATTTATGGATATTTAAGCGGAATAATACCACACCATAAAATCACAGAGAAAGAACCACAAAAATGTGAACCGACTAAATACTCGAATTCACACGATAGAAAACACTCCGACACTCCAACGATACACGAAAATAGATACACTACACCGATCAATAACACCAATGATCCAAACAACTTCTCACAGGTAGGTACGATACCCTCAAACCAAATGAAAACCCGAATGGTAACCGCAAGACGCACTCACAAATGACAAATACCCATAAAACAAACATTTATGAATACCCCGCCTCTAACTTCCATGATCTAAAATCCAACTACAAATGATCTACTTCACCAACCACATCAGCAAACAAATTTGGGTACTTAAATTTCATCTGATCCTCATGTTCCCAAGTAAACTTAAGACCACGCTTAGAATCCCACCATACCTTTACCAACACTATCTCACCACACTTCAAACCCTTAAAATCTCGATCCATAATCTCAACAGGTTTCTCAACAAACTGAAGAGTCTTGTCAACCTTACATTCATCTAATGGAACATGCATACTAGCATCTGCCAACCACTTCTTTCCATTAGATACGTGAAACGTATCATGCACTCTACTTCACTCCTCAGAAAAATTCAACTGATATGTTTCAAATCCAATCCTTTCCATAAATCTCAAATGGTTCTATGTATCTCGGTGCTAGCTTGCCTTTCTTACCGAAACGCACAACACCCTTCCAAGGAGATACTTTTAACCTCACAATATCACCAACACCAAACTCTAAGGCTTACGGCAATAACCCGCATAACTCTTTTGGAGATCTCTTGTTGCCTTAAGTCTTTCCTTAGCCAGAAAACCTTATTCGTAGCCTCTCGTTCTAGTTCAGGATCAATTAGTTGGCTTGTTCCAACCTTTGCCCATAGAACAGATGAGCAACATTACCTTCTGTACAACTTTTCACACGACACATACTCAATACTAGAATGACAATTGTTGATATAGGCGAACTCAGCTAAGGATAAATGTATACCCCGGCTTCCTCCCAAAATCAAACACACCTATGCTCTCATCATACCATCCAACGCCTGATTTGTACGCTCACTTAGTCCATTCATTTAAGAACGATAAGTCGTACTCATCTTCATACACGTTCTCAATACTGTATAAAACGTTTACCAATATCGCAAAGTATATATTTCATCATGTTTCTTGATGATCAACACGACACCCCATGGCTCATTACCAACTCACTGAGCGAAAAGTCTCGCCTACTCTCCATATATCTTTTGCTAAGGTAATAACACGTCTTATCCATTCTCGGATGTATCAAATACCTTTCATGATTGATGTCCTTACGCTTCCTCTCAATGGAACCAATAGCTAGAACGCAAAGTACATTCCTCCATCTTTGTTCCTTTCCATTTACTGGTCTAAACCAAGTAATCATTCTCTTTTCATGTTCTCAACCTTGAGCCTCTCTCTCTAGGCTGCCAGTATCATCCTCTTAACTCCGAACTGAATCATCATAACCATTGCTCACAAACATCCAAGTTTCACTCGTTCAATCCCGCTCAGCGCTCTTACCACGATGTCCTCCCTTCCTTGATGATAGCGAATCAGACAATCGTAGTCACTGAGAAACTCCACACCCAACTTCTCTTCAACATATATTAACCTCTTGTCAAATATATGCTAAAGATTCTCATGATCTGGGTAGACCACACTTCCGTCTCCATACAAATATCATCTCCAAGTTCTACTCCCCAACTTTAAATCATGTATCACACAGTTCCTCTTATGGATCTTCCACCTCCGCGATGCCTACGCAATCTATAGAAAGATAGAAATGAATCGTCAATAGTACCTGCCAATCCTGAGGACAATCGTCTCTCAGATGGTGTCTCAAGTACTTTCCACGCTTCACTACTTTTACCTTACTAGTGTCCGCGAACACTCGCTATCGTTGACCACCTTCTTGAAGAACGTACATCTTAAAGCTACACCTCTCACTTGAACAGCTTGACAAACATCCTCTTCTTCTTCAACGAACAAATTGATAATCAAAACGACAATCTATCCTAAGTAAACGACGCGAACCATGAAACCGGCCGAACTAAAACGCATATCAACGAACTCAAAAGGGGTACGAGTTACCGACTAGCGAAGTAACGAACATCAAAATCAAAGCTAGAAAACACAATGAGAATTTTCCCCCCAATAAAAGTAGACACGGATAAAATGTTCATGAACATCCATACAAAGAAAATATAAAATACACGTACCTATAAAACATCTACAAACGTACCTTAACGAAAGAAACACTCGATGAATCAAATACATAACAAGTTTGGTAAATGAGAACCATAGTCAATTCTTATTCCCGTACTCTACCTTCCCAAAAACAAATGAACACCATTTTTTTTTCAAAACATATCTTAAACTTTTACATTTTTTTATAAAATATACATAAACCATTTTATGTAAGACATCAACATAACTATTTTTTTTCACACTTCATTTCCCGTAAAAATATTAGTTTCCATCAAAAGACCTTGAAATACCCAAAACAAATTTGTAAAATGCCATAAAGACTCTATTACAACCTCTTAATCAAACGCAAAAGACATTGAAGAATTTCGTAATCAAAATAATCCTTAAACGAACTCATACCAGTGAACACTCACGCAAAACATTGCAAACCAAACGATGAACTTACAGACTCATTCGTACAATGATCAAACCAAAATCATAGAAAAACACCGATACTAACAGGTCACAAAATTCAATTGGTTTGTGTAAATGAGGGATTAAATATCCTCACCAACTCGTCACGAACCAACAATATTTGAGGAATAGTATAACATTCATCCGAGGAATGAATATATGGAATAACCAAAGAAACGAACCAATATCCAACAAAACGAATTCAATTTCCCAACACCTACCATGACGTCAAATAGAAGGAATATGGCATCTGTACCATCATGGAATGAATAGGAATGCCAACCAAAGAATTGGGTATACAAACGAAGCGCCTAGCAAACGAATCAAGTTAAATACCACAACATAAGTACCCACCGATAATTGAGGTATCAACATATGATAGGTAGGATGGAATCTTACCACCTACACACCCTAACATATAACGACTACCCAAATGGTTAAGAGAATACTTCTCTAACCATACAGCCATCACCAACATGATATCACATACCATCTACCACAACATATAACAACAAACATCAATCAATGCAATAATGGTCACAAGCCCACGTATGTGATACCCTTATAATTATGTTCGCGACCATAGTTATAAGCCTATTCGACACGCATACTTACTTCCAAAACCACACATCTCAATGATAATGCACATATACCACATAGCACCTAATACACCATGCAATTCATGCTATCATACTTGCAAGTCCACTTGTGTTGTGACGCATGTATAATTATGTTGGCCACCATAATTATCTATGCCCCCTTTCACAACTGTACTCCCTCCTATGATGTGACATTTCGTAAAATTTCATGTCATTTATTTTAATAGTTTATTATTTAACTATTCTATTTTTTTTAAATAATTAACTTCGTCGAAAGTTATCTGCGTACGTCATGACACGTTCAATTAATTTAACCACAACTAGACTATGTCCATTCTACACTTTCTATGCACCATTGTTTCCTTACAATCCTATTTTAAAAGTCAATTTTTAATTTTTCCATTTATACGTAAACCTTGCACCTTTTAAGTTTTACGCGATTTAAATTTACGTTTTATGGTTTTAACAACATGGACCAACCCTAGACTATGATGATTTTATATATTTTATGCATTTTAACCTATTTTCATGATTACAAGTGAGTTTTATACTTTTCGTTTCAATTTTATAGTTTACATCACTTTTTTCAAGAACCGGTTTCACCAAACGCGTTTTTAACTCACGGTTTCGGTTTTAACGATGTTTAAACCCTCCAAAGAATTTACCACTCATCTAAATTACTAAAATACATTGTGAAAACAAGTTTTAATACATTTGAAGGTTTTATAAATTATTACTACCCGGTATTACGTTACGCGTTTTAAAAACTTCACGTTTTAAATTATCGGGTTCAAAACTACACCCTATAACCAAATCTATGCAAAATAAATCATCCACATCCCCACTATCTCAAAACCCACGAAATTCTTATCATTTTATTGAGTCATGATGTGTTGTCAAAGGTTTGCTAACATATAAGTACACTTGTCTATCCCATTTGCATGTATTGTTTTTATAAAACACCAAGATCTCTTTCTATCCTCATTTTTATCACCACTTCACCAATTTTATTGTTTTCTCCACCCTTAGAACGACCCATATCAGCCCTCCATCACCATCATCTTAATTTTCTAGTTACATTGGTGCAAGATCTTGAAGGCCTAGTATTGTTCTTGGTTTATTACACTCAAACAACACATAAATCTCATCATTATCAACATCAATTTTTCTTGGATTCAAGGGTTTTATTTGGTGATTTTCTAATGACTCCAAGATGATTTTTTTGCTGTAAATTTAGGTTCTCCAAGAGTTTTTCAAAGTTCTTCTTACAAGAGATTGCAATGGTTTCGTGATTGGTGATTTTGGAAGACCTTAGTTCTCAAGTTCTCTTGTTATTATTCTACATCAAGACTTTTCTTCCTTAGATTTATGGTGATCTTCAAAGATGGTTTAGGGGCTGAGATTTTCAAGTTTTTACAAAGGGTTTGGTGGTTAAAATTTGGTTCTCATGGGATAAAGATATGGTGCAAGGGTTGTTGGGTCAGTATAGGATTAGTGTTCTTGTTCTTGTTGTTCCTTCTTGTTCTCCACTTTTGTAAGGAAATAAATAACTCCCTTTTCATTTTATTTTTATATACTCTACTGTAAATGTAATATTATTTGATGTATTTGAGCATTATATAAATTATTATGCTTAATTAGGCTTGGTACATAGTTAGGAAACACTAAAAACCCTAAAGGACTAGACATGCAAACTGTGAATCTGATTCAGGGGTAAAAATGGAATAAACTGATTTAATCTGTAAACATTGGACCTAAACTAAAAATACGTGGTTGTATCCCTATGTCTTGTGGTCATTTTGACGGGTATTTCATCGAATAACTCATTACGATGATTAAACTAGAATTATTTTCGTTAAACATGTTACATTCTGAGTAACAGATTTGAAACGTGTATAAGTCATTTTTTTTGTGAATAACCCACTGATACTCAAAACATAAAAGTTTTAGGTAACATCTTAACTTAAACGTGGCCGAAAGCGGGGAATTAGTCGGGTTAGTAAAACTCTATATATCGCACTTTTCGCGGGACAGTTGTAAATTTGAAAACTGATGGACTGAGTAGTATGGGTAAATATATAGTTTTACTAATGTAATCAAATTTTTGACTTAGTGGGACCCACAAAGTTTGTTAGTACAGACAAATACCTTTCCGGGGATATAAAGAACGTAAATTTTTGACTTACGGTTTACAAGTAACGGAATTTCTAAGATGAGCAAGTTTTAAAAATTTCCATCAGCATTGGAATAAAAAGTATAAAAATGTTTACATTTTATAAAACTTTTGGACTTTAAATATATTTTGAACCACCTCCTATATTTTGAACTATTAGGCTTAATTTGAACCTTTTTGATTAAAAATGGGACCCTTGGACTAAATTTGAATCTTAGACTCATCATTGGATCTTCATAAGATATTTTGGACTTAGAAACAAATATATATTTGACACTTGACTTTTATAAAGAATATAAATTCATATTTATAAATAACTCTTTAGTGTCAAACTAAAACTTGTTATATATGTATTTAGTATATGTGTACCAAGCACAATTAAGATCATAATTTATGTAACATATAGCCATATGGCATAAATATTTATTTTCAAAATCTAAGACAACGTATATATGTTTAGGTTCTTCGTAGAGCTTCGCGGCTATCTTTCTTCGCTTGCTTGATTGTGATTATTCCTCTTTGTTCACAGTGAGTTCATAGCCTCGCCTTTACTTATTTAAATGTTTTATAAACCTCGCGAGGGGGATACATGCTAGTTTTACAAACTGAATACAAGTAGTTTGTGGTATGTTGGACCCGATTACATGATTTATAAACATCTGACATTGAGTATTTCTTGCCAATTAAGTCCCCATCATGAACCGTTAATTTCGTAGGAAACGCTAGTATTATGAATATGCATATTTGGCCTGGCGGGCCTGGCCGGGTGAGTAGCGCTCATACATCAACGGTCACATAATATTGAGAGATCACGTGGTAAATGGAAAATCTTACCTTTTCGTGGCACTATTAATCTAGGTCAAGGTTCGGTTTCTTGAGCTCAATGCTATAAATCTTATTTCTCGACTTGTATTTGTTACATGTCAACTTAATTATGGGCGTATAACAATGTAGCCCATCGTATTTTAAACTGATTTATCTTGTATTCAACTTATCTTGTATTCAACTTATTACTTATTAAACTCTATGAATTCACTCAACTTTATGTTGACTTTTTAGCATGTTTTATCTCAGGTCCGTAAGTGATTTTCGGCTTGGATGGGCGGCGCAAGAAATGGATATCTACATGATGGCTCATGTTTAAATAAAAGTTTTCATTCGATAATGTTCTAAACTTTCAAAACTTATGTATCTTTTAACTATGTTAAAAACTTTTGGGACCTTGTTAACTGTGATAAATTATCGAATGTGAAGTTTTAAAACCGACTTTATTTTAAAGTTGTTTATTTTACTTGTACTGTGTGACCAAATAGCACCCCATGTTGTATTCCGCTGCGTTCCTAAAATGGGGGTGTTATAGAATGACTACACATCATGCAAACCATCACGCAAACCAAAACAAAAGGCGTCGCAACAATCATCTTATATGGAACAATTTCCAACGATAACGTAAACTCTATAATCAGAATCACTTGGATAAGGTCGATCCAATTTCCAAGAGTAATTATGCTCCAACATGGCTCCAGACGGCAAAAGACAATATACGAATTCCAAAACATAACACAAAACAAAAGACGTCGCATAATGGCTCAAATTCCACTCTCGCACTTATCTCCCTACTCAGATCAATTCAACTTACTACTCGCTGTGGACTCTAGATCCGAATCCACACCATTCCATCCTAATTCCCTTTCATCTTTATTCAACCACCCATTCATGTTTCCTACATGTTGAGGTAGTCGACAACATGCAAAACCATTTCTATTCTTTTCTTCCAATTCCTCATGATTCACAAGCGCATACAAATCACGAGGTTTAGACTAAACCACCTCTCCTTCCTATGTGAAGTGAGGACACTACCAAGGGTATTTGGTAATGGCTCCATCTCCAGAAGTCACCGTGATTCCAAACCTCTCCACTTCTTCTCCACCAACGTTTCCCATAAACGTCCTCTCATTGTCCGAACATAAATACATGCTATCGGGAACTCAGATTCTGCGGTTAGTCCATTTCATCCGACCACTTCTCTCGCATCCGATAGTGACAATGGTAGTCCAACGAGGCATCTTACGCATGGAAGACAATATAATAAAGTCGATATATACAATACTACGTATAGGGAATATAATAGACGTCCGAAATTCAATAAAACCATCTCATAAATATAGGAAAAATAGACATATAAAATACTATACTTACACACAGATCCTAAATGCAACTATATGAAGGACTCCTAGGCTATAGTCTAGGTTAAACCACCTAATTCTCTTTAACCAAGGCTCTGATACCAATCTATCACACCCCGCCACAGCTACAGTCTAGGTGTAACTTCATGGATATCATCACAACACCTGGTGTCTACATAGAGAACAACTACATGCACATAATTAGAGCAATGTACAAACACAAAGTGTTGAAACAATACCCCAAAATAAAATAACCAAAACAAAACATAAATACAAACATAGATAATAAACCACTTCCAATGCAACTAAGGTCTCGTCTATCCACATCCTTCTATCTTATCCTTAGAAAGCTCACCCGAAAATGATGCTTAAAACGTCAACATAATGTTGGTGAAATTCATAGGTTTAAGACACACATACACTCTTAAGGCAACCAGTTTACTGTGATCATAAAAATATAGCTGGACAAATAAATATAGTTATCATACAAGCTACATGTATCCATAAACCAATCATCACACAAAAAGGTAACCATCAGGACGGCTCGTGACCCCATAATCATCAATTAGGTCGCATGCGTGAGCAACAGGATAAGCATCCTCCTAATTGGATCCCATCAACCATATCAAACATCAATTAGGTCGCATACGCAAGTAACAGGATAAGCATCCTCCTAATTTGATCCCGTTAACACATTAAACATCAATTAGGTCGCATACGCGAGTAACAGGATAAACATCCTCCTAATTGGATCCCATTAACACATTAAGCATCAATTATGTAACACCCACAAAATACCGCAGCGGAAGACTGTGTCACTGGGGTGCTACTTCATAATGCAAAGTACAAGTTATAGAAAACGAACTATAAATGAGACGTTTTGAAAAGTTACCATTCGATTAATGAGTTCAAAGTTACAAACATGAGATTCCAAAGTATGATACATAAATGTATACAAAATGTTTTGAATGGTAAATGATAAAAGCGTAAGTCTTCAGAATATGCAGCTTGACTCTAAGTTCCACGCACTAGCTATCGCCTTACTAACCTGAGATAAACATGCTAAAGTATCAACACAATGGTTGGTGAGTTCATAGAGTTTGTCTTAAAACAGTTGAAAAGCCTTAAAAGAATATTCGCACAGCAAAGGCATCGTGAATCCACTCAGTTGCAAGTCCCGCCATAAGAGACTTGCAACCTGTGTGTTCACAACCCACTGCTAACATATAGTATGATTTCGATATATGTGTATACGATATATGCACGCTTAATGTAAAGTATCACTGCCTACTGAACCTCTTGATAAGAATAAGCACAAATGCTTCTAAGAATAAGCACAAATGCTTCAAAGCTGGATTATATTCACCCAAGGCCAGGAATATATGGCAATGGTGGGGGCGTCAGCCCGATAGTACTATCAATACCTCTCCATCGGCTCCATCCAGGAGTTAAACAATAGTTAAATAATATAGCGCATAGAATAGGTTTAACACATTAAGGCACATATCGTAATAAAACAACACATCATGTTTAAGAGTATATAAGTATAGCATAACATATGAGTAAAATTGTCTTTAGTAAAATAGAAAGCAAGTAGTTTAAGCATGCATCTCCCCAAAAGAGTTTAAAACAAGTATGAAAAGAGTTGGGGCTATGACTCACCTTAAGTCTATGTAATGAGAAATGAAAGTGGTAGTCGAATCGCGAAAGTCTCTAAGAGCAGCCTATAATAGAACGTTGCGACTTAGGTTTGTAGTAACGTCTAAGAATACGAAGAATTGCCTATATATGTCTTGCATAATGTTCATGATGTAGTACTTAGTATATAGTGTAAGTCTTTAAATATAAATGGTCTATGAAACATGTATAGGTTGTATATCTCTTACTACCGTTTGGGCCGACATAATTCAGAAGTCATGGAGTAAACGTTCAAGGAGCCAGGACACTTTAATTCGTAAATCCACAACTTATCTCGACGGCTTACTTAATGAACTCCTCACATGAGGCTCCCTACTATTGTGGTATTTGATAACATATATATAAGTTTTTGATATTTAAAAGTTATATGGTCTTTAGCCGTGGCTTTGCCGTGACCTTGGTCATTGTTACCATGGTCTTGAGACTCAACCTTGGCTTTAGCCATGGTTGTGGTCTTGGCTTTAGGTCATTAGACCTCTTGGTCTTAGTAAATCATAACTATTATATAGTGACTTTGGTCTAAAAATGGGCTGTTAAGAATTTGAAGAAAATATCATTCGGAAAGCATTTTCAGAGCTCGAGCTTCTTCAAACCTGAACGAAAACGTCGTTCCGGACAACTTTCGTGTTTTAACTTTTTGATGAATCGGACCAGAAGGGTGACTTTCAAAATGGCAGATTGCAAAACAGTAAGGTATTGGCAATTTCGGCGTTTTGGTTTCGCTAACTTCTTATGGCCATAACTTTTGACTCGGGTACTCGTTTTGGGTGATTCAAATTGATATGTTTTCCTTGTTAAGTCCTATTTAACAGTAAGTAAGTTTCCAATATCATAGTTATACTATTTTGGTCGTGGTTCTCCATAAAAGTCACTAGTTTACTTGTTTAAATAACATAAGTTAACATATATATACCATAACTTATTTTACTAGTTTTTATACATCATGAACATAATACAAAGACCATATATAGCATGAAAGAAACATAATAAGCATGAAAATGTTATTGAGCAAGAAAGTGTAATAGGATTTGCTTACAACTTTTGGCTTTCTAAAGAAAGGAAGTCAAGTATGAAACTAGGACACTAAACCTATGCTTGTAAACCCTTCACCACAACTCTTGTAACCCTTGCTAGCCTTGATATAAACCTTGTGAAAACCATTTAACTTCAGCCCCTAATCACCTTGTGTAGCTCCTAATTCAACCATGGAATCACCAAACAAACTTAAGAACTAGGTAGAGAATACTAAGACCTTGAACTTTGTAGTGTAACTTGTAGTTCGAAGATCAAAGGATCATGGTGTAAGGAATTAATGGTGTGGCGTTTTGGTGATGAAAAGATGAAGGTATGAGCTTGCTTTTATAGCATGAATGAGGAGGTTAGGAAGGTAACTAGGAAAGTGCCTAAACTTGGTGACCAAGTTTAACTTGGAGCCAAAGTTTAACACTTGTTCAAATCCTAGGGCTAAAGGCATGAGGAAGTGTTGGCTTTTGATGGTATTATCCTACTTATGTAGCTAGTTTTGACTCCGTAAATTGCTAACCGTAAGTTGTTAAGTCACGAAACTTAAAACCGGGTATTCTAAAAATATGAAACTTATAAATATGCTAGAACTTATCAATATACTCCATAATAAAATATAAAATGAGTGGTAGGTTCTATTGGGGAGCTCAAACCCTGCTAAAACTGGAAACACGGGTCTAAAACGCGTAATACGTAAAACGTACGAAAGTTTCTTAAAATTTAGAAAAGTAAAATGTAACTTTTCTAATAGGATACTAATGACTTAAAATGGCTTATAATGTCTAGGCTGAGCTCTGTCTAGTGTCGGTTGGTATTTAATGTCTTTTAAACTTAAAACCGTAAGCCTAAAAATCAAGGAATGATTTTTGGTCAAAGGAGGAGGGAAAAATATGTTGACTTATTCTAATAAGTTGAAAAGTCAAATTGTCTTAGAAACGCGGTGTAGGTATAGGCTAAGGTTACGGCTGAGTAAAAACGCTTAAAACTGAAAATTCCAGTTTTTCACGGCCGAGGCTTATTTTGGTCATGTTTTTCACAGTCATGATTAATTCTCAAATAAATCATGTGTGTCAAACATTTTTCTGATGCGGGGTCACTTAACGCGGTCGAGTTTCGTTGTGCGTAGAATTTTTGAATGACGTTTTACCCTAAAACGTGTAATTCCTTAATAACTTTCACGAAAATGATCTGATGAGTGTCAAACTTTTAATTTGCTATGGGAGTGATTAATCACTCGAGGCCAAGAAACAAAAATCAAATTTCGGGAAAATTTCGGGAAAAATGAATAGTAAAAGTGAATAGTAAAATTTCCCAGGAATAGTAATTAACCTGAAATTTCGAATTGTTACAGTCTCTACCCCTTAAGGAGAACTTCGTCTCGAAGTTCAGTAGGGCTGAGCAAACGGACCGGCCGGACCGGACCGACCGACAAAACCGACCGGACCGAGACCGACCGGACCGGACCGACCACATTCGGTCCGGTCCTCGGTCTAAGCTTTTTGCCAAATTCGGTCCTCGGTCCGGTCGGTCCGGTCCGGTCCGGTCCGGACCGACCAAAAACCCGAAAAAACTTGCCTAATTGGACCGGACCGACCGAAGACCGACCGGACCGAGACCGGACCGACCATATTCGGTCCGGTCTCGGTCTATGGTTTTCCGGTTCTCGGTCCTCGGTCCGGTCCGGTCTTGGTCGGTCCGGTCCGGTTTTCGCCCGATGCTCAGCCCTAAAGTTCAGTTGATGTTAACTACTTACGGTGTGTCTAATAGAATTCGAGATCTCTAATATAGTGGTGTTTACTCTGATTCGTCTAAGGTTGTGGTTAAGGAGTCGTATTGGCTACAATTAAGCCCACTTATTTATAACACATTACTTACATAAAGAAGCGTTCAAATTTATGTAAGTAAGTTATCATAAACTTATGGTTCGGTGATTTATAATTTCTTTATTTAAATGAAGAGGCGTTCCAATCCATTTAAATAAGGAGATTCTAAATCATCCTACTTAAGAATTTCCGACACAAAATCCGCCTTCTGAGACAGATAGTAAGATAATCAAGTCATCAAATCCCTAAAGCTAAGCAATAATATTATTTAACTCAAATCTTGTATCTCATCAAACAAGAACTGTCACAAGATCAAGTTAAATAATTAGTTATTACTGAGCTCCATGTTTTTAATGACTCGACTAATCTCTGGGGCTCCTTATAATACTAAAGTCACATCATCTAACAGCGTGGAACTAAACCAACAACTAACAAAAAGCGTATGCGTATGTAGTGTGTGTAAGGCAAATAAAGAGGAGAGTCTTAACATATATAGTAGTTATAGTCTAGGCACTAAATGCAACCTAGTTCTCTATAACCAAGGCTCTGGTACCAATCTGTAACACCCCCAAAATACCGCAGCGAAAGTCTGTGTCACTGGGGTGCTACTTCATAATACAAAGTACAAGTTATAGAAAACGAACTCTAAATGAGACGTTTTGAAAAGTTACCATTCGATTAATGAATTCAAAGTTACAAACATGAGATTCCAAAGTATGATACATAAATGTATACAAAATATTTTGAATGGTAAATGATAAAAGCGTAAGTCTTCAGAATATGCAGCTTGACTCTAAGTTCCACGCACTAGCTATCGCCTTACTAACCTGAGATAAACATGCTAAAGTGTCAACACAATGGTTGGTGAGTTCATAGAGTTTGTCTTAAAACAGTTGAAAAGCCTTAAAAGAATATTCGCACAGCAAAGGCATCGTGAATCCACTCAGTTGCAAGTCCCGCCATAAGAGACTTGCAACCTGTGTGTTCACAACCCACTACTAACATATAGTATGATTTAGATATATGTGTATACGATATATGCACGCTTAATGTAAAGTATCACTGCCTACTGAACCTCTTGACAAGAATAAGCACAAATGCTTCTAAGAATAAGTACAAATGCTTCAAAGCTGGATTATATTCACCCAAGGCCAGGAATATATGACAATGGTGGGGGCGTCAGCCCGATAGTACTATCAATACCTCTCCATCGGCTCCATCCAGGAGTTAAACAGTAGTTAAAGAATATAGCGCATAGAATAGGTTTAACACATTAACGCACATATCGTAATAAAACTACACATCATGTTTAAGAGTATAAAAGTATAGCATAGCATATGAGTAAAATTGTCTTTAGTAAAAGAGAAAGCAAGTAGTTTAAGCATGTATCTCCCCAAAAGAGTTTAAAACAAGTATGAAAAGAGTAGGGGCTATGACTCACCTTAAGTCTATGTAATGAGAAATGAAAGTGGTAGTCGAATCGCGAAAGTCTCTAAGAGCAGCATATAATAGAACGTTGCGACTTAGGTTTGTAGTAACGTCTCAGAATACGAAGAATTGCCTATAGATATCTTGCATAATGTTCATGATGTGGTACTTAGTATATAGTGTAAGTCTTTAAATATAAATGGTCTATGAAACATGTATAGGTTGTATATCTCTTACTACCGTTCGGGCCGACATAATTCAGAAGTCATGGAGTAAACGTTCAAGGAGCCAGGACACTTTAATTCGTAAATCCAAAACTTATCTCGACGGCTTACTTAATGAACTCCTCACATGAGGCTCCCTACTATTGTAGTATTTGATAACATATATATAAGTTTTTGATATTTAAAAGTTATATGGTCTTTAGCGTGGCTTTGCCATGACCTTGGTCATTGTTATCGTGGTCTTGAGACTCAACCTTGGCTTTAGCCATGGTTGTGGTCTTGGCTTTAGGTCATTAGACCTCTTGGTCTTAGTAAATCATAACTATTATATAGTGACTTTGGTCTAAAAATGGGCTGTTAAGAATTTGAAGAAAATATCACTCGGAAAGCGTTTTCAGAGCTCGAGCTTCTTAACGTCGTGCCGGACAACTTTCGTGTTTTAACTTTTTTATGAATCGGACCAGAAGGGTGACTTTCAAAATGGCAGATTGCAAAACAGTAGGGTATTGGCAGTTTCGGCGTTTTGGTTTCGCTAACTTCTTATGGCCATAACTTTTGACTCGGGTACTCGTTTTGGGTGATTCAAATTGCTATGTTTTCCTTCTTAAGTCCTATTTAACAGTAAGTAAGTGTCCAATATCATAGTTATACTATTTTGGTCGTGGTTCTCCATAAAAGTCACTAGTTTACTTGTTTAAATAACATAAGTTAACATATATATACCATAACTTGTTTTACTAGTTTTTATACATCATGAACATAATACAAAGACCATATATAGCATGAAAGAAACATAATAAGCATGAAAATGATATTGAGCAAGAAAGTGTAATAGGATTTGCTTACAACTTTTGGCTTTCTAAAGAAAGGAAGTCAAGTATGAAACTAGGACACTAAACCTATGCTTGTAAACCCTTCACCACAACTCTTGTAACCCTTGCTAGCCTTGATATAAACCTTGTGAAAACCATTTAACTTCAGCCCCTAATCACCTTGTGTAGCTCCTAATTCAACCATGGAATCACCAAACAAACTTAAGAACTAGGTAGAGAATACTAAGACCTTGAACTTTGTAGTGTGACTTGTAGTTCGAAGATCAAAGGATCATGGTGTAAGGAATTAATGGTGTGGCGTTTTGGTGATGAAAAGATGAAGGTATGAGCTTGCTTTTATAGCATGAATGAGGAGGTTAGGAAGGTAACTAGGAAAGTGCCTAAACTTGGTGACCAAGTTTAACTTGGAGCCAAAGTTTAACACTTGTTCAAATCCAAGGGCTAAAGGCATGAGATCAAGACACATGGGCTGATTTCCCCCCCCTCACCCCTAGAAGCGGTTCACTATACTTGGGGAGGACGTGTTGGCTTTTGATGGTATTATCCTACTTATGTAGCTAGTTTTGACTCCGTAAATTGCTAACCGTAAGTTGTTAAGTCACGAAACGTAAAACCGGGTATTCTAAAATTATGAAACTTATAAATATGCTAGAACTTATCAATATACTCCATAATAAAATATAAAATGAGTGGTAGGTTCTATTGGGGAGCTCAAACCCTGCTAAAACTGGAAACACGGGTCTAAAACGCGTAATACGTAAAACGTACGAAAGTTGCGTAAAATTGAGAAAAGTAAAATGTAACTTTTCTAATAGGATACTAATGACTTAAAATGGCTTATAATGTCTAGGCTGAGCTCTGTCTAGTGTCGGTTGGTATTTAATGTCTTTTAAACTTAAAACCGTAAGCCTAAAAATCAAGGAATGATTTTTGGTCAAAGGAGGAGGGAAAAATATGTTGACTTATTCTAATAAGTTGAAAACTCAAATTGTCTTAGAAACGCGGTGTAGGTATAGGCTAAGGTTACGGCTGAGTAAAAACGCTTAAAACTGAAAATTCCAGTTTTTCACGGCTGAGGCTTATTTTGGTCATGTTTTTCACAGTCATGATTAATTCTCAAATAAATCATGAGTGTGTCAAACATTTTTCTGATGCGGGGTCACTTAACGCGGTCGAGTTTCGTTGTGCGTAGAATTTTTGAATGACGTTTTACCCTAAAACGTGTAATTCCTTAATAACTTTCACAAAAATGATCTGATGAGTGTCAAACTTTTAATTTGCTATGGGAGTGATTTATCACTCGAGGCCAAGAAACAAAAATCAAATTTCGGGAAAAATGAATAGTAAAAGTGAATAGTAAAATTTTCCGGAAATAGTAATTAACCTGAAATATCGAATTGTTACAAATTAGGTCGCATACGCGAGTAACAGGATAAACATCCTCCTAATTGGATCCCATAAACATCCACACAAGCAAATAATCACATATAGCATGCATACGATAACATTATAAGTCCAAGCTCTTTAACACCACACACATAATCACAGTAAATCAAATCATTTAAGACAAGCATCATTCTCATCCCAAGTTTAAAACAAAGTAAAAATATGAGACTATGAACTCACCTTAAACTCCGCAGCTTCCACAAAAACAATTCACAATCTATAGCACACAAAAATAATCCACATTACACAAGGTCAAGCTAAAAGCTACAACCCATGTAATACACATACGATGGATGTCTAAGACTCATATGACCCACAATGGATCTCCTAGACACCACACTAACCACTACCATAAGTTAATACTCACTAAATCCCTTGCACTCTAAAACTCAGAAATCGCATAAATTTTTGAGTATATTCACTCACACGAAATCACGACAAATAAAGCTCAAAAACTCACACCAGAAATTTACCATGGTCTCTCATAAGCATAGAAGCAAATCCCAGAAGGCCAAGGACCAATAACACACACAAGTACTCATAAGAAATTCAAACTTGTCAACTACTCAAATTCGGATCTGAACGCACACCAAAAAGTTTTGATATTTAATAATTACTTCCACAAGTTTTTATCGCGAATCCTCTTCGTGGTAGTCTAATAAGACCTAAAACTTAACTATTCCAAAAGGCCAAGTCGAAATACAACTTTTACAACCACATGACACCCTCAAACTTTTACCCAAAATCTGTCCCGGTTTGACAGCTTTGACACCTTAACAAAGAAAAATCAAAAGACCGACTTCCCGACCTTAAAATCGATCGTGGCTGGACTTTTTGGAAAGCTCTTTCATCATACTTCAATTCATACCTAAAATTTGTGACTTAACTCCTCACCATCTGTTATTTACACTCACATCTTTACAGCCTTATAAATCTGTCCAAACCCTAACTCAATAACTAGCATGTTTTACGCTGAATTCTCTTAACCAATCATCTTACTATTATCATTAATTGATCCCAACATGTTTAATAACATTAATTTACAGAAGTTAACACAAAACCTAATCCATCATACTTTACATTACATGAATTAGATCAATAACTAATTAATTGAATGAAAACTAGTATCGAAAATATACCTTGATCTTGATTTTAGCTTCAATAATAAAAAACCTAATTTTTTTCTTCTTGATTCTCCATGTGTCGACTCTAAATTGCAGGAAAAAGGGATTATGGGTCGTTTGTGGGGTAAATATGGGTTGGAGGTTGGGCTTGTTTGGGTTGGGATAGGATTCCTTGGGCATAAGAGTCATATTTGGACTCAAATTAGGTTTCCTTTTTCCCCTAAAGTCCCTCTAGCCGAATTTTTACTTACATATATATATTTTTATTTATTTATTTATTAAATTAATTTATTACACCAAAAACCTCATACTTTTCATATTTTATAAATACCCGTAACTAATCATGATGTCTTACGCGATAAACCTCAGTTTTTACGACCAACCGGAAAATTATCATTTTTCAAAAAAAAGTTTCCAAAAATAGATTTTCACACTCTTTTATAAGCATAACACATAAAAACAAACTCCTTGTAACTTGCTAACGCTCAAATACTTGAACGAAGACTCGTTACGCAAAAACACAAAAACACCAAAACTACACAAGTCATTTCTACACCACAAAGGTGATCAAAATGAACTTTCCCTAATTACAAACTTTCCAAATCACAATAAAACCACTTACGCAAAGGGATTTAGTGCTAAAACTCACCCATATCACTTATATATCACTTCAAACACCTAATACACACCAAACAAATGTCAACCGAGTCAAGACTATCAGTCAAACTGACCTGCTAAAACCACGATTGTTACAACAAGAGGGTGTCTCGGTTTGATGGAGGTCTCGACAAGCTGTGTTTGTGTTGTGTGTGTCTCGGCCAAAATAAATAAACATGGGCGTATTATGTTTGTTGAGGCAACATTATCAAGATTTCCAAATGTTTTAATGATGACAAATAAACCATCAAAACAAATAAAATAACAAACGGTAGCCAAAATTCCCCGAACTCTATACTTGCTCTTGACGCGTCAGGTTACTGTATGGTTCAGGACGAATTTTGAAAGTCGGCTTTCCCCTTACCCAACAAATGTGGATCTTTCAATACAGGTAAGAACATGTTATTTGCTTCATTAGGAACACTCGATACGGGTTCTAGACTTAGAGGGATTTTAAATCACAAGCTCTTATTTTTGATAAAATGCCAACTCAAGTTTTCTAACTCTCACCTATAGCCAAGGCTTTTCTAAACCTAGGTAGCTTGTACATTTCACGTAATATCAAGTGAAAGCATTCATAAGCTCATAACCCGTGCTTACATCTTCTCTAACCACATAACGGGTTTACTCCCTTATTGGTCAAACAAAGTCAAAGGTCACTTTACGTAAACACATCCTTTCCCGCTTGGGATACGCTTTACGTCATGAGTTATGAGGTTATGGATTCTAGACATTGAGTTACTTGAGATTATAAGTAACCTTTGATTTTCTCAATTCATAATAATAATTGTCTAAATCGTTTTTTCTTAATGACAATTAGATTATTTCTTAATTGACTTTTCACAAAAGACAAAACCACCAATCCTACCAAAATCATATCCCCAACATCCTATTAATATTCCCTTACACCTCTTACACCATGTACCTTTTGTCTCCCCAAACTCCCGCACAATATTCCCAAACAACAACACAATATTCATTCTTAAAATATTCCTTTCCACTTTATACTTTTCTTACATATTCCTTACACATTACACATATCATATCTTTCCAACTTATTCCTTACACAATACAACTCATTCTTTCATATTCCTTACACCTTACACATATCACATCCTTCCAGCTTATTCCTTACACTCCCAACAACTTTATTTTTAAAATACACACACTAGTCTCACAACCATCTCTTCTCTACACACACTAGGCTCCCCATCCCATCAAACCTTATATTCCCTTACACAACAACTCACTCTTACACACATCTTATCCCTCTTACACAATCCAACTCATATCTTATATTCCTTACACACTTTTCATCCTAACCATCCATTTCTATCAAACACATCTCAACCTTCCATTTCACCTTCTTCCCTAAGAAATGGAATATCCTTTGGAATATTCTTCTCTTAACCCAACCATAGTCATTTCTAACTTAACCATGGTTAGTTTTCAACACACCTATTTCTCACCCAACCATGGTTAACGTTTAACCTCACCAAGGATGGAATATTCCCTTGGATATACCCTCAAGAGTCAATTGTTGGCATGAATATTACGATATTTAATCTAAACATTCTCTTCATGTTTTGATGATGACAAAGATGTTAGTTACAACATATAACGTAAAGTGCTTAAGTTACTTGTGATCTCAATTCATCTTTGCATTCTTACATCAACAAGCCTCGACATCTCAACGTCTCGAGTTTGCCTCAACAATCACTTAAGGTATATACAAGCAAATGTCTAATACATTTTATGATCAAAGGGATTTTATTTAAACATTACAAAGTTTATAAAGTGATATAAACATGTTATATATATATATATATTTTTTGAAAAACAATTTTGGTAAATAAAGGAAAATGTTTAATTCATAACAAATATATGAATTCAAATTTTTAATCAAAATCAGTTAGTTTTTCACCAAATAAACTTTCACCAGAAAAGACAAAGATTTCTGGCCGTTTCAGTAGGGCGGCCCCCTTAATAATTAAGGGGACCGGCCATACAATTAAGGGGACCGGCATGCTCCTCTGTCAGAAATCTTCTCCTATAAATACCACCTCAAACCTGGTATTTTTCTCACCCTTTTGCACAAAGATTTTCAGATCCAATTCTCTCTAAACATCCTTCTAAAACCCTTTGATCATAAGATTATTAATCTTTGTTTCAAGTGATCCAATCTCTCATAACTCAAAGTGCAAGAGAAGAATCATCCCCATCATAAAGCCAAAGATGTAGTTAGTGCTTATGTAAAGTTGTGAGCTTTGTATATGTAACAAGTAGATCTAGATGATCTTACTTAGTAGTGAGTTTATGAGTGAGTAAGAAGTAGTGTGAAGAAGTTGTGAAGTAGTGAAGAAGTCATGAAGTTGTGAAGCCATGAAGAAGTCGTGAAGCCGTGAAGAAATAGGTGTGTTGTGAAGAAGTAGTGAAGGTGTGTTAAGTAGTGTAGTTGTAGTATTGTGAAGAAGGTGTGTTGTGGTGTGAGATTGGTTCTAGCTACTATTAGAACTCGACATTTAGCTTAGTGTCGTTAAATGGTGTAAGCAAAAGTTGTGTAAGGTTTTCTCCGCCAAAAGGGAGCTTGTTGAGTAGTGAAGAAAACTCTCGAGTAGGTGACTCGGGGAGTGGAGTAGGGCAAGGAAGGTGTCCTTGTAGCCGAACCACTATAAATCATCGTGTCCGGTTTGCATCCTCTTTCTCCTATCTTTTTACTTTCATTCTTGCATTTATCGCGTTATATCTATGCTTGCAAATATATGTTGATTGTTGCTTATATTGTCATGATGATTGATTGTGGTGTAGTTACAAGTTAATATTATGATAGGATATAACATTGTATGATATTGTCTAATGGAGGTATATATTATTAACACTTCTCATATCAAGTTTAACTTAATCGATAATTTGATACAAAACGTTTTAAGATTTCAAAAGGAAAACGTATTCACATAAAGATCGACCAAAGTTACATTCATAAAACTAAGTTTCCAAAACTAATTCATAAGCGTACATATATAACTGATCTTATTGATTATATGTTGTTTTCACACTAAACTCCAATTGAAGGTTTTTCAAACAAACAATTAAATAAATTTGAATCAACATTTTGAAACCAAGTTTTTATAAAATTAAAAAGAGGGGAAAACTATTCAACCCCCCTTCTAGTTTTCCACAATTGGTACCAGAGCCACGTCGCTCAAATTTTCAAAACAAATGGTTTTAAAAATTGAGTACGATCCATGTATCAAATTATCTATTAAGGAGGATTAAATATGAAAAGTGTTTTGTTGATTAACTTGTATTAGTTTTGATGATATATTCACTAATTATACTAGCTCGAAATAATATTATGCTTAAAATAAGTGTTATATGTTCGGTATCAAAATCAGAAAGTCACACACCTTTCCGAAAAGTCAGAAAACAATTTTTTACAAAAAAATGAAATTTTGAGTACCAGATGGGCGGCCCCCTTAATTGTCTGGGCGGCCCCCTTAAATACTGGGCGGTCCCCTTAATTATTTAAGGGGTCCGCCTGTCTGTTCGACAGTTTTTCGAAAACTTTGAAAAATCATATAAAATTAACCGTAACTCCGTAGAAGTCGTGCCACCCGGAGTTTTAAAGGTAATTGAGTCTACTTTCATTTAAAAATACTTAAAAGTAACCATTACAAACTTAAATAAGTAAGAAAGTCAAAATACTATACGGTGGTAAAAAATTTGTGTTTCGTTTTAAAGTAAAACTTTTGTTTTACCTTTTCCTTCAAGTCGGGTATTCCTAGTTGATATACTTTTGAAAAATTAAGTATTTATGTTTTCAAAATATTGATCTTAACTAAATTATAGAATGAGAGGAAACTATTTTATTTTCAAATAAATTCGAGCTAAGTAAACGTTGGTGTATATAATACACAAAAGGATGACAAGTGTTTTATATGTTATGTGAACTTTTTTCTGATTTTATTTTCTTAATTGAATATATTAAATGATTGTTGCTATTTGAAGTTTAGCTATGTATATATCTATGCATATGTGCCCTATTAGTGTATAGCTAGTTTGCCGATTTATACTTAACTAGATCTTATGCTAGATTTCTTGCGTTAGGATTGTTATAATATGCTTGCATTGCATATAGGTATAGATGGCTTAATGTTACTCAAACATCTTGTAAATGAGTTCAATCTAGTCACCTAAACATTTCAAACAATTTAATCTACTCTTCACAACACACTTAAATATTTTCTACAAATTAGCTTGCTTTACCTTAAGATGTTTAATAAGAGAAATTGAATAATTGTAAAACATTAATAGTTATATAAAAGAAAAAGTATTTTCAAAATCTAAGTGTGTTCATAATCAGTAAAAATGAAGAGTCTTTCACAAAAACAAAGCATATAACAATCATGAAATAATAAGTCAACTTTCAATCATTCACTAATAAATAATCTTAGGATTAATGGAACACACTATCAAAATATTTATTTATTTCAAATGAGTGTCCGTGAGGGTCAAGAAAGATCTTGATATTATATCAATTCATTATTCAAATTATGGTTGATATATTCATCAAATCTAATTGACGTGTTTTTGAGTGTGGACAAGAAATTGGATTGCTATTTGTTTAGCTTCAATATTATATCAAATTAAAACAAAAGATATAGTCTTGAATCTACATACTCAATCACACTAGATTGATATGAAAATAGTTACATCCTTTGTAGATGAAAAGAGTGTGCATTGGATCATAACTCACACTTGTGTTGATAATGTCATATTGAATCTACTTGTCCAATAATTGTGTTCCGAATATTAGAATAACATTTTAAACACATTTATAAAATATACAATGAAATAGGATTGACGACTTGGATGTTTCGTCCGAAATATTCAAGCAATTTACATTGCAATGCAATGGATAAATGTGTCATATCCGAAAAACCAAACATGAGCAAACTAACAACATATGTAAACTTTGCTCACACTACTTAAAATCGTCACTTCAAGATAAAATACATATTTAAGAATAATACACACTATCTATTCTATGTATTTCATTTTCTTTGTAGCATGAATGGTTGTGTTACAAGATAATGCACTACACTTTCCTTTTTGAAATAATATAAGTTATTAGAAGTGAAAAATAACTTGTCACAATCCATAAACAAATATTTTTTTTTTCAAATACTTGTTAAAGTATGATATATAACATTGGCAAAAATCATAGAAAATAATATTTGTTTAAAAATATATTAATGTCTAGTTTTGATATCATTTGAGAATCACAAACTTATTTAAGATAAATAATCTTAATGAGATTCATTTAAAAAGAGATGCTAAGGTGCACTCTTAAGTTTAGCACAGTTATTAAATCAAGTAATATGTCATCAAAACCAAACAACCGGTAAATCATGAAGAAAAGATTAAAACTTTTTGTTTACTCTTATCTAAACATTCAACACGTCTCTATTAGGATCGTGAATAAAATATATCATCTAGATTTACCTTCATTAAAACATGATGTTTGAGTCACATTAAGCCAAGTATTAGTGAAGCAAGCAAACTTCATGTTTGGTAATCTTCGATAGGTGAATTTAGGAACTCAATTTCTTCTAAAAAGAGAATGACTACTGGAGAATCTATTGACTAGAAATTCAATTTAACCTAACGGTTAATTGCTTCTATGTGAGAAGTTGGGTGTGTGTAACCCGTAAAAATGGTCGTGTTTAGCCTGAATTGAGCACCACTAGTAATAGTCTCATACTCACTCTCCAACTTGATTAAATTGCTCTTCCTATATATACCTAACGCTAGTTTACTTTTATGAACTTTGCTTCTCATTAGATTCTTTTATTCCTAGATTTATGGCATATCACATATATGTTGTTTCTAGATGTTTATTTGCTCCTATGTGATTTGATTGTATTCCTTTACATGCTTAACTCTATGTCCAGATGAGCACGAATTTAATGGGAAGGGAAAACACACTCACTCACATATATTCCTCTACCTTACACTCAAACCTCATAACCCTTCTTTAGTACATCTTCAAACCACCCATGTGAAATAAAAAACCGAATCATCCTTTATACTACCAATCTCGAGTCATCCACCATTTCCATGCCCTCAAAATTTACCTTCCTAAACCACATTTTTCCTACATTATAAATACCCTCTTCCCATCATTAATGCCATCACACCCAAACATGTCATCTCCCAACAACCAAAAACCTAAGATTTCAAGAACCGCAAGGATCTCCGTCAAACCCGTTTGGAGGAGAAAACTTGATTCTTGTCATAACTCAAGTGATGTTGTTCCAAGTCAACCAACTACTAAACCTCAAACCCACAATAATGACTCATCTCACAACCTATCACCCACTCATTCCCTCATTCATGCTTCTTCTTATGATGAGCATGCTCAATTCCAAAACAACAATCTCAATCTCTCAATCAATACTTCACATGTTGCTCATTCAACAAAAACACCACTCACTCTTGGAGAACCTCTTCCACCCATTTCATGTTTTCATGACTACCCAAGCTCAACCATGTCTCCACCACCATGAGTACCACCACCACATCCTACAACCTCACATGCCATTCCTATGTTGCATGTTCAAACCTTCACCCAAGACAACCATCATGTTCCACCATCATCACCTTCCTCCGAACACTTGAAGTTCGTTGAGGAGCTAAAAGAGGCTCATGAGCTTAGTGCTCTTTTAGCATTACATCTTGCGCAATGCAATTTGGATCCAACCCAATCAAGCTCACCATCAACACCACACAACATCAACCAAGTTGAGAAGCATGTCAACAATTGCCCTTGTTGCATCTTCCTTCAACAACAAACCATTGCCTTGAATGAGCACTTCACTTGGATTGAGTATCTTCTTACAAGATCTCAACAAACATCATCACTTGAACAACATCCAAACTCTCAATCAACCTCTTCCGCTCCTAAATCTACACCCCTAAAAGTCAAGCGAATTTCTTTATGAAATGCATTTTTTCCACTTCCTAGCAAGTGAAGAACACAAAGAAGATATCCATGCTTCAAGTGTTGTCAAGCCATTACCACCTCATTCACATATCCATTTTCGGCCGTCAACCAACAAAACACCTAAAAATCCCTTGATTCCAAATCATCCACCCTTGTCAAATGTTATATTAATCTAAACCATATTTGTCAACCTTTTGTCATTACCTTCCCTTTTCATTCACGCTCATCCTTCTTTATTTTTCTACGTCTTTAAAAGAAGGCATCATTATCATTTTTTTTCTCTTTTAGAATATATATTTTGGTACCTTTTGCCAAAATATGTCGGTAGAATCTTTGCATTAGGTTCCAATCATTATTATGTCTTAAGCTTTGGTCATGGTAATTTTTTTTTTGGGAAGTTTGGTTGTTGTTTTTAAAAGAATAATTACATGTGTCATATTTTTAGTGCATATACCTATTACGTCCATATATTGTTCCCCTATTAGTATCATGCATATACCTATCATCATCATTATATATATTTGCACTTGTCTACTAACTTTGTTTTGAAGGATTACTTCATCGCTCGATTCTTTGGTAGCCAAAACTAGTTTTGAGCATACACCAAGGGGGAGTATACACCAAGGGGGAGCATACACCAAGGGGGAGCATTAAGGTTGATTGGATCAAGGCTTCACTTACGATGATGCAAGCTTGCCTTTTACATTCTTTCTCAAGGGTTCAAGCGTAGTTGAAGTCTCGTCTAAGTGTCCAACTTTTTGCTTCGGCAAAAGGGGGAGAAGAAGTGTAAACAAGTAACTTATACATTTTACTATGAGCTATAGTTTACATAGTTTGTCATCATCAAAAAGGGGGAGATTGTTGGCATGAATATTACGATATTTAATCTAAACATTCTCTTCATGTTTTGATGATGACAAAGATGTAAGTTACAACATATAACGTAAAGTGCTTAAGTTACTTGTAATCACAATTCATCTTTGCATTCTTACGTCAACAAGCCTCGACATCTCAACGTCTCGAGTTTGCCTCAACAATCACTTAAGGTATGTACAAACAAATGTCTAATACATTTTATGATCAAAGGGATTTTATTTAAACATTACAAAGTTTATAAAATGATATAAACATGTTATATATTTTTTTTTGAAAAACAATATTAGTAATTAAAGGAAAATGTTTAATTCATACCAAATATATGAATTAAAATTTTTAATCAAAATCAGTTAGTTTTTCACCAAATAAACTTTCTCCAGAAAAGACAAAGATTTCTGGCCGTTTCAGTAGGGCGGCCCCCTTAATAATTAAGGGGACCGGCCATACAATTAAGGGGACCGGCACGCTCCTCTGTCAGAAATCTTCTCCTATAAATACCACCTCAAACCTGGTATTTTTCTCACCCTTTTGCACAAAGATTTTCAGATCCAATTCTCTCTAAACATCCTTCTAAAACCCTTTGATCATAATATTATTAATCTTTGTTTCAAGTGATCCAATCTCTCATAACTCAAAGTGCAAGAGAAGAATCCTCCCCATCATAAAGCCAAAGATGTAGTTAGTGCTTATGTAAAGTTGTGAGCTTTGCATATGTAATAAGTAGATCAAGATGATCTTACTTAGTAGTGAGTTTATGAGTGAGTAAGAAGTAGTGTGAAGAAGTTGTGAAGTAGTGAAGAAGTCGTGAAGTTGTGAAGCCATGAAGAAGTCGTGAAGCCGTGAAGAAATAGGTGTGTTGTGAAGAAGAAGTAGTGAAGGTGTGTTAAGTAGTGTAGTTGTAGTGTTGTGAAGAAGGTGTGTTGTGGTGTGAGATTGGTTCTAGCTACTATTAGAACTCAACATTTAGCTTAGTGTCGTTAAATAGTGTATGCAAAAGTTGTGTAAGGTTTTCTCCGCCAAAAGGGAGCTTGTTGAGTAGTGAAGAAAACTCTCGAGTAGGTGACTCGGGGAGTGGAGTAGGGCAAGGAAGGTGTCCTTGTAGCCGAACCACTATAAATCATCGTGTCCGGTTTGCATCCTCTTTCTCCTATCTTTTTACTTTCATTCTTGCATTTATCGCATTATATCTATGCTTGCAAATATATATTGATTGTTGCTTATATTGTCATGATGATTGATTGTGGTGTAGTTACAAGTTAATATTGTGATAGGATATAACATTGTATGATATTGTCTAATGGACGTATATATTATTAACACTTCTCATATCAAGTTTAACTTAATTGATAATTTGATACAAAACGTTTTAAGATTTCAAAAGAAAAACGTATTCACATAAAGATCGACCAAAGTTACATTCATAAAACTAAGTTTCCAAAACTAATTCATAAGCGTACATATATAACCGATCTTATTGATTATATGTTGTTTTCACACTAAACTCCAATTGAAGGTTTTTCAAATAAACAATTGAATAAATTTGAATCAACATTTTGAAACCAAGTTTTTATAAAATTAAAAAGAGGGGAAAACTATTCAACCCCCCCTTCTAGTTTTCCACATCAATATCAAAGGTCAATATGAAAGGGGTCAATCAAGTAATAATAAGGAGAGAGAGAGAGAGAGAGAGAGAGAGAGAGAGAGAGAGAGAGAGAGAGAGAGAGAGAGAGAGAGAGAGAGAGAGAGTGAGTGAGAGAGAGAGAGAAAAGTCATGAGAGAGAAGTAGTTTTACTCTTGCTGAAAGAGTACGGAATATCTGTACCTTAGTCAAAACGCACAAGCAAGGTCACAAATCAAAGAAAGAATGGGTCACTCCCACTTCACCGAACCTAGAAGAGAATGGATACGAATCAAGATGAGTCCAAATTACTCAAGTCACTTCTTTTACTTATCTTTCCATTTTTAGAAACTTTCCGTATTTAGTAGCTTTCTATTTTAGGTAAGTTTCCATATTTATTAACTTCCCACTTTAAGTAGTTTAAGCATTTTAGAAGACTTTCTATTTTTGGTAAGTTTATTTATTTGGAGGGTTTCCATAAATAGTACTTTCCAATGATACCAGTTTTCCATAATTAGCAGATTCCAAAAATTAGCAAGTTTTCAAATGTTAATATATTCTTATAAGTTAGTTTCAATATTTTATCAAGTCCTTATGTTTATAAATGTCAATGGTTTCATTTTATACACGTTTTCCAAGATTAGGGTTTTTTATGATCTCCGAATAAGTTTTAGGGTTTAAAGTGTTAATATCACAAGTTAAGGGTCACAATTGATCACATTCATATAATAACACATCAACTTAAGTCAAGAAAGTCAAATATGCCAATTTTACACTTCACACCCTTAAGTTTACAAAGTTTCCAATTTCATCCTTTAATTAACCAATTTACCGTAATTAAACCATTAATTAATACAATTATCACATAAACACCACAACTATTCAAAAATGACAATTACAGCCCCAAATACATTTTCCAGGTCGAGACATACCAAATACTCTATATTTACATTTTTAGTCCCTCTAGTTATAATATTTACAATTTAAACCTTTTTAATTAACCCTTTTAACTTTTATCAGCTTTTGAACTCCAACAGACCCTGATTTAATGAATTTTCGATCCATATCAAAACTCAGAAATAAAATTCACAAAACTTCACAGAGATGATTCAATGTCTTTATAACTCACACAAATTTTTCCAGAATTTATTAGTTAGCCTAACCCCACACGAAAAATACTCAAGTTCAGACTACTCAGAAAAACCAACCAACAGCAGCACCCAAACGTATCCGCCTCCCGGACCTACCATCCCATTCAGGAAAAATTCACAAAAATTCATGGTATTACCTAACATATATAAGTTCAACACCAGAGAGTTTCATGGCGTAACTCCTTATAGTTTTTGTATGAAAAATCGACCAATTTGACTGATTTCCAATCCTCGAATTTCAGATTCAACACTTAATGACACAAAAATCGAAAACCCGACCAAAACAACTTGAAATCACTCCCCGTCAATTGAAAACCTTAACTAAGACATAAAACTAAGTTTTCATGAAAAAAAAACCGAATTAAATCATTATATATCATGCCCTATCTCATTCACATAATCAGGTATATAAGCTGACTTGATTTCAGAAACCATGTAGCCCATCATATAACATGTTTAGCATCTTTTTAAGCCGATTCACTTCACGAGGTTCATGATACATTTAATCAAAGCATTTATCTTTGACTAGAAACAATAATCAAGTGGTTTTATGAACTATACCCAAGGATACACACGTTTAATATTTATGATTATATGTGATACTGTTTGATTTCATGTGAAAACTAATTCGTATCTTTCAATTCTTGCGTATCATGATAATCGTGACGAAAAGAAATTAAAGAGATGAACAATAATCAAAATGGAAGATAGTAAAACCTTATATGATCAATATGTGTGTCGAAAGGAACAAAAGAGCAAGAATTAGGCCTCTAAATGCTTCCAAACAAATTCCTACGGGCACCAAATCTTCCCACGAACGCGTATGAACAATTACCAATGATCAAAAGGCAAAATTTTGGTGTGGGTGTGATATATGAGTCGTTTGGGGTAGAGAGGAGGAAGAAGAAATATGAACTTTTATGTTTAAAGGAAGTTATGGGGATTAAATGCAATCTTTAATACAATTGATTTAGTTTTATTGAATTTTAATGAGATTTAAATTTCCTTAATGAGGGGAGGCGGCCATACATAGCAAAATAGGTCAACTTGACAAAAAAAATGTACTTGGGATATGTTAATTTTATTTACTTTTAAGTTATGTACAAGTTTTTAACTGTTTTTGTACCCGTTAGGTCACGTAACGTATAATATTTAGTTCTTAATCCAAATGTCATATTCTTGAGTTCTTATAATGTTGTAGTAGCTCAATTGTCATTTACTTGAGGTTACATAAACATGGTTGTGATTGTACATTAATCGTTTTTTATTTAGGGCTTGTTTGGTAAACGTACACAATTCTTCAAAATTTCAAATTGGAGGGTATTTTAGTCATTTAATCATGATATGAAAATGTGGGTGGGCTGTTTGATATACTTGTGTTTGGGTGGCTGGGGCGAAACAAGCTTGTGTAGATCTCACTGGAGTGTCCCCTCTTGTTGGGCTCAGGGACAATGGGTTTGTTGCAGGACAAGCTGCGTTGAAATCTGAATCGAGCAAAGTGACTAAACACGAGAAAGCTTGCTTGGAGAATCAACACGTGTTTAACCCTTTTGCTTTTGACACATTTGGTTTCCTAGCTCTGGAAGCAGAGAAGTTTTTGTCTACTGTTCAACGGGTTATGGAAAGTAATTTTTCGACCATCAAGAAACAAAACTTCATTTTTAGTAGGTGTAAAACTCTAAATTTCTGAACTTGTAGAATACCCAAAATACCCCTATGATTTTAAACTTTTGAAGAACGGATACTAATTATAACCTAAGTTCTAAAAATTTAATACGTGATCAGAATACGTTATACGGTAATAAAAAGCTTATGTTAAAAATAACTGTGCACGTTTAATGATATCACCCGTTAACAAGGTCATATAGCAGAATATTTTCATTTGTCACAAACGTACAAGAACTTATTTTGCGACTACATTCGTTATTGACTTGGATCCCCCATTTAGCTCCTTAAAATTTGCCAAGTTTCCTTTCGAATATATCATTCCACATGTTTTTGTGATAATACCAAATCTCTCCTACATATATTTTACAAAACTCACCAAAATCAAATCCCACCAATTTAGCATACTTTCTATTTTTCTCATATCCTCCTACTCGGTTCACATAATGGTTCAAGTCAAGATTCAAATCAAAAGGTTTATTATTAAGGCGCATAGTAAAAAGGTTCAAGATGGAAAGGTTTATACCAAGATTCATACTGGGAAGATTCATGTGAATATCATGTTTAAGGTTCAAGGTAAAGGTTCAATAGTGACAGAGTACGTAGAGTTTAGTGTAAAGGTTCATGTCATAAGATCAAGTTGAGGTTCATATTAGGTTTCAAATAAAAGTTAATGGCAAGGGTTCAATTCAAATGTTTATGTCAAATGTTCATTTAAAAGAAATCATTTAATAATGGTTCTCATGAAATAAAGGTTTTCAATAAGGTAGTCCTTAAAATAAATATTCATAAAATTAGTGAAACTTCATATAAAAGTGGTGTTACATAATGTTCATAACCCTCATTTAAAAATAGTTTTTCCTCAAAACATTTTCATAATATAATTACTAAAAGTATTAACATCCGGTTATAATATTAAAAGCACTTTCAAAATATCAAGGGTTATATCAAGTTCAAGTCAAGGTTTGAGTCAAGTATCATAGTATAGGTTTTCAAGACAAGGTATAAGTCAAAGATAGAAGTAAGTGATTTTAACATAGGGTTCAAATCAAGGGAATATAACAAGGTTCAATAATCAAGGGAACATAACAAGGTTCAAGATATCAAAGGAATAGGAAAGACAAGTGTAACACCCCAACCTGGCATGGGTCCGGAGCGCTACAGTATGGTGACATATCAAAGCATACAACACAAGCGGAAGACTTAGGCTATGTTTGGCGCACGAGCTTATCAGAGCTTATCGTTACATGAACTTATTTTTTCAGAAAATAAGCTACCATTTAAAATAAGTCTCGTTTGTCTGACACGGCTTGAAGGAACTTGTTAAAAAAATGAGCTACTAAATGAAATGCTAGTTGTACTAGCATGTAAAAAAAGCTCCAGCCACATGCTCCAGCAATCCGCTCCAGCTCCTACTTGTGCCAAACATACCCTTAAAACAAAAGGTTACAAGGGAAAAATCTAAAAGTACAAAAGAAATACTAAAATTATAAAAGAAAAGAAACTACAAACTAAACAAAGTCTAATCGAAAACTAGTCAATGTAACACCCCCAATTCATGATGCAGTGGAATTCAACTTGGGTGTTACTCGACGGCACAACAGTCATAATAATAGAAAAAGATCTCTAACTGAGTCGTTTTAAAAAGACTTATCATTCGAATTGTTCAAAATATATCAAAGTTTACATAGTTAGGTCCCAAAAAGGTTCCATGTTTACAAAATACATCAATATAAAGTCTTTTGATGTTTTATCGAATGACAAAGTAGATTATAACCTTCTTCATTAAGTCCATACCCCTCCACTCCATTCTTGATTATCATGGACCTGAAATACATGCTTAAAAGGTCAACACAAAGGTTGAGTGATATTCATAGAGTTTGTTTAATGGTTGAACACAATATGTTGGTAGTATGAGTTAATTAGACTCATATTCTTGGTTCAAAAACAAAACAGTTATTATTATATACTAAGCTCATGAAACCAATACGTTAACGGGTACCAATATCAATCGGCGGTTCTGTTGCCCCGGCAAGTACTTTGCCGTCATACTTAATGTTTCAAATATAGTGCATCCGTTTGAACTTATCTAGTCAAACGAATGGGATTCGTTAATCCCAATAGGCCTATTCACAATACTCGCGCTCAATAATACTAGTGATTAAATGGTTCATGATATGGGGCCTAGGATTGGCAAGGATGGTACTTAGTAATAATAAAACAATCAGGCAGCATACAATTTCAAAGCATTGTGTTTGGTTTACAATTGCATGTATTCCCCCCAAGGGTTTGTAAAACAATTAAGTAATGGAAAGTGGGGCTATGAACTCACCTTAAGTTAAATAGCAAGTAGTGAATGTGATGGTCGAATCGTGAAAGTTTCTACCAGCAACCTATAATAGAATGTTGCGACTTAGGATTGGAGTAAAGAATATGAAGAATTGCCTATATATGTCTTGCATTTAGTCCATGATGTAGTATTTAGTATCGTGTAAGTCTTTGAATGAAAATGGTTTATGAAATATGTATAGTTTGTATATCGCTTACTACCGTTCGCGTCGACATAATTCAGAAGTCATGTGGTAAACGTTCGAGGAGCCCAGACACTTTAATTCGTAAATCCACAACTTATCTCGACGGCTTACTTAATGAACTCCTCACATGAGGCTCCCTACTATTGTAGTATTTGATAAAATATATTTATATAAGTTTTGATCCGAAAAGTTACATGTCCAATATTTGAATAAACTTAGGAAAGTTTACTTTTGGAAGAAGATTGTTATTAGAATGAGTTTCTTAAATCTTGTATGACAATTACTTGTTAGATCTCATGGTTCTTTAGATGGAGTAGATCTAAATTGCATGTTTAAGTTATCGCTAACTCTTTAGCTCATGTTTTCGCCTAGGTAAGTTTATATGGTCTTTAGTCATGGCTTCGCCGTGACCTTGGTCATTGTTCCATGGTCTTGAGACTCAACCTTGGCCTTAGCCATGGTTGTGGTCTTGGCTTTAGGTCATTAGACCTCTTGGTCTTATTAAACCATAACTATTATATAGTAACTTTGGTATATAAAATAGCTGTTAAGAAACTAAAAAAAAAATATCACTCTAAAAGCGTTTTCAGGGCTCGAGCTTCTATTTTCCTGAATGAAAATGTCGTTCCGGACAACTTTAGTGTTTTAAGTTTTTGATGAATCGGACTAGAAGTACCACTTTCAAAAGGGTCAGATCGTTTACAGGTTGTGTTTGACAGTTTTTGGCTTTTTGGTTTCGCTAACTTCTTATGGCGATAACTTTTGACTCGTATACTCGATTTAGGTGATTCAAATTGATATGTTTTCCTTGTTAAGTCCTCTACTACAATATGTAATTGTCCAAAATCATGATTATACAATTTTGATCAGATTTCACCAAGAAAGTCACTAGTTTACTTGTTATCTTAACATAAGTTAACATATATATACCAATACTTGTTTTACACATTTTTAAACATCATGAACATAATCACAAGACAAAATATAGTAGGAATGAAATACAAATAGCATGAAAATGATATTTAACAAGAAGTATGTTAAGGTTTTGCTTACAACTTTTGGCTTTCAACGAAGAAAGGTAAGTAACATGTAAGGTAAGGACTTTGATTGATTTATGCCTCACTCTACTTAACTTCAAGCAATCTTTCTACACTTGTATTCTTGAAAGAGAGATGATGAAAGTTGAGGTGACTTGAGTAGATTTAAACTCAAGAGAAAATCACCAAAGTTTCTAGGGTTTGGAAGTATTTTGATTACTTAAAACCAAACTAGGGTTTCTATGTTGATGTTGCACTTGATTCTTGTATGAAACTTTGAAGTGAATTAGCTAAGGATATTGTGTTTGTGTGTGTGATGGTGGACGGCAACAAAGGGGGGAGGGGGGGCTTTTATATGGCTTTGAGGAGGTTACCAAACTTAGGATATTTTAGGAGATTAAACACATGTACTCATCCTAAGGCTCTAGGCATGAGATTAAGCCACACCAAGGGGTGACTCCCCCCTCCTATAGGCGGTCACAACATATAGGGAGGATGACTTGATCCTTGGAAGATATTATCTTAGATATTGAGTTAGTTTTGACTCCGTTAAATGCTAACCGTAAATGATTAAGCCATAAAACGTAAAACCGGGCATCGTAAAAATGTGGAATTTGAAAGAATGGTTAAACATGTCAATATACTCCATAATAAAATATAAAATGAGTGGTAGGTTCCATTGGGGTGCTAAAACCCTGCTAAAACTGGAAACGCGGGTCTAAACCGCGTAATACGTAAAACGTACGAATATTGTGTAAAATTGAGAAAAGTAAAATGTTACTTTTCTAATATGATAATAATGATTTAAAATGACTTATAATGTCTAGACTGGGCTCAATCTAGTGTCGGTTGGTATTTAATGTCTTTAAGACATAAAACCGTAAGCCTAAAAAATCAAGGAATGATTTATAAAATCAAGGAATGATTTTTGGTCAAAGGAGGAGGGAAAAATATGTTGACTTTTTCCAAAAATGTGAAAACTCAAATCGTCTTAGAAACGCGGTGCAGGTATAGGCTAAGGTTACGGCTAAGTAAAAACGCTTAAAAACGAAAATTTATGTTTCTCACGGCCGAGGGTTTATTTGGTCACATATTTCTCAGTCATTATTAATTCTCAAATAAATCATGAGTGTATCAAACATTTTTCTGATGCGGGAAAAATTAACGCGGTCGAGTTTCGTTGTGCGTAGGATTTTTGAATGAAGTTTTACCCTAAAACGTGTAGTTCCTTAATAACTTTCGCGAAAATGATCTGATGAGTGTCAAACTTTTATTTTGCCATGGAAATGATTTATCACATGAGAATATGAAATAAAAATCAAATTTCGGAAAATGAATAGTAAAAAGTGAATAGTAAAAATAAATAGTGAAATTTTCGGGAATAGTAATTAACCTGAAATTGTGAATTGTTACAGTCTCCACCCCATATGAGAGCTCCGTCCCGGAGATCAATTTGCGTTGGGAGTAGAAGCTTCATTGGTAAAAAGGTGTGGGTATTTCTTACGTATCTGGTCTTCTCGTTCCCATGTGTATTCAGGACCACGTTGGTAAAAAGGTGTGGGTATTTCTTACGTCGTGAGTTCCAACGAACTTTGACGATTGGAATTCGGCTTTGCTTGAGTTGTTTGACCTCTCGGTCCATGATTTCTACAGGTTCCTCGATAAATTGAAGATCGTCATTGAGTTGAATTTCATCGAGTGGAATAACGAGTGATTCATCAGACAAGCATTTCTTTAGGTTAAGATACATGAAAAGTGGGGTGTACACTACTGAGTTCTGATGGAAGCTCAAGTCTGTACGCCACTGGGCCAACCCTGGCTAGGATTTTAAATGGTCCAATGTATCTTGGGTTTAGTTTTCCTCGTTTACCGAATCGTGTCAAGCCTTTCCAAGGCGACACTTTTAGCATAACCCTATCTCCGACTTGGAATTCTAGGGGTCTGTGTCGTGTGTCGGCATAACTTTTCTGTCGATCTCTTGCGGTTTGAAGTCGACTTCTGATTTGTACAATCTTATCCGTTGTTTCTCGAATGAGTTTTGGACCAGTGAGTTGAACTTCTCCCACTTCAGCCCAACAAGCAGGTGAACGACACTTTCGACCGTAAAGTGCTTCAAATGGAGCTGCTTTGATACTTGCATGATAGCCGTTGTTGTAGGGAAATTCAACTAATGGTAGATGAGTATCCCATCCTTTTCCAAAGTTTATTATACATGCTCGAAGCATGTCTTCAAGTGTTTGAATGGTTCGCTAACTCTGACCATCGGTCTGAGGATGATACGCTGTACTCATATCTAGATTTGTTCCAAAGGCGTCCTGGAGTAACGGCCAGAAATTGGAGGTAAATCAACCATCTCGGTCAGATATGATGGATATCGGTGCACCATGTCTTGAGACTATTTCTTTGACGTACAGTCGAGTTAGTTGTTCCATTTTGTAAGTCTCTTTGATTGGTATAAAGTGTGCGGATTTTGTGAGACGATCAACTATCACCCAGATGGAGTCATAACCGCTTGATGTCTTTGGGAGCTTGGTAATGAAGTCCATAGTAATTCTTTCCCATTTCCACATAGGAATCTCTGGTTGTTGCAATGGACCGGATGGTCTTTGATGTTCGGCTTTTACTTTGGAGCATGTAAGACATTTGCTAATGTATGTTGCAATATCGACCTTCATGTTCGGCCACCAATAAAGTAGTTTAAGATCATGATACATCTTATCAGATCCTGGATGTATGGAGTATTTAGATTTGTGAGATTCATGCATGATCAAGTCTCGTAGGCCACCATAAAGTGGTAACCAACTTCGACCTTGGAAGCATAGAGTTCCGTCTGAACGGGTTTCGAATTTCTTCTGTATCATGCCATCCAACTTTTCCTTTTTGATGTCTTCTTGTTTCACCGCCTCAGCTTGAGCGTGAAGGATTTGAGCAGGAAAGTTTGAATTTATGGTTAAGACTAAGGCTCGGACTCGTAGTGGTTTAACCCGTTCCTTTCGGTTCAGGGCGTCAGCAACTACGTTTGCCTTTCCTAGGTGGTAGCGAATGTCGCAGTCATAATCACTTAGTAATTCCAACCAACGATGTTGTCTCATGTTTAGTTCTTTTTGGTTCAAAATGTGTTGTAGACTTTTATGATCCGTGAACATAGTACATCTAGTACCGTATAGATAGTGTCTCCAGATTTTTAGTGCAAAGACTACAGCTCCTAACTCTAGGTCAGGAGTGGTGTAATTTTCTTCATGAACCTTGAGTTGCCTTGAAGCATAAGCCATGACTTTATCACGTTGCATCAACACGGCACCTAAACCTTGGTACGATGCATCACAATAGACTACAAAATCTTCGATCCCATCTGGTAATGCTAGAATAGGAGCACTACAAAGTTTTTGTTTGAGGGTTCGGAAAGCTTTTTCTTCATCTTCATCACGTATTTCTTGTTTTTCTGAGTTAGCTTGGTCAAAGGTTTTGCTATTGAGGAAAATCCTTTAATAAACCTTCGGTATTACCCGGCTAGACCCAGAAATGGATGAATTACTGTAGGTGTGGTAGGTGTTGGCCAATCTTTGATAGCTTCGATCTTAGCGGGATCGACATGTAAACCAGTCTTGTCAATCATATGCCCAAGGAATTGTACTGATTGAATCCAAAATTCACATTTGGAAAACTTTGCATACAAGTTCTCTTCCTTGAGTAATCCTAAAATTGTTCTCAGGTGTTCTTTGTGTTCCTCTTCGTTTTTGGAATATATGAGAATGTCGTCTATGAATACGATCACGAATTTGTCCAAATATGGTTTACACACTCGATTCCTGAGATCCATGAATACTGCTAGTGCATTAGTTAAACCAAATGGCATCACTTAGAATTCATGGTGACCGTATCGTATCCTAAAGGCTATTTTTGTAATGTCTTACTCGCGAACCTTATACTTGATGGTAACCTGATCGTAGATCAATTTTTGAGTAATAGGTTGAACCTTGTAATTGATCGAATAAATCATCAATTCTTGGTAATGGGTATCGGTTCTTTATGGTTAATTTGTTTAGTTCACGACAGTCAATACACATTCGTAATGACCCATCTTTCTTTTTCACAAATAAAACTGGAGCTCCCCAAGGTGAGGAACTGGGTCAAATAAATCCCTTGTCCGAAAGTTCTTGTAATTGATTTGATAGCTCTTGCATCTCTGACGGTGCTAGCCGGTAGGGTGCGCGGGCAACTGGCACCGCTCCTGGTATTAAATCAATTCTGAATTCTATTTGACGATTTGGTGGTAGTCCGGGTAAATCTTCCGGAAAGACTTCAGGAAACTCACGGGCGATAGGAACATCTTCAGAACGCTTTTCATCGGATTTCTTTTCGGTTACGTGGGCTAGGAAAGCATAACATCCTTTCTCAATCTACTTCATGGTTTTGATACATGAGATGATGTTTATTCAAGTTCCACTTTTATCACCACGGATGATCAATGTTTCATTGTCACATGGAATGTGCACAACTCTTTCACCACAAATGATGTTAGCTTGATTTTTAGACAACCAATCCATGCCAATGACAACATCAAAACTTCCGATTTCGATTGGCATAAGATTGATGTTAAAGGGGTGGTCTAAGATATTAAGGGTACAGTCTGGGATTACGGTATTAGTATTTACTAAGTCGCCGGTAGCTAGTTCAATACTATAACTAGTGGTTAAAGAAATTGGTGGAATATTAAGTAAAGGCGCAATTCTAGTAGATATAAAGCTCATATCAGCACCAGAATCGAATAAGACTTTAACAGGAATGTTATTGTGTAAGAACATACCAGTAACCACATTCGGGTCTTGTTGCGGTTCTCCATTTCCCATGACATAGGCTCTACCACGAGCACCTCCGCCTTGTGGTCCTTGGTTTTCAGGGCAGTTGCTCTTGAAGTGCCCCTTTTCTCCACACCCAAAACATGTAACTATTAGCTGAGTGTTAGCCCCAGTAGCCACAGCCTTGCCTCTACAATCCTTGGCAAGATGTCCGGGCTTTTGACACTTGTTGCACTTGGTCGGGTAGGGACCTTGATAACGCTCAAAATTAACATGTTTTTAGGAGCGTTATTGTTGATTTTATGCATATATTTTGGTCACTTTTAAGAACTTATGGTACCTAATGAAGTATATTCTCTGTTTTAGGTTCATGACGAAGAAAACCAAGAAAAAGACGTAAAAATGATCAAAAACGAAGATTTATGCATGTACAAAAGAATTCCCGACAAATGAAAGTCTCTTGGAGTATATTCGAGAAGATAAAGTCATGAATATTGTCACTCCAAGGACTTAAGAATAAAGCACAAGAAGGAAAACGAGAAGTGAAATGAAGAAAAGAAGCTCGAACGAAGAATTAATGGAAGACTCGTTGTTCTCGACACACCTTCACCATTTTGGCCATAACTTGAGCATACGGACTCCGTTTAACCTACCGTTCGCGGCCGCGGAAAGCTAAGAGAAAGATCTACAACTTTTATGCTTATCATTTTCTGCCAAAATCATCCATCCGATCGGTAGGAGCCCGCAACCAATTCGGATGGAACTAACCTTTTCATCCATCCGGATCGGATGGAATCCAACCGATTGGTTGGATGCTTGCTGACCTCCCCAAGTCATTTTTAATACATAATTAAGTGTCATTAAGCCCCAAGTCCGATCATGTCTCCATAATAACTCCTAAACCTGGCATTTTATGACATTTAGTGCCCAAGAAACTTGCTTGGAGGGTAAGGTTGATTTCTACTACAAATATGAGTGCTTAGGCTTAGTTCTAAGTGTGCATTCCTAAAGGAAGGATTGTCACAAAAACAAAGGTGCACTCCTAGCCTCCACTCTAGAGGAAGGATTGTCACCAAAACCGGTGTGCATTTCTAAAGGAATATTTGTCACCACCTTACCACAAAGTTCTGCCGTTCATGGAGGACGTATCACCAAATATTGGAGCGATTCTCTAGTTTGGTTAGAAGTTTTAGTTGATTGGAAACTTTGTTACGTTGATGGGGCTTGAAGGTAGCTATAACCTTTCACCTTTACCTATTTGTAATTCATACTTTGGGTAAACCTTGTTACTTTTATATTTCATGATGCTTATGATTACTTTGTTGGTTGAAGACTTATGTTTGGTTGAATACAATTTGGTTTTGTTTTGAATAGATGTTTGTTATTGATGTGATTCTTGTGATGAATGTTCTTTGTGTGCTTGTTATCTTATTATTTTTCTTGTGGTTTGATCCGTGACAATCATAACCACCAATTTGTTACTTGCTTAAACAAACAAACGACACTTGAGTGCAACCAAGTCGCTTGGGACGACCTTGACTTACCACTACTATACTACAATTGACTAGGGTATACTTGCCCGAATGTGTTCCTAGTTAACCGGTAATTCTTGTTTCTATAAATTTAAAACATGGTTGCTAATTAGCACATCAAGTTTTTGGCGCCGCTGCCGGGGATTTGTTTGTGTTTGTGTTTTTGTTTGCTTTGAATCTCCGCTTTAATCATTCCCTAGTTGTGTCGCTTTTACTTTCGAAAAAAAAATCCGAGCCATCCAACCGATCGGCGGAACATCCATCCGATCGGCTGAACAAAATCAATTTTTACCGAGTCATCCAACCGACCGGTTTGATATTCAACCGATCGGTTAGACCCAAAAAACCCAATCCAACCAATTGGTACGAACCCGTATCCAATTCGGTTAGACTAAAAGCCCAATCCAACTGATCGGCTTGTCCACCAAACCGATCGGCTGAGCCTTTTCTTTTTACAAAACCATTTTTTTTAAACCCATTTTTACCTTTTCACCTTAGTTCGAAACAAACACCACCCAACCCACCCTTAGGAGTGATTTATTTTTCTTGTGTTCTTGTTATTTTCTTTTCTTATTAGTTTCTTTAGTAAATTATTTTATAAAATTGTCTTTTTAGATTTTTGAACGTCTTTTAGTTATGTCTATTAAAAAAAAAAAGGTTTTGTTGTAATTAGTTTATTTTTCTTAAACTTCTAGTAGTTATAATAGTAACGATTTTCTTATCCTAGTTAAGCTTAATTTTGTTTACTTCAACTTAAAAAAAAAAATACAAAAAGATTTTTCTTAGTGTTCATTTTAATTATATTTTTATTTTTACTTTTTGTGATATTTTACGAATTGCTCCGGGTTTGTATAAACTCACACTCATGGGGTGAACAACTTGTTAGTCCACTTTACGAGCTTAAACGTAAAATCAAAAAGAGGATTCGTAAACCTGATAAGACACCAATCTTACCCTTAAAGATCGAATCAACCGAACTTTATTCAAAATCACCATTCATCGAGGAACTTTTTGTGGTAATCGACATAATCGAAGAGAAAGTTGAAACTCAACCCGATTCCCTACCTGTAACCGTCGTTGATCCCGATGACCAACCAATGTGGTCAAGCACTAGGACCGTTGCACCAACACCTAGTTCTGCTATTACTCAACGCCCTTTTCCAAACAATTTCCATATCAAGGGTACCCACATGCAAATGATTCGGGAGAATCAATTCGATGGGAGAATCCGATCCGATCCTCACCGACACATAGCTGATTTTCTTGAGATTAGTAACCTATTCCATTATGGTGAAAATCAAGAGGAAGCGGTTAAATTGAGGATTTTCCTTTCTCATTGTCCGGAGAAGCCAAGATTTGGTTGAACGAATTAAATGAAGGAACAATTACTACGTGGGAAGAGATGAGAGAAGCTTTTGTTAGCCGATACTTTTCTCCCGCAAAGTTTAAACGTCTCCTAAATGACATTCACAACTTTCAATAACTCGATCACGAAGCTCTCATTGATGCTTGGCTCCGTATGAAAGATATGCTTCGCACTTGTCATGGACACGGTCTAACCAAAGGAGCGATCATTCAAACATTCTATCATGGTTTAGATAATCCAACTAAAGGAATTCTCGATGCCGGAGGAATATTCCTCTACAATACTCCCAACGAAGCATTCAAAATCCTAGAGGACAAGGTCCAACTCAATTTCGATTTCTTGAAAAATTCTCTAATCGTGCCCAAACCAAAAACCGTTGTTTTCGCCGGTGGAAGCAACATCAATGCCGATCATTCCACATTTATTGAGAAATTAGAAGCTCTCACCAGACATATTGATGTTGAATTCAAGAAGATAAGGCAAGAGCTGAAAGAGATACGAGATGCTCGTAGAGATGATGAAGATGCCAATGCTTCAGAATACCACATGGATAATGACATGCTGATGATTGAACCTAATGAAGCAAGATATCATAATGGATATCACAACCAAAAGCTGAAAATTTATACTCCTACTTAAGCCAAAACCCGAACCATAACCATCCTCATTTCTGGCCACAAATAAAACACCACTTTCATCACATTATTTTGGACAAAACAAAGAAACTAAAACCTCACCGGAGGAGATGATGAGAGAATGGATGGAAGCAAATGAGAGTATGAAAGACCATGTGGTAGAATTGGAACGACAAATCGATCAAGGATGTCACAACTCGTAATTTCCGGTCATTTTCCAAACCTCGACAATTTACTATTCACAGGTTACTATTCATCATTTATTATTCATAGATCACTATTCATCATTTTTGAGGTCAATTTGATATTCTGAGAAGCGTTCAGAAATTTTACTATTCACTTGACACTATTCATTTCCGAAAGAAATTTCACTATTCACGTGCATTACTCATTTCATCATAAATTTTGTTTAAGAGTATTCAAATTCGCGTAACCGTATTGGTTCGGGTGCGAATTCATGCATTATCATTTGGGACATCTCATATAGACTAGAAATAGTCTGCGTATTATCATTATGTCACTTGCATAGTATTCCACTTGTAGGATATTTAAATTAGTACTTTTGGTATAATTAACTTTTACGTATAATTATTTCTAAATAAACGTTAACAAACGACCAATAATGTTACTAACACGTCCGACACTCCCGACTATGATCCAAAATATATTTTTATATTCATTTTAATAATATAAAAATTATAATATTAATTTACCCGGTGTTTTCCAATCAATTGCTACATTTTACGGTCGGAGCTCCGTCGGTTTGCGTTATTTCAACCCGATAAATATTTTAACACCCAATTCTCATCAGGAATGTAAATTTATAATTTTTTACAACGTCATCACATTTTATTTGGTATAGTTAAACTTTATTTCTAGCAAACTCGGTACCCGGTATCACCTAAAACTAATAATATATACCTAAAACTACCTAAAGTCCACCAAAACTCTTACACAATCTCATTTTTCTTCCCTTTCTCTCCAATATGCCCCCCCCCCCTTTATTGATTTCCATGATTTGTGGATCTTGTCTTGTACCATTTTCCTTACTATACATATAACATATACATAATCATTTCATCTCATTTTCATCCAAAACAACTAGCAAGTTTCTCTTTTCTTTCTCTCTTTGGTGGGGATCGGTTCAAACAAAAACAACAAGAAGGAATCATCATTTTTCAAGAACAAGATAATTACAAGTCATTTATATAGTCCTTGTTAAGGTTTTGAAATAAAAATCTCAAGGATAATTAATTATTTCTCATCAAAAGCTCATTAATCTTTCAAGTAAGTGTATGAAACTTATTTTTATAATTTTACCAAGCTTTTATAATACTCATATGGTTTTCATACAAGAACTCATGCATATATTAACTTATACCACTCCATTTTTGTATATATTTAACTTTTAAGCCCTAGAAAGTGAATATAGTTAGATCCTTGTTAGATCCACTTGGTTTGTGATGTTTAGGAACCCATGACACCCTAAGAAGGTGTATGGTAGGATTAGACTAGTTTTGTGGTGATTGAAAGTGGTTTGATTGAAGTTAAAACTAGATTAGAACCCTAGAAATGATTTTTGAAACAATAGAAGTACCTACTGTCCCTATTTTTAATTCGTGGGAAAATCAGTAGATGGTGGTTAATTTTTGACCAAAGATTTAGAAAATACTTTCAAAAACGAAGCCGTGGGCGAAAGAACGGATTAAAACGAGTTAATAACGAAGGAGATACGATTTTTGTAAATTTAACGACGAAAACTATTTTCTGAAAAACTGCATGCTGTTTGACAGTTTTCGACGGGCAAATAGAGGCATTAAACGTAACCTAGAGGAGCCGAGCTATTGAAAATGTATTAGTATATACTAAAACGAATTCGTGGATATAAAGAACGAGTAAAATGAGCTTAAAACGACCAAGTTATACACGTTTTAAAATCGTCAAAAACTATATATATATATATATATATATTTAGTCACTACTAGAAAATAATATAACTACGTACTAAATGAGATATTTTCTAGATTTCTTATTCAAGGAGTTTATTTATAACTAACGAAATACGTACGACCCAAGGTTTATTTACGCGACTACTAGACGCTATTTTAAGATTTTCAAGACGAGGTATATAACACTAACATTTTTATACGATATACTACGACAAGTTATATACTTCTATATTTGGACTTATTTTCCTAAGTATGGAAACTATTATACTTTGACAATAACAAGTATTTCCAAGTTACGAGTGGTATAGGCATCATGTGCATGTGCATTCAAATTCACCACGTCATGATCTAAAGTAGATCGTTATTACTCATATTAGGTTGCGGTTAGAGATCGTGCCTCATTTCAGTGTATCCATTTTTGTCATCGTAGCTATCGCTCCAGGTGAGTCATAGCCCCTACTTTTTAATTATTTTGCAAACTCTTTGGGGGAGAATACATGCTCGTTTTACTTAAATGCATTCCTTGCTTTACCTGGTTGATTACCTACATTTCATTGGTATGCTTGATTACATGTATTTCATATGACTTGTCTCTTAAACATTATTACTTATTTTATATGACCTCATTGTCAGTATTATTTATCTGGCGACATTGTCAGCATTATTTATCTGGCCTCATTGTCAGTATTATTTATCTGGCGACATTGTCAGCATTATTTATCTGGCGACATTGTCAGCATTGTTGATATAACCTCATTGACTGAATTATTTATATAGCCATTTTGCTATGTTTATCTGGGAATTTGGATACCATTATTACTTTTGTTCACGTAGACTTTAATACATTTGGCAGTGGGTTGTAAACACACAGGTTACAAGTCTCTTATGGCGGGACTTGCAACTGAGTGGATTTACAATGCCTTTGCTGGGCGATCATTTCTCTATAGGCATTATTTGTTAAACAAACTCTATGAACTCACCAACCTCGTGTTGACACTTTAGCATGTATTTTCAGGTTTTAACCAATGGCACGCTACAGGAGGTTTTGGCAGGGCATGGCATGGTCATAGAAGACTCTGATTATTTATATGGGGACCGTTTTAAACTATTTTAAGGGCCTACTTCCGCACTACTTCTTAACGATGTAAATTCAATATTTTTGATTTAACTATTTTATTATAAATGATTGAAGTGAAAACCATTTTTGAACTAGTGTTGTAATACCAATTGAGTTACACCCCAGCTACACGTATGCTTCTGCTGGACCCGATTTTGGGGGTGTGACAGATTGGTATCAGAGCTTTGGCTATAGCGAACTAAGTGTTTTTAAAACCTAGACTATAGCTACTTTTATGAAAAACTTAACCCTATGACCGTCACGTGCCTGCCTGCCAAGCTGAAGCCTCACTTGTGGTTTGTTGCTGACTTTGGTAATGAGATTTGTGTCTCGTTATCTGGTACATCATATTCACTTATTCTAGTTGATTACTATCATTGTCTTTCATATAAGCATGTTCACGTATAACATATGTCACCACGTTATGTTTTTCCTTGCATAGTTTCATCATTTGACCTCGAGTTTGGTCACCTGCCTTAGTCTTTCTTAACGTCTTGGTATTTGTGAAGGACATAGTATTAGTATAACTGAGCTGAGTATTTCAAAATTCATGGAACCTCGGTGGAATATAGACTAGTCACCTATATTCAACCCGGGATAGTGGGACATAGGCTGACTACCTATATCCGACTCAGAAATGAATTTTGCAACACTAAGAATGGTTATGATAAAATTTTGTCCGGAATAAATTCTCAACTCATTTTCCAAATGCTTCATTTACGTGTGTGTATACTCTCGTTGTCATAACATTCCTACTTTTCATCACTTCGTGAACCACCGATTGGAAGCTTGTCAACTGGCCATTTCATCTCATGAATCTTCATATTTATACACAATACACTTACATTTTCTTTTATCACAATCTCGTTTTGTCGCACTTGTCACAGTCTTTTCCCTTCTTACCATCACTATCATTTCCTTTCCCCATCCCCATATGTATATATAAGGAATTAGGTGACACTCTATAGATTCCTATGTCACTCATCACTCATTACTCCCAATATTGATAAGTGGATATTATCAATGACCTCCCTAAGAAAGACTTCCCATACCATATATAAGGAGGATCCCTAGGTACATTATGACCATTTAAAACTCAACAGAAATCCCAGGATATCACAAAACCACTCGAGCCACGTCAACACGTCATATCGCAACATCAACCTTTCATTCTATGATAATCCACTCTCGAACATCTACTACTAGGAAACGTCTTAATTATGTCTCACCCTTCTTTTCACGTTTTGAAGAGCTATGCCGCCAAGGAAAGTTAAAGCTACTCCAACTATGACACCTGTTGCTATTCGGAAATTGGTTAAGGATAGTATCGCCGAAGCTCTAGAGATCGAGAGAGCTGAGGTAGCTGCAAGGACTGCTGAGGCCGCTTTACAGACAGGGACAGATGGACAATCCGAAAATAGGCGTGAATGTACTTGGAAAAATTTTAAGATTAGTGATCCCATCAAGTTTAAGGGCACTGAAGGAGCGGTTGCTTTGATTCGCTGGTTCGAAAAGACTGAGAATGTGTTCCTCATGTGCAACTGTCCTGATGTCAGCAAGGTAAAATTTGCTACTGGTATGCTTTTGGATGAAGCTATGTCATTGTGGAATTCTTATGCTCAATCGATGGGTATGGAAAATGCCTACAAGCTCACCTGGGAGCAATTCAAGAAATTGATGACTGATAAGTTTCGCCCTCGTACTGAGGTGCAGAAGTTGGAAACAGAGTTTTATAAGCTAGTGACAGCAGGTAATGATATCGAGGCATATATCCGAAGGTTTCAGGAGTTGGCTGTGCTATGTCCAACTATGGTTCCAGATAACGAAAAGCTGCTAGAAAATTTCATCGGTGGACTACCGTGCAACATAAGTGGGAACGTAATTGTTTCTAAATCAGACACGCTGGAGGAAGCTATCAGAATGTCTCAAAAGCTTATGGCTCAAGTGATGAAGCAAGAAACTACTGTCAACAACAACAACGAAAACAAGAGGAAAAGGGATGACAACCAAGGAGACGATCAAGTATGGCAGTCAAACAAACAACATGAAGTGGTTAGGGCCTACGTTGTGAAGCCAAGTGAAAAGAAAGGTTACTAGGGTACTCTACCTAAATGCAACAAGTGTCAGAATCATCATAACCATGGACCTTGTCTTAATCCATGTGGCAACTATAAGAAGGTTGGTCATGCAGCTTGGGAATGCAAATTTCCAATCATTACAGGAGATCAGAAACCCTCGGTGACATGTTTTGGCTATGGAGAAAAAGGCCATTACAGGAATGAATGCCCAAAACAAGGAAACCTAGAGAAAAGGAACCAAGGTGGAAGGGCTCGTGGGAGAGCCTAGGTCATCGGAGGAGGAAATGGTCCACACATCAACAACGCTGAGGACGACAACAATGTTCAAGAACCAAGAACTTCTACCTTAAAAATAAACTAAAGCCTAAACTCTCTTGTGTTGTATTTCTTTTGTGTTAAATTCTACGTTCTATCGTATAAGTTTCATGTACTATTAACGAATTCCGGTCTAATGAATATTCTATCTTTTATCACCGCAAACTCCTAGTGATTTCATTCAGATTCCTTTAAAACTACACCACCTATCATCACCAATGGTCAGAAATTAGAGAACGATTCAAACATAGGAAGATACGCTCAGAGCATGAGTGATTGACTATAGAAATGGTTGGACTAACCATTTGCCATAAATCAGATTCTTTTACAACCATAGTTACCACATGAGCTTAGAGACTACATCATTTGAAGCACTCTATGGTCGAAGTGCCAACATCCATTGACGGATCGAAATTTGGAAAAAGCCTAACTCACTAGTCCAGTAAGCATTCATGAAATAACCAGGAATTTCCTACAAATCAAGAATCAGTTACAAGTTTGATAAGTTGTAAACCCTTAGAATTTCAAGTTAATGGCAGGATTATGTTGAAAGTTCTGCCTAGGAAAGGCATGACACCATTAAGAAAAATTTGGGAAGATAAACCCGAGATACATTGGACCATTCAATATTTCAGACAGTATGGTCCTAGTAGCCTACAGACTTGAACTCCCATTAGAGCTCATTAGCTTACACGATACATATCATCATCTTTTCACCAATACCTCTCTAGAGACCAACACAAACTGAACTTCGGGACGAAGTTCCTGTTAGAAGGGAAGACTGTCACAACTCGTAATTTCTGGTCATTTTCCAAACCTCGACAATTTACTATTCACAGGTTACTATTCATCGATCACTATTCATCATTTTTGAGGTCAATTTGATATTCTGAGAAGCGTTCAGAAATTTTACTATTCACTTGACACTATTCATTTCCGAAAGAAATTTTACTATTCACGTGCATTACTCATTTCATCGTAAATTTAGTTTAAGAGTATTCAAATTCGCGTAACCGTATTGGTTCGGGTGCGAATTCATGCATTGTCATTTGGGACATCTCATATAGACTAGAAATAGTCTGCGTATTATCATTATGTCACTTGCATACTATTCCACTCGTAGGATATTTAAATTAGTACTTTTGGTATAATTAACTTTTACGTATAATTATTTCTAAATAAACGTTAACAAACGACCAATAATGTTACTAACACGTCCGACACTCCCGACTATGATCCAAAATATATTTTTATATTCATTTTAATAATATAAAAATTATAATATTAATTTAGCCGGTGTTTTCCAATCAATTGCTACATTTTACGGTCGGAGCTTATAACTCTGTCGGTTTGCGTTATTTCAACCCGATAAATATTTTAACACCCAATTCTCATCAGGAATGTAAATTTATAATTTTTTACAAGGTCATCACATTTTATTTGGTATAGTTAAACTTTATTTCTAGCAAACTTGGTGTCCGGTATCACCTAAAACTAATAATATATACCTAAAACTACCTAAAGTCCACCAAAACTCTTACACAATCTCATTTTTCTTCCCTTTCTCTCTAATATGCCGCCCCCCCCCCCCCCCCCCCCCTTTATTGATTTCCATGATTTGTGGATCTTGTCTTGTACCATTTTCCTTATTATACATATAACATATACATAATCATTTCATCTCATTTTCATCCAAAACAACTAGCAACTTTCTCTTTTCTTTCTCTCTTTGGTGGGGATCGGTTCAAACAAAAACAACAAGAAGGAATCATCATTTTTCAAGAACAAGATAATTACAAGTCATTTATATAGTCCTTGTTAAGGTTTTGAAATAAAAATCTCAAGGATAATTAAGTATTTCTCATCAAAAGCTCATTAATCTTTCAAGTAAGTGTATGAAACTTATTTTTATAATTTTACCAAGCTTTTATAATACTCATATGGTTTTCATACAAGAACTCATGCATATATTAACTTATACCACTTCATTTTTGTATATATTTAACTTTTAAGCCCTAGAAAGTGAATATAGTTAGATCCTTGTTAGATCCACTTGGTTTGTGATGTTTAGGAACCCATGACACCCTAAGAAGGTGTATGGTAGGATTAGACTAGTTTTGTGGTGATTGAAAGTGGTTTGATTGAAGTTAAAACTAGATTAGAACCCTAGAAATGATTTTTGAAACAATAGAAGTACCTACTGTCCCTATTTTTAATTCGTGGGAAAATCAGTAGATGGTGGTTAATTTTTGACCAAAGATTTAGAAAATACTTTCAAAAACGAAGACGTGGGCGAAAGAACGGATTAAAACGAGTTAATAACGAAGGAGATACGATTTTTGTAAATTTAACGACGAAAACTATTTTCTGAAAAACTGCATGCTGTTTGACAGTTTTCGACGGGCAAATAGAGGCGTTAAACGTAACCTAGAGGAGCCGAGCTATTGAAAATGTATTAGTATATACTAAAACGAATTCGTGGATATAAAGAACGAGTAAAATGAGCTTAAAACGACCAAGTTATACACGTTTTAAAATCGTCAAAAACTATATATATATATATATTTAGTCACTACTAGAAAATAATATAACTACGTACTAAATGATATATTTTCTAGATTTCTTATTCAAGGAGTTTATTTATAACTAACGAAATACGTACGACCCAACGTTTATTTACGCGACTACTAGACGCTATTTTAAGGTTTTCAAGACGAGGTATATAACACTAACATTTTTATACGATATACTACGACAAGTTATATACTTCTATATTTGGACTTATTTTCCTAAGTATGGAAACTATTATACTTTGACAATAACAAGTATTTCCAAGTTACGAGTGGTATAGGCATCATGTGCATGTGCATTCAAATTCATCACGTCATTATCTAAAGTAGATCGTTATTACTCATATTAGGTTGCGGTTAGAGATCGTACCTCATTTCAGTGTATCCATTTTTGTCATCGTAGCTATCGCTCCAGGTGAGTCATAGCCCCTACTTTTTAATTATTTTGCAAACTCTTTGGGGGAGAATACATGCTCGTTTTACTTAAATGCATTCCTTGCTTTACCTGGTTGATTACCTACATTTCATTGGTATGCTTGATTACCTGTATTTCATATGACTTGTCTCTTAAACATTATTACTTATTTTATATGACCTCATTGTCAGTATTATTTATCTGACGACATTGTCAGCATTATTTATCTGGCCTCATTGTCAGTATTATTTATCTGGCGACATTGTAAGCATTATTTATCTGGCGACATTGTCAGCATTGTTGATATAACCTCATTGACTGAATTATTTATATAGCCATTTTGCTATGTTTATCTGGGAATTTGGATACCATTATTACTTTTGTTCACGTAGACTTTAATACATTTGGCAGTGGGTTGTAAACACACAGGTTACAAGTCTCTTATGGCGGGACTTGCAACTGAGTGGATTTACAATGCCTTTGTTGGGCGATCATTTCTCTATAGGCATTATTTGTTAAACAAACTCTATGAACTCACCAACCTCGTGTTGACACTTTAGCATGTATTTTCAGGTTTTAACCAATGGCACGCTACAGGAGGTTTTGGCAGAGCATGGCATGGTCATAGAAGACTCTGATTATTTATATGGGGACCGTTTTAAACTATTTTAAGGGCCTACTTCCGCACTACTTTTTAACGATGTAAATTCAATATTTTTGATTTAACTATTTTATTCTAAATGATTGAAGTGAAAACCATTTTTGAACTAGTGTTGTAATACCAATTGAGTTACACCCCAGCTACACGTATGCTTCCGCTGGACCCGATTTTGGGGGTGTGACAAAGGAAAAAGAAACCACCAATCCAAAATCCAAGACACGGAAGAAAAGAAAGAAGTCCATCATACATAATCACTTCTTCATACAACAGATTCCAATCCAAGACATGAATTTGTCTACAAACCACCCTCAATCCGAAATGAACATGATAAGGGTGATGTTGAAGTTATTGAGGAACCCATTACAACCATGCCTAATCCGAGCCAAAACATATCTAGTTCACCAACCGTTTCACCTTTTCTTGAGGATTGCACCGTGCACATCCCGTCCACCGAATGCTTAGTGAAAGAGAAGATGTTTACACATGATGAATTGTCAAATCATATTGGTAACAAGGAACTCAATGCAATTGAAGATGTTGGAAATGAAGTCTTGAAAGAAAAAGAGATTAAGAAGCAGGAGAAAGAAGTGTCAAAGGTACCCAATAGGAATGGAGAATTGGAAAGGGAGATAGACGAATGGTCTAAGCCGCAAAATCCAGTTTCTTCAAAACAAAACAGTATGACTAACCCACCTCCTCCAGCTCACATTGAGAACGTGAATGACGTATTCACTAGGGGTGGAAAGTCTGATAATCCTTCGAAAAATCAAAAAGATTCACCACCTGTCTTCGTTTCTAATAAAATCGATGAACCGTTCAAAATAACGAAAAGGGATTATCACATTGACAAATCGAAAGAATGTCCATCACTTGTGAAGAACATACCAGAGATCCCTTACCCTCAACGGTTAGGAACTGAAATTACCCATTTGAACCATACCGTCAAAGTATACTGATCCGGGGAAGAGTCTAGCTAATGACTCAGAAATAAATTAAGCGCTTCTCGGGAGGCAACCCGAGCTTTTAATTTTTTTTGCTTATTAAGATATATATATATATATATATATATATATATATATATATATATGTATATATATATATATATATATATATATATATATATATATATATATATATATATATCGTATTTTATTCTTGTTTGTTTGTGTTTAGATCGAATAAGTCTAAATGTCTTTTGGTTTTTGCAAGAGCGTCATTTCTTATAATTCTACTAAAACTCGGTTTTTCCATTTTTAATTTTTACTACATTGTGAATAAATAAGTACGTGTTTTTAAAAATAAATTGTTTTGAACTTTGTGGGTATGTTCACTGGAAACCCTCACGAGACTTCACTCGTCCACTCGGGCCACCGAGGGGTTTAAAAGGCTTGTTGCATATGTTAAATGCAATCGTGATGCCTACGAAAGCGAGTTTTAGGATTTTACGCGTTTTTGTAGTTTAGTTTGTTTTTGCAGATTTAATAAGGTCTTGGAGATTTGATTATTGGTGACATTATACTTGGTGTGGAGACGTTTTGTTAAATGAGAAATTGATTGATCTCACATGCTTAGCATCTTATCATTTGGAGTTCGATCGCAATTTCTATGGCCCAGGATGTTTCGTTTCTCTTGGACTATCTATTTATTTATTTTTCCCTATTTCAAATGCTTTGAAGTTTATTTTTCTTGAGTATAATGCTTAACTTAAGTGTGGGGGGAAGTGAAATAGTGAAAACGAAACTAGTAATTAATTTTCATATTTTTGGGCCAATTTGAAAATAATTTTTGTATACTTGTTTGCTCTTGTGATCTAGTTGTTTTCACACTTTTAGGAAAATATACTAGAATAACTGGATCTATCCACTGGTGAAATCGGTAATTTTTTAAAAATTTGAGATGTGTCCAGATTAATATTGCAATCCATTTTAGGATCGATAACATTTGCTAGCGCATATTATAGCCCCTTTCCACTAAATTGTGAGGGTTTAAGCCTATTTCATATATAGCATACATCTTTTATGCTTGAATCTTTTGCTATGAGTGTGCCGGTGATTTTATTTATTCTAGAACTTGTACTTGTAAATCATTACCAGACCGCAGTAAGATCGCATTCGTGTGATATAAGTGTATTCGTGTGATAAAGAGGCAACCTTAGGAATATAACCAAATGGCCATCCGTTTACAAAATAATTTTTGCTAACCACATCGGTTAGTTATCCTCGTATTTGGAACCCATTTGTTAGCGTTCATCTTTAGCGCTAGATACCCCTAGTTACACCCTTCGAGCCATCCTTTTCGTTTTTGATAAATCCAGAAAAATACAAAAATAATTTTTCACTTTTAACCTTAGCCTTACCCTTTGTCAAAGTCTAAACGGTGGGTGCTAGTTGCTTAGTATGTTGGATTGTTTTTGATGATTAATAGTTAGCCACACTTTGTCACTTGTGTGTGCCATTCCAACAAGATGAAGGAGACGTCTTTTTTATTTTGTATTTTTTGTGGTGTATGCTTATAAGAAGTGTGGGGGAGATGTGATGTATCAAGAAAAAAAAGAGAAAAGAAAAGAAAAGAAAAGAAAAAAAAAAAGAAAAAAAAAAAGAAAAGGAAAATATATATGTGATGACAATTATAGCTAATGTGGTATATTATTATTGTGAAGATGAAGAAACAAAGTTTTGTGATATGTTGTTAGCCAATGTGCTAAGTATGAAGAATATTATTATGGCGAATCAATGTATCGATATGTGAAAGTTTGAAGAGGAGGAAGTTAACTATAATCATTTTTGGGTTTGCGGTTTGTTTGGTAACTAGCAACAATGGGACTTGGACTTGACTTCATTTTTCTTTTAAAACCAATTTAATAAATATTCCCATGCCTTATCCCTACCCTTACCAAATTACATTATTCGTTGTTCTTTCGAGTTTCCGGATTTAGTAATGGCTTTGTGAGAATATCAAGTGCAAGAATATTGTAGTGACCATCCGGTTTTTGAGTAATCAAGAATTTGCGCCTGTAATCTATTATGTTTTTGTATGAGATGTTTGAACGTAAGCCTGGTATAAACCCTTTAGCCTATCATTACAACCCGAATAAAAGCCCTCTTTAGATGTTTACACTTGGTGCTTATACCTCGTCGGTGAAGTTTTGTTTCTTGTACAAGCCTATGGTAATAAACAAATCATGACTGGGCAATGAGTTTGATTTCTCTTACATATATTCCACTACACAAATAAATGAGTGATTGAGTGAATTATACTTCGTTTCTTTTTCGTGAGGTGTTTAGAAATGTTAATCAAGCGAGAAAATCTATGGGTATTGTCAAACATCTCGGATTTTCACCTTAAAGCTTAAAACGATGAATCGTATCTTGTACTTGTACTTGGTAGATTAGCATCACATTTTTCGAATCATTCTTGTACACCATGTGGATTTATTTTCTTTTAATTCTAGGTTTGCTTGAGGGCAAGCAAAGTTTAAGTGTGGGGGATTTGATAACGCTAAAAAATAACATGTTTTTAGGAGCGTTATTGTGGATTTTATGCATATATTTTGGTCACTTTTATGAACTTATGGTACTTAATGAAGTATATTCTCTATTTTAAGTTCATGACGAAGAAAACCAAGAAAAAGACGTAAAAATGATCAAAAACGAAGATTTATGCATGTACAGAAGAATTCCCGACAAATGAAAGTCTCTTGGAGTATATACGAGAAGATAAAGTCATGAAGATTGTCACTCCAAGGACTTAAGAATAAAGCACAAGAAGGAAAACGAGAAGTGAAATGAAGAAAAGAAGCTTGAACGAAGAATTAATGGAAGACTCGTTGTTCTCGACACACCTTCACCATTTTGGCCATAACTTGAGCATACGGACTCCGTTTGACCTCCCGTTTGCGGCCACGGAAAGCTAAGAGAAAGATCTACAACTTTCAAGCTTATCATTTTCTGCCAAAATCATGCATCCGATCAGTAGGAGCCCGCAACCGATTCGGATGGAACTGACCTTTTCATCCATCCGGATCGGATGGAATCCAACCGATCGGTTGGATGCTTGCTGACCTCCCCAAGTTATTTTTAATGCATAATTAAGTGTCATTAAGCCCCAAGTCCGATGATGTCTCCATAATAACTCCTAAACCTGGCATTTTATGACACTTAGTGCCCAAGAAACTTGCTTGGAGGGTAAGGTTGATTTCTACTACAAATATGAGTGCTTAGGCTTAGTTCTAAGTGTGCATTCCTAAAGGAAGGATTGTCACCAAAACAAAGGTGCACTCCTAGCCTCCACTCTAGAGGAAGGATTGTCACCAAAACTGGTGTGCATTTCTAAAGGAAAATTTGTCACCACCTTACCACAAACTTCTACCGTTCATGGAGGACGTATCACCAAATATTGGAGCGATTCTCTAGTTTGGTTAGAAGTTTTAGTTGATTGGAAACTTTGTTACGTTGATGGGGCTTGAAGGTAGCTATAACCCTTCACCTTTACCTATTTGTAATTCATACTTTGGGTAAACCTTGTTACTTTTATATTTCATGATGCTTATGATTACTTTGTTGGTTGAAGACTTATGTTTGGTTGAATACAATTTGGTTTTGTTTTGAATAGATGTTTGTTATTAATGTGATTCTTGTGACGAATGTTCTTTGTGTGCTTGTTATCTTATTATTTTTCTTGTGGTTTGATCCGTGACAATCATAACCACCAATTTGTTACTTGCTTAAACAAACAAACGACACTTGAGTGCAACCAAGTCTCTTGGGACGACCTTGACTTACCACTACTATACTACAATTGACTAGGGTATACTTGCCCGAATGTGTTCCTAGTTAACCGGTAATTCTTGTTTCTATAAATTTAAAACATGGTTGCTAATTAGCACATCAGACCTGCATGATGGTAGTTGCACTTGGTACACTGTGGTAGAGTACCAACGTATTTACCTCCGGCTGGTGCAGCAACATAAGCCGTCGCGGCTTCTTGTCTTTTGTTTTGCTGATTATGATGGTTGTTGTTTCGAGTTTGGTTGTTGTTGTTGTTGTTGTTACTTCCACGGTTAACATCCCATGGTCGCTTGTTGTTGTTGTTCCTATTGTTATTGTTGTTACGGTAGTTGGAGTTGTTGGTGTTGTTTTGTCTTCGGGTTTCTGTTTTACGCACCACTTGATCCATGAGGCTGCGAGACATCCGCATAGCTTCATCAAGTTCCTTGGGATTGGCTGAAGTTACATTCCCTTGTATACTTGATGGAAGTCCCCAGATATACCGTTCGAACAATTTCTCTTTTGTTGAAACCATTGTTGGACACAGTATCCTCAATTCTTGGAATCGACGGTTGTAAGTTATGATGTCATTTCCCTTAACAGAATGATCCCAGAATTCTACCTCTAACTTCTGCATTTCACTGCGGGGGCAGTACTCTTTGATCATCATCTTCTTCAGATTATCCCAAGAAATTTTATAAGCATTTTCAATGCCCATTGGTTGAGATATTGAATTCCACCATGATAATGCCTAATTCAACTGCGTACTCGTGGTATATTGAACTTTATCACTCTCAGTATATTTACTGACCAAAAATACCGACTCCGCTTTTTCAAACCAGCGGGTCAAACCTACAGCTCCTTCAGTACCTTTAAACTTTATGGGTTCGCATTTCAAATAGGAAATGAATGAGCAACCCTTAGGTACTGAAGCCACATTCGTCACTGGAGGGCTAGTTGGGCTTGGTCCTCCAGTGTTAAGGTTGGCAATTCGAGCAGCTTCTGCAGCTCTAGCAGCTTCCGCAGCGGTGGCGGCTTCAGCGGCTACTACAGCATCAGCAGCTGTAGCATCTTCAGCGGCTGCTGCAGCACCAGCAGCTGTGGCGGCTTTAGCGGCTGCTGCAGCTGCTGCAGCTACGGTTGCTCCTTCCGTTGTAAGTGCTGCATTTACACTGTCTTTAACTAGTTTGCGAATAGCAGCTTGAGTCATTGCTGGTGGTGTCTTCTTCTTTGGCTCCATGATTCTATTGTACAAAAGATACGTCGTAATTAGAGAGTTGTGAAATGAGCACAATTTTGATAAAAATGATAGGATAATAATATTGAAATTTAAAAGCATAACACATGATAGTATAAAACAAGAGTTTTATTCATATAACGTTGATTGATTTACAAAATCGAAACCTATTACAAGCTTCTTCAAAATTTACTAACTGATACTTTCAGTTTAGTAATTACAACGTTTCTACAATCGCTAGCTATTACATGGATTTCATAACATTTTACTAACTGATACTAATCAGTTTAGTAGTACAAAAGATAACTAGTACTATAACACTAGTCTAACATCGGTTGGAGGGTTGTTGTAGTCCGGACGGATTGTTGTTTCCGTATGTTGCTAGCACATCCACACTCTCATTGGGGCGGTTTTCTTTGACATCCTTCTGGTATAGCCTTTGTTGTATGGCACACATTTGAGATTGCATTCCATATATCTCATTCTTGAATTGATACCGGTTAAAGTTAGCAATGTCTAATCGGATTTCTGCTGTAGTTAGGCGGTTTCGTAGTTCGTGAATTTGTGCCGCATCTTGGTCTTTAGCTCTTTCAACTAATGTAAGTTTATCCTTGACGTCTTCTAAGCCGGTCAAGGGATCCAAGACTATGTCCCCAACATGAGTCAAGTCTCTCTTCACATAGCTCATATCAAGTTTAAACCAATAGAGGTCTTGTTGTGCGTTCATGGCATCCATCTTGGCTGAATTAACCTTGGATATATAGTCATTAATTTGGCGTGTCATGCTTTGAACTTTAAGTTGAGTTAGGTTGAGGGCTTGGTTTAAGGAATATATTTCATATTGGGCAGAGTTTACGAACATATGTGTAAATGTGGATGTTCCGCCGACTTCATAAGTGGACTTTGGAACTTGAGCTGGAGTAGTATTATTAGATTCGGAGGAGTTTGGTGAGATAGGAGGTGGTGATGTTAATGGTGATAGTGGTCGCACAACCATTGGTTCCTCTACTTCTTCCATGTCGTCAATGCCTTCAATGTCTATGTCTATTTCAGGATCCTCGTCCGGATCTTCTTCGTACTCATCGCCTAGATCCTCGTAAGGTTCTTCCTCGTCATCGTAATCAAGTGCTTCAAAGTGAGGATCATTGGGTCTGGGAAGAATTGGTAAATGAGCGGGCATAGCAGGAAGATGATCGGGAGATGGAGGTACAGACATGATGTCTACAATGAGTATTATGATGCCAAAATAAATCTAATGTTTATGGGAAGTGCTCAAAATATGACAAGTGTGTATATAACAATATGCTAATATGTTCATGTAGCATAACATGCATAATAAGTCCATAATCTTTTGGAGGATGGAAGGCACGAAGAACGGAAGGCTATAAAAATGTTTTTGCTTGTAATTGTAGTTATAGTTTAGGTCTCAATTAGAACCGTTTCTCTATAACCATGTCTCTGGTACCAATCTGTAACACCTCCAATTCATGATGCAGTGGAATTCAACTTGGGTGTTACTCGACGGCACAACAGTCATAATAATAGAAAACGATCTCTAACTGAGTCGTTTTAAAAAGACTTATCATTCGAATTGTTCAAAATATATCAGAGTTTACATAGTTAGGTCCCAAAAAGGTTCCATGTTTACAAAATACATCAATATAAAGTCTTTTGATGTTTTATCGAATGACAAAGTAGATTATAGCCTTCTTCATTTAGTCTGTGCCCCTCCGCTCCATTCTTGATTATCATGGACCTGAAATACATGATTAAAAGGTCAACACAAAGGTTGAGTGATATTCATAGAGTTTGTTTAATGGTTGAACACAATATGTTGGTAGTATGAGTTAATTAGACTCATACTCTTGGTTGAAAAACAAAACAGTTATCATTATATACTAAGCTCATGCAACCAATACGTTAACGGGTACCAATATCAATCGGCAGTTCTGTTGCCCCGGCAAGTACTTTGCCGTCATACTTAATGTTTCAAATATAGTGCATCGTTTGAACTCATCTAGTCAAACGAATGGGATTCATCAATCCCAATAGGCCTATTCACAATACTCGCGCTCACTAATACTAGTGATGAAATGGTTCATGATATGGGGCCTAGGATTGGCAAGGATGGTACTTAGTAATAATAAAACAATCAGGCAGCATACAGTTTCAAAGCATTGTGTTCGGTTTAAAATAGCATGTATTTCCCCCAAGGGTTTGTAAAACAATTAAGTAATGGAAAGTGGGGCTATGAACTCACCTTAAGTTAAATAGCAAGTAGTGAATGTGATGGTCGAATCGTGAAGGTTTCTACGAGCAACCTATAATAGAATGTTGCGACTTAGGATTGGAGTAAAGAATATGAAGAATTGCCTATATATGTCTTGCATTTAGTCCATGATGTAGTATTTAGTATCGTGTAAGTCTTTGAATGAAAATGGTTTATGAAACATGTATAGTTTGGATATCGCTTACTACCGTTCGGGCCGACATAATTCAGAAGTCATGTAGTAAACGTTCGAGGAGCCAGGACACTTTAATTCGTAAATCCACAACTTATCTCGACGGCTTACTTAATGAACTCCTCACATGAGGCTCCCTACTATTGTAGTATTTGATAATATATATATATATATATATATATATATATATATATATATATATATATATATATATATATATATAAGTTTTGATCCGAAAAGTTACATGTCTAATATTTGAATAAACTTAGGAAAGTTTACTTTTGGATGAAGATTGTTATTAGAATGAGTTTCTTAAATCTTGTATGACAATTACTTGTAAGATCTCATGGTTCTTTAGATGGAGTAGATCTAAATTGCATGTTTAAATTATCGCAAACTCTTTAGCTCATGTTTTCGCCTAGGTAAGTTTATATGGTGTTTAGTCATGGCTTCGCCGTGACCTTGGTCATTGTTCCATGGTTTTGAGACTCAACATTGGCCTTAGCCATGGTTTTGGTCTTGGCTTTAGGTCATTAGACCTCTTGGTCTTATTAAACCATAACTATTATATAGTAACTTCCGGACAACTTTCATGTTTTAAATTTTTGATGAATCGGACCAGAAGAACCACTTTCAAAAGGGTCAGATTGTTTACCGGTTGTGTTTGACAGTTTTTGGCGTTTTGGTTTCGCTAACTTCTTATAGCCATAACTTTTGACTCGTATACTCGTTTTAGGTGATTCAAATTGCTATGTTTTCCTTGTTAAGTCCTCTACTACAATATGTAATTGTCCAAAATTATTATTATACCATTTTGATCAGATTTCACACTAGTTTACTTGTTATCTTAACATAAGTTAACATATATATACCAATACTTGTTTTACCCATTTTTAAACATCATGAACATAATCACAAGACAAAATATAGTAGGAATGAAATACAAATAGCATGAAAATGATATTTAACAAGAAGTATGTTAGGGTTTTGCTTACAACTTTTGGCTTTCAACAAAGAAAGGTAAGTAACATGTAAGGTAAGGACTTTGATTGATTTATGCTTCACTCTACTTCACTTCAAGCAATCTTTCTATACTTGTATTCTTGAAAGAGAGAAGATGAAAGTTGAGGTGACTTGAGTAGATTTAAACTCAAGAGAAAATCACCAAAGTTTCTAGGGTTTGGAAGTATTTTGATTACTTAAAACAAAACTAGGGTTTCTATGTTGATGTTGCACTTGATTCTTGTATGAAACTTTGAAGTGAATTAGCTAAGGATATTGTGTTTGTGTGTGTGATGGTGGACGGCAATGATGCGTGGGAATTGCAACAGGCTTTACCTCTCGAGGGATCTCGAGAAGCTAACAACCCCCACCAGGCAGTGTACCTGATCGTTGTAGTATAGTATAGTGACAAGTACCGGGGGATTGATCGTTCAGCTTAGGAATAGTGTCACTAGGATTAGAAAGCCTAAATACTAGTTCTAAAGGTGAGGGATGATTATTTTTGTGTTTTTATATTTTTTAGAAAGCAATTAAAAATCTCGGGTTTGAAGGATTTGGGCAGAATTAGTTGCTAATCAACTAACCCAATACTAAAGATTCAATCAAAATAAAATACAAAAAATGAAAAATAAACTAAATTATACTAAAGTTGTGAGCTGTAAGTGGAGAAAATGTGTTTACTTAGATTTCATTACTCCCTAGACATCTTTTACACGTTAATTACTTGCTATAAATGCATGGATGACGGATCGTATTCCTTAAAACCATTCATGGGGTGGCACACTTAACTCCCCATTTCTATGAGCTCTTATCTCCTCCTATACCATGCCCAGCACAACTATAGGGATTGTAAACAGTGGCTCATGCATTAAATACAACCAATAAAGACCTAGTGCGCATCGGTTCATGTTTCTTAAGACGTTCAAGCATGTTACCAATTGGAGATCTGCCAGTTTTCTTAAGCCTAACATATAAATCATTCATCCAAAACAAGTATAAACAAGTAATCAACACATAATTAACATCTAGGTTTCATCAGATCTAAGCAAACACAAGATAGATCTAGCCTAGCATGATGGAATTAAGACAAGAACAAGATATAGACAACCAACACATAGACATATTGATTGAATTAAAAGAACACTTATCTTAATTACACATGAAAGGTATCAAGGGCTTGGAACCCTTGAAAACCTGTAAAATTCGCACCAAAATCATACTTAGGGTTTCTCCAAAACTTCTCTCTTTAAATGTGAAAAACTAGAAAAAATATATATAGGAAAAGGGTCTGACGGCGTCAAGACAAAGCTTGTGACGCCGTCACCTCGCCGCCAAAACTATTCTCGGACTGCCTTGATCTACATTTGACGCTGTCAAGACTTAATCATTTCCAGGCCGTCATGACTTTTACTCTTGACGCCCTACCTTCATGACGCCGTCAAATCTCTTCTGGACCGTCATGGAATTTTGCTCTTGACGCCGTCAGGGAGTTACTCTTGACGCCGTCACCTATTGTTCCCAGCATGGAAAATTAAGACTTTGGCGTTTTCTTCACTTTTATGCTCCAAAAACGTCTGAATTGCTTCCTTTTCCAGATTTCACTCCCAAAGTACCTAAAATCACAAAAGGAACGATTTAGGGCAATATTTGATCAAATAAATTCGAATTCGAGCTTAAATGACCCCCTAAAAACGGATCATTTTTCGCCTCATCATATACCCTTACACTTGAGATTTGCTTGTCCTCAAGTAAATGTGCTTTTATTCTACTCAAAATACAAGTTAGGGGTCATTTAACACTAATATAAAAGTAATTACAACAAATAATCGTTCCACTAAAGACTAATAGAAAAGCACGGAGGTCATACACTAGCACCTCACAAATGGTGTTTAGATACTCACATCTCTCGGGTGTAATAAAGTATAAATTACAATATGGAAACGGAAGATATCTCTCACTACCTGTCATAGCAAAATAGATTACCATAGGCTTGGGAAAGGATCAAACCTCCACCCCATGGCTTAAGCACCTAGGATAAACTATCAAAGAGGTCTTTTAAAGGGTTGTAACGTTAGGTGTAGGGATATGAAATACACGGTTTTGTTGGATAAAGGAAGTTTTACTGGTGGCGAGTTAACAATCTTGGTTAATTACATGTACAATATGGCGTTGCTAAGCCAAGACTAGACTCGACTTAAGCTAATAAATGAAAAATAACAAAAACATAAAATAAACATAAAATGAAACGGGATGGTAGTCCGTATGTTTTTTCTCGTTTTCCTTTTTCTATATATATATATTTTTTTTTTCTTTTTTGCATACACTCTTACCCTACCATCCAAAATAATACATCATAGGGAATGAACATTTCCCTTACACTTGAATTTTTACATACTTTACAATTAACTAATCTAATGACTCGAATTAAGAAAATTAAAACACTTGGAGCACTTTTAAGATTAACGTACATATGGGGGTAATAAGTGATGTTCTTCCCCATTACTCCATAAAATAAGGACTTACCCATGAGTCCCAATCGTCCCAAAACAATATGTACAAGGATATGACTCAACTTAGCAACCATGTAATCAATTATAAAGTTAACTTAGGGTTTAACAAATAACAATAATGCACTAAAAATGAGCGCATACACGGAAGGCTAAGGCGAGTTGGTTGTACATTTAAGTGGGGTGTAACAAATTCTTCCTTTAAATAAAATGCTTATAGTTAGAAATGAAAAGATAGGCTCAGAGGGGTGTAGTAGGGGTTTCGTGTACTAAAAATGAGTACAACGCTAAGGGTGTGGGAAAAATTAGTTGACTTAACTAGTCAAGTAATATGACTTAAATGGTCAAGTAATTATAATACGGGTTTAACACAAGGGTGATCCTAATGCCTCTTATCATGTAGTAAATCCTACCACACGAATGTAGTCTCACTAGCGGTTTCGGGATGCATCACTAACGCAAGTTCTAGAATCTAAATGCTACCGGTACACTAATAAGCACTAATAATGAATGCTTTTCCTATCAAATCTAAAGGCGAACCTCACATATTTGGGTGGAAATTTTTTTTGAAAGTACGGTTATGTGCTAGTCATACAATCTCCTATCCTTGAGACGCTTGCTATGGCTAAAGTTTCACTCCTAAATATTGTAAAAAAATTTAAATTTGGCGCTAAAATTGCACTAACAAGTATTTCCCATAGTTTTATTACACATCTACCCTTAAACAAAACAAACTCAAGCAAAAGTGCATATGTAAGGTATCATCTTTTTACCCTCCCCTTACACTTAAGATGAACATTGTCTTCAATGTTCAAGTAAAGAATGTAAAAGTGAAATAAGTAAAAAGAATGAAATCAAATACTCCCCTGATTCGCTCGGTATGGATAATAAGGTGGCCAGGTTAAATCTTCCTCCAAGAGAATGAACAATCAAAGCTTCCCTTCCAGAATATAAATCATCTTCTTGTCATACATAACCTGTAAAACCTGACAAAATAGACAAGACAACCTCGCGTAAAATCGGCGGCATCCTATATAAGCTACTAAAGCCTAGAAAACAAGATAAGATATAATGCTTGTGGAATGAAGTTTGCAGATCTCCTGGAGATTATAAAACTTAATAATTCACAAAAACCATAAGACTCCGTTAGAAAAACAAAACTGGTAAAATTTCCAGATTTTTACACTTGACGCCGTCAAGAGTAAACTCTTGACGCCGTCAGAAATGACCTGCAGAAATTCTTATGTTAAGTTTCCGGAAAATTTCTGGAAAAACTTGGTCCTACTTCCTGGAAAATCCTGCAAAACTTCATTATGACTCAATACAAGCATTTGACTCTAACAAATACGAATATACATGTTCATTTAATATTGTGGAGAATCATGATCGGTTTGTTTCTTAAAAACATATTTGGGGTTTCCCCTTACACTTATCTTTTGCAAAAATACCTTCGGGTGAAGTTAAGACTAAGCCAAAACAACAAAGTAAAGTATTTCCACTTTTTAGTTTAAAAACATGATCTACCAACAATAAAAATAAAGCATGCATACGGAAGCAAATAACAAACAAACAAAATAAAATCACACAAAGCATGGGTTGCCTCCCAAGAAGCGCTTGTTTTTGTTCGAGTCATGAGCCTGACTCTACCCTTATTTAACGGAAATAGAGGAGGTTTTCCCTACACTTAGGATTAAGTGCGGGTGAAAGTAGCGATACACACCCTTAGGGTGAAAATATGCCACATGAGGTATGACTGGTGGATGAATTATATGCTCAAAGATGTGTGCTCCTATCATCATAACCTTACCTAATTCAATTGAGTTAATGGGTGGATTAAGATTTTCTCCTAGAAAGGGATCATTTTCTATCAACTTCGAGAGACTCCTTGTTAGGGATCCATCTCGACCTAATAAACCCGGTTTAAACCCATAATGTGTCTTGTGATCAATCATAAATGGGTGATGTAAGCATGTACGGTCATTTTCCACTCCTCTATTGGCTTCCTCTCTACAAGGCTTAGAGTCCACTACCTTTATCCTAAGACTACCCGAACTACATGGTTTGATGGGTGGATCGGGACCTATTTCAATTCCTAAATTTTCATCCAAGGATGGAAGATTAGGTAACGGCTTTGGTTGAGGCTCCGGTTGATCAAAACTAGGAACTTCCCTAGAACTAAGAGTAAGGTTATCATTATAAGTATTCAAACCTATATCCTCTAGTTGTGTTTGGTTCAAAGGCTATACCTCTATTGGGGTTCCTATAGTCTCTTCTACTTCCTCTGGGTAAGTCACGGGCGGTGTGTATGCCTCAAATGATGGTAGGACTTGTGGGGTACTTAGCGGGCTTGGGTTTTCTACTATCTCTTCCATCTCATCAATATCACCTATGTGTTCATCTTGTATTATGGTAGTGCCTAACCATGACATGCAACTAGGAGGCGACTCTAATCTTTTTATCCCCAAGCAAACTTTTCGATTGAGCCTTCCATATTGAAAATAGGTCTACACTTATGTTTTTTGGGTCCCATGTTTCACTTCTGTATTGGGCGTGAATCTCAAAGTTTTCCCACGCGTCTTTAATATCATATTCCCAAAACTCCCCATCTGTTACATAGTCAAGCCTCTTTTGGGTTTCGTAGTCGATACGAGTGTAAAATAATTGAAGTAGAGGCAATAAATCAAGACCATGGTGAAGGACTTTTTGTAGTAAGTATTTGAAACGAGTCCATGCAACGGGAAAAGATTCATCATGACGTTGTCGAAACATCAAGATGTCATTTTGAAGTGGAAAGGGTAGATTTTTAGTGGATTTGGTCGATTGGATGAAAAACTTGGCAAATTTGAGTTCTCCATAGTGGTGAATGGAAGAGTCAATGGAAATGTTTTTACGAACAAAGACACAAAGAAAAAGATAGACTAAAGTAAACCTAAAAAGAAAAATAAAATCTTACTAGAAAGGAATCTAGCAAGTAGACCTAATAAAAAGAGATTCTAACCTAGACAATAACTATTCCCCAGGCTGCGGCGCCAAAAACTTGATGCGTGGGAATCGCAATAGGCTTTACCTCTCGAGGGATCTCGAGAAGCTTACAACCCCCACCAGGCAGTGTACCTGATCGTTCTAGTATAGTATAGTGACAAGTACCGGAGGATTGATCGTTCAGCTTAGGAATAGTGTCGCTAGGATTAGAAAGCCTAAATACTAGTTCTAAAGGTGAGGGATGATTATTTTTGTGTTTTTATATTTTTTAGAAAGAAATTAAAAATCTCAGGTTTGAAGGATTTGGGCGGAATTAGTTGCTAATCAACTAACCTAATACTAAAGATGCAATCAAAATAAAATACTAAAAATGAAAAATAAACTAAATTATACTAAAGTTGTGAGCAGTAAGTGGAGAAAATGTGTTTACTTAGATTTCATTACTCCCTAGACATCTTTTACACGTTAAATACAACCAATAAAGACCTAGTGCGCGTCGGTTCGTGTTTCATAAGACGTTCAAGCATGTTACCAATTGGAGATCTGCCAGTTTCTTAAGCCTAACATATAAATCATTCATCCAAAACAAGTATAAACAAGTAATCAACACATAATTAACATCTAGGTTTCATTAGATCTAAGCAAACACAAGATAGATCTAGCCTAGCATGATGGAATTAAGACAAGAACAAGATATAGACAACCAACACATAGACATATTGATTGAATTAAAAGAACACTTATCTTAATTACACATGAAAGGTATCAAGGGCTTGGAACCCTTTAAAAACCTGTAAAATTCGCACCAAAATCGTACTTAGGGTTTCTCCAAAACTTCTCTATTTAAATGTGAAAAATTAGAAAACTATATATAGGAAAAGGGGTCTGACGGCGTCAAGACAAAGCTTGTGACTCCGTCACCTCGCCGCCAAAACTATTCTCGGACTGCCTTGATCTACATTTGACGCCGTCAAGACTTAATCATTTCCAGGCCGTCATGACTTTTACTCTTGACGCCCTACCTTCATGACGCCGTCAAATCTCTTCTGGACCGTCATGGAATTTTGCTCTTGACGCCGTCAGGGAGTTACTCTTGACGCCGTCACCTACTGTTCCCAGCATGGAAAATTAAGACTTTGGCGTTTTCTTCACTTTTATGCTCCAAAAACGTCCGAATTGCTTCCTTTTCCTGATTTGACTCCCAAAGTACCTAAAATCACAAAAGGAATGATTTAGGGTAATATTTGATCAAATAAATTCGAATTCGGGCTTAAATGACCCCTAAAAACGGATCATTTTTTGCCTCATCAGGCAACAAAGGGGGGAGGGGGGGCTTTTATATGGCTTTGAGGAGGTTACCAAACTTAGGATATTTTAGGAGATTAAACACATGTACTCATCCTAAGGCTCCAAGCATGAGATTAAGCCACACCAAGGGGTGACTCCCCCCCCCCTATAGGCGGTCACAACATATAGGGAGGATGACTTGATTCTTGGAAGATATTATCTTAGATATTGAGTTAGTTTTGACTCCGTTAAATGCTAACCGTAAATGATTAAGCCATAAAACGTAAAATCGGGCATCGTAAAAATGTGGAATTTGAAAGAATGGTTAAACATGTCAATATACTCCATAATAAAATATAAAATGAGTGGTAGGTTCCATTGGGGTGCTAAAACCCTGCTAAAACTGGAAACACGGGTCTAAACCGCGTAATACGTAAAACGTACGAATATTGTGTAAAATTGAGAAAAGTAAAATGTTACTTTTCTAATATGATAATAATGATTTAAAATGACTTATAATGTCTAGACTGGGCTCAGTCTATTGTCGGCTGGTATTTAATGTCTTTAAGACATAAAACCATAAGCCTAAAAATTCAAGGAATGATTTATAAAATCAAGGAATGATTTTTGGTCAAAGGAGGAGGGAAAAATATGTTGACTTTTTCCAAAAATGTGAAAACTCAAATCGTCTTAGAAACGCGGTGCAGGTATAGGCTAAGGTTACGGCTAAGTAAAAACGCTTAAAAACGAAAATTTCTGTTTCTCACTGCCGAGGGTTTATTTGGTCACATTTTTCTCAGTCATTATTAATTTTCAAATAAATCATAAGTGTATCAAACATTTTTCTGATGTGGGGAAAATTAACGCGGTCGAGTTTTGTTGTGCGTAGGATTTTTGAATGACGTTTTACCATAAAACATGTAGTTCCTTAATAACTTTCGCGAAAATGATCTGATGAGTGTCAAACTTTTATTTGGCCATGGAAATGATTTATCACACTAGAATATGAAATAAAAATCAAATTTCGGAAAATGAATAGTAAAAAGTGAATAGTAAAAATGAATAGTGAAATTTTCGAGAATAGTAATTAACCTGAAATTGTGAATTGTTATAGTCCAGATGTAATGGGCTTCTAGTCCATGGGGTAGTCCACTAAAGCTCCTATGCTCTCTCTTCACCCAAACCCAGCTTCCAACCTAAAACCTGCTCCAGGAAAAGAAATGCGGCTGAACTTTAAAAGCCCAGTGAACAGATATATAGCAAAACAAACGGGTAATCGAAATGTATATAAGTAACAGAAAAGGAAGTCATAAGCTCCTACAGAGAAGGATATCATCTGTCAAATGTATAAAAGATCTACACTGAACGAATATCATGAATCAAAGGGAAACAAAGTATCAAAGATATATCAAATAAGCATAATCATAAGGGAAAGGTAATGAGCACGTATCAATAAATGAGCGTCCAAACAAGGTACTTGAATGGACAAACGAATCATAGGAAAGTCACGAGCCGACCTACCGAGGTACTCGATAGATCTCAAATAAATATCCACATAATCCGTCAAATCATAATTGCACAAGGAGGGGCGACCTCACATGTACTAAAAGTGAAAGGGGTACAAGGCACGTACAGCCAGTCACTACCTAATCATAACAAACAAAGCATAGGATGCATCCATACACTCCCTGAATCAAACAAAATACATATGTCAGCTCATGACTGGTCACATATATAACTAAATGGCCATAGTGCACATATATCAAACAAAAGGGAATGCCAGGGATCAATCACACCACGCAAGAAAGTGTCATGACAATGGTGCCATCACTGACACGCCCATGGTACCTCCATGGATAGTTCGCAAGCTCGGGCATAAGAACATAATCATATCAACAAAGCATATCCATATCAAACGAATCATATCATAATCAAACAAAATCTCAACCACGAGATAGTTATCAGGTAACCAAACAAAATGGATAGCAATCGAATCATATCAAAGGATCAACCAAAAGGGAACATAGCAATGGCAAAGGATCATAGTAACATAGATTGAAGGGAATCTCTACTGAATAGAGACAGAATATTTGTACCTTAAACCGCCAATGAAACCACATCATAACATAAGAATATGAAGTCACTCCTTCTTCAGCGAATCTACACGAATTAATGATCGGCTAATTATTAATAACTTGTTTTAAAATAGCTTACTCGTTTTAGTCGGCTTTCTATTTTTAGTAACTTTCCATTTATAGCATTCAATGCTTTAAGGTTATAATTGACAATTAAATGACAATTAAATAATCTTTGAGGGCTAAAGTGACCAATATAGTAGTGAGTTGCGATCCCCTAGAAAGGGGGTCAAAATTAAAAAGCCTAAAAAGATTTCTAACCACTAAGCTAATGCCATGTGTCCCCACCCACTCCCTCCCTTTTTTCTTTAATATTTTTAGTTGGAGGGTATTTTGGTCATTTGATCTATTTTTTTAATTCCACCTTAAATTTCAAATGCAAATAACTTTCAAATGACAAACTTTTACAAAAAACCGATTTCACCATATTTTTTAAAATTTAATCCTCTTTAATTTGGTATAAATTTTTTTAATTTTTTCGAAACTTTTTTTTTGACATATTGATTCGGTCATGATTTTCTTGAAAATTTTAGCATTTTCGGCTCTAATTTTGTCTAGTTTAAAGGCCGAATTTTGAAAAACTTAAAACACGAAAGTTGTAGCTTCTTGGCCATTCTTTACCCAGAAATTTGAATCACTCAAATCCAATATGATATGAGTGAGATATCGTATGTTAAAGATGACATTTTACACATATTTGTTGCACACAACGTGTTTGATGAAATGTTTAGCTTAGATTTTTAGTCTTAAAATCCAGTTAAATGCACTAATTTTTGTACAACAATGCACCTTTAGTCATTTTATTAATGTAAGATTCAAAAAGTTTTGTTTTTTTTTTGTTGTTTTTTTTTAACTGATGAACTATATTATTAACTGATGAACCTTATTAACTGATTTTTAAAAAAGACATTTTGTTCATGAGTTACTTTGGTTGAACCATATTAACTGATGAACCATATTAACTGATGAACCTTATTAACTGATGAACCTTATTAACCTTATTAACTGATGAACCTTATTAACTGATGAACCATATTAACTGATAAACCTTATTAACCTTATTAACTAACTGATGAACCTTATTAATCTTATTAACTGATGAACCTTATTAACCTTATTAACTGATGAACCTTATTAACTGATGAACCATATTAACCGATGAACCTTATTAACTAACTGATGAACCTTATTAATCTTATTAACTGATGAACCATATTAACTGATGAACCATATTAACTGATGAACCTTATTAACCTTATTAACTGATGAACCTTATTAACCTTATTAACTGATGAACCATATTAACTGATGAACCTTATTAACCTTATTAACTAACTGATGAACCTTATTAACCTTATTAACTGATGAACCTTATTAACCTTATTAACTAATGAACCTTATTAACTGATGAACAAAATAATTGATAAACGTTATCAAAAATAACTGATGAACAATATAAAAAATAACTGATGAACGTTATTTTTTTTCAAAACTGCTGAACATTATAAAAAATAACTGATGAACCATGTCAAAAAAATAACTGATGAACCAAATAAAAAATAACTGATGAACCATATAAAAAATAAGTGATGAATGTTTTTTTTTTTTTTTTTTTTTTTTTTTTTTTGTTTTTTTTTTTAAAAAAAAAACAGCTGAACATTATAAAAAATAACTGATAAACGTTATAAAAAATAAGAATAATATAATTTTGATAATGCACCTCATATCCATCTCTCAAACCCAATCTCAATTGATAATGCGTAAATACTCTTTTTAAGAACAAAAACAGTACACCTAATTATCATTTTATTTGGGAGAAAAAAGGCAGCAACTTTTCATAGAATATATCTTACCACTTTATCACCAACTCTTCACATCATCATAGAATATATCTTACCACCAACTTTTCATAACCTCTGACCTTTATCGATCAGATCAACTCCCACCCTCACTTTATCAATTAGATCTGAACACCAGTAAGTAAGATAGTAACAGATATTCAATTACTGTGTTCGATTGATATGATTTTGAAGATCTGTTAGTTTGTCTGAACTAGCGGTTAGTTAGCTAGTTTGAAGATTGATTAGTTAGTTATGTGTAACGGTAGATATGGAGATGGTAATGTTGCGGTGTAAATATGGTGATGTTAATGGCGTGAAGACGGTGATGGAGACAGTGCTGTGGTGGTAACGGTGATGGTGATGGTGACGGTGTGGTGGTGACGGTTCCGGTGGTGTTGACAGCGTGAAGACGGTGATGGTGATGGTGATGGAGACGGTGCTCATGACGGTGCAATGGTGGTGATGGTGACAAAGATCGCCGGAGATCGTCTTTCATCTTTAGATTTGAGAGTCGATCTGGTGGGAAATAAAGGGGGAACGAGATGGGAAATAAAGAAATGTAACAGATTATTATTTGTATCAGAATGACCAACATGCCCCTATGTTTAGATTTCTTCTTTTAATTTGATCGGATCATGATTTTTGATCGGACGGTTGTAATTACTTTTTAGGCTTTTTAAAGTTTTTAGGTTTTTTAAGGGATCCGGTATCATATAGTAGTTAAGGTTTTAAAATGTCAATAATATAAGTTTAGGGTTTAAAATGTAAATTATCAAAATTAAATATTAAAAGTCAAATAAAATTATTTTAATAAATTAATAATTTTAAACCCAATCATTATAATTTTATATAATTTATTAAAGTACTCACGATCTTAATATTTATGCCGCGACGACCCAAGATTTTATAAAGTCATGTAAGACTTGTTTATAACACGACATCAGTTCACTTCATCCATATGCACATGACACCCTTTGTTTATTATTATTTGCGATTCGAAAACAATAGAAAACAAGCATGCCTTTTACTCATTTTAGCTCGAACAGGATTAGTTTTAAAATATGTTATGCCGTACATTATATAGACCAATACATAAACAATTAATTATGATTCGAATCATAACAGATTATATAGGTCGACATAATTAGCTTTTCAATTAGTTATTTTAGGTGGCAATGTTTTATCATTTCATGTGATTTCAAAACGTATAGCATGCATGATTCATTAGTTTTCATGTGACAATCTCTTGTGAATTAAGTCAAAACCAGTCGCGACCCATTCCCTTCATTCTTTTAAAACCGAAACACAAATAGCATGCATGCAATTTCCTTTTGTTATAAAGCTCGAACAAGGTTTGTATCACAACTATTTGATGTCGAAAAGGAAACAGATTCAAACAGAAACATACACGAGTTTAACCGAAACAAACGGGTCGATAAAGATTATCTTCAAATCATTATAGCATGCAATCCATTTTTCGTATAAACATAACTGAAATCGATTCGCACCCTTCGTTACTTGTTCTCAGATTTGTTGTTAGATTTGCAATCGTATAAGTTATGTGTTACGAATGCTCGCTAGATCGACACATGACACAATTCAGTTTCATAGACGTTTATATATATTCATGGTTTCCATGGGACACATATTTACTCTTATAGTCATGTTTTAGGAATCAAAACTAGTGTTTAAAGACAAGATTCAAGACGTGTACAATAGCATATTCGAAAAGCAAAATAGAACAAGGTCGACACAAGGTAAAAGGTTTCATTATTATATGACGTTAAACCATGATTTTATGTAGGGTTCACAACAGTTTAGTCGAGCAACCTTATTCATAGTCGATCGTTCCCAAAAACAATTTATGATCAAACACACACACACGAATGCTTATATAGTCGATTACATATGTTCCTTTCTCGTTATATTATGTGTAGTTATGATTTCATGTAAACCTTTTTAAATGTTTTAAAAGCATGCAGCCGAAAAGAAAAGGATGCATACGATTGAACATCAATGAGTAAATAGAAATCGACAAGGTTGGGAGATTACCCTCGAAGTGCGACCAGGAAGACGAGACAAGAAGCAAGATTGAAACTAAACCGACCCCAAGTCGAGTACCAGCAACACACATCAATATTCGATCAATCAACCTCGGAACACCACAACTCGCTTATACCCTTCGTTCACCACAGCAACAAGTCCACCAAAAGGACACCACAGTAACAACAATAACGAGTCTAGGTCTTGAGAGAACTAATCACCAGGAATTCTTTGTTGGCGTGATAGTTTCGTGTGAAGAGAGGGATAAAGGCCGAATAAAATGGAATTGGAGTAAGCATGTCCTAAAAGGTGCTGAGATATCATTTATAAGTGGTAGACTTGTGAGATCAAAGTGATATATTGGAATTTTCCCAAACGTGTGAAAGAAATTGGTATGTCGTGTCTTTATTTTAGGTTAGGAGATATACGTATTTTTATGTTTGATGGCTATTGTTTAGGATAGACATGGCATGCATATCTTATTCAATATATGGAAAACGTGTGATGACTAATTGATGCAAAAGCAGTCAACCTAAATTGACCAGGTAAATGGTCAACATGGTCAAACAGCCTAGATTCAATCTCCGTGGAAGTAAAGGGTTTCCCCAGGTCGTTATGTCCCGACGAGGTGTGATGGTATAAAAACGGGTTTGTGATCGGGTGAATTTTGACAGAAAGGTGAGGAATTTGGTTTGTATGATTACACTACGAGATTATGATTGAGAATAACTTAGAAACACTATATAAACAATTAATGATGATCAGATACACTAAAAACATGAGCTAAGTCTAATAACGCGTACGTTTGATTTAAAGGTACGTTAACGTACGAAATAAAATGCGAGTTTTATAGAAATAAAATACCTACGAATATGAAAATTACATTTTTATAATCCTAATAATAAAAGAAAATTTTTAGAAAAAGAAAATTAATTTTTACACTATTTAATTATTTATTATTAATTAATTACTGATTAAAGATTACTTAACTAATTTAAATTATTAAAAATAACAAACTAACTTAGAAAATTAAGAAAATTTTTATAAATCTAATTAACCATCACAGGAATCGTAAAAAATTATAAAAAATTTGTAAAAATTATTTTTAGACTATTTTACTAATTATTTACTTATTTATTAATTAATTACTAATTAAACTAATTAAATTCTAAAAAGTAGGAGATGAACAATAACAATTATGAGAAAATTCCTAAAATTATATTATATTATATAAAAGCAAGGAAAAATATAAAAACTAGGTATCACTTTATAAAAACTAATTTTCCTATTTAATACTTTAATATTAATTAATAATTAATAAAACTAATATTAAATCTAATAATTACTAAATTACAATATAAAAGTTTGGAAAAATTAGTGAAAATACTTTAAGATAAAAGAAAATTCAGAAAAATATAAAAATGCCAAGTACTTAATAAATTACTAAAAAGGAAAATTAAAAAGATAAATTAAATTAAATAGAAACTATCACTTATTTTTAAATTTGATTTTTCTGATTTTTCTTTTGGAAAACTATTTTATACCTAAAAACTAAGAACTTTTCTAAAAACAACTTTTCTAAAACTTAAAAATAAGCAAAATAGACATGAAAAGCTTAACAGTTTGACTTTTGGTCAAACAAGTTTGAAACAGCTTCTCACAAGCTACCTACTGTAGACCAAAGGCAAAATAAGCTAGAAAAACCTTCAAGGACACTGAAACTAAGCTAAAAAGCACAAAGAAATCTCCTGATAAGCCTCACTAAGCTAATAAGCAATTCCAAACTCACATCAGAACCAAACAGGTTATAAGGGCACTTTGCAGCCCTCTGTGGTGCCCACCTGGGTGACTGGAAGTCCAATTTAAAACTTGATCCAAAGAGTTGGGCTGAGGAGTTTTCAATAAGCCAATATTCAGGGGCTGAGTCCCACAAATAAGCCAGGAATAAGCTTGTGAATCCAGCTCAATACTCACTGAAAAAGCAGTGTTTGTAGCTTGAAGAAGCTACTTGCGGGCTTATCTACTGAGCTTGGGAACCAAATTTAGGCCTGGAACTAGCAAGAGGGTTATGAGAGCTTTCTAAAAAGCCCACGAACACAAACTAACACTCATAGATGAGCTTTAAAGGAGCTTATGAAATGTACTCAATCCACACTGATGAGTCAGTGTGCAGGTGGAGTCAGGCAATCAAAAGGAACAAAATAAGCAAACTTAGTAAGCAAGAAAATGCAAATAAAGATTAGAAACTACAACTTGGTAAGGTGGGTTTCTCAAAACACCCAAGAACAGGCAATAAGCTCAAGGAGTGAGCTTATTATGGGCTTGGTAAAAAGGGTCAGACTGTGGTGCAGGGTAAGCAAGTGCTCACACAGGCAATTTCAAGCTCACATTTCAATGCACAAAAGAGTTTCAAATTCCAAGTTTTTGGTTGAAATACATCTATAAGGTACCAATTAACTTAAAACAACAAGAATCATGTATTTCAAATCTACATTGAAACCTACAAATTATCAAGAACTTTTGTCCATTTTCTTGAACATGAAAATTTTGACTTTTTGAGAGTACACTAAAGTTTGACTAATCTGAGCTTGTAATGAACCTATGCTACTGAATGTGATGTCTTAGGTTTAAAGGAAGTTAGAACTAGCTAAGTTAACAAATTTTGAACTTGGAATGAAGACTTGGCAGTAAAAAATCCCAACAATTAAGGTGTTGTGAGGAACAAAAGCTAATTTTGATTTTTAACAAGAAAACCACCAAGTTTAAGCTTTGACTGATCTTTACTATCCTAGGTGTGATGTCTAAACTATCTTTTACCAAAATCAACCTCAGCAATTCAGTTGAACAAGCAGTCCCAAACACCCCTTTATTATAACTAATTAGCATGTAAAAACTAATTTTAAGCATAAACCTATGAGACTAAGTGACAATGATCCTAATTAAGCTATATCTAAACTCATATGACAGGAATAAACACAAATATAAGCAATTTAAACAGAGAATAAGCTAGTGCAGAAAATTAAACTAAAATTCGAATTTAAATGAGATTTAAATGATCTTACCTCTAAACAGTGGAATAAAGCTCAGTTGAGCTTAACAGCCAACTACTAAACCCAAAATAATCACATTGAACCCCTTGGTAATCATCCTATCATCTATTTGAGCTTGATTGACTTTTCCTTTGACTTTTATGGAGATTTGCTTGAAACAGAAATTTAGCTACTAAAACTCACCATAAGCTATGATTTAGCTTAAATGAGCTTCTGAAAACATTAGAAATCTTATGAAACTTTATTTGAAACATTAGTAAATGATTAAAAACCTTTATGAATGAACACAAGATATTGAAGAAAGCTGGAATTCTATTAATGTCAAAAGATTACAAAGCTTTTAGAATGAAATAAGACTGAAAGTAAGGTTTACAATAAACTGATAACAGAAACTTAAGCTAAAACATTATACCTACATTACACTCCTAAAGCTAATTGTTCTACAACTAATTTATCTACTACTTCTTCTACTCTGCTTCTTTTCTCTTAAATAATGGTCTTTTGAGGTCCTTGCAGACTTTTGAGACTATCCCACCAATTATGAGCCCTTGATTTAGTCAGAATCATCCTAGCCGTTCAAGCTTATTTTGGCGGGAAAGTGGATTAAGCTAGTTTGGCAGTTAGCTTCTTGGCAGGGGGTGGAATTTGGAGTTAAGTGGTGGAAAGGGAGTGTAGGGGTAGGGTTAGGGGTGGAGTGTTGCAGTGTTAGTGATGATGGTGTTTGGTGTTTCAGGTTTTTGCAGGCTAGTGGGAAAAGGGAAGAGATGAGGTGGAAGTGGGTTTGACCATGGGGGTGGGGTTTGACCCTGGTTATATTAAACGTGAAAAGGGAGTTGGGCTGGTGTATTGTTTGGGCCTAGGGAAATAGGGAGTGGGCTGGTGATGTTTGGGTTGTGTTTTTGTTTTATTTATTAACTAAGGATTCATTTAGTTTGTAGAGTAATAAAGCCCAAGGACCAATATTGTACAAAGCTGAAGGTTGAGGGACTGAACATGTAAACTTTCCAAACTTTCTTCCAAGGAACAAACCTGCCATATAATAATGACACAAGAAACAAAGTTGTATTTTTCATATTTTAAAACTTATAAGGACCTTTTATGTCATTTTTGGATTCTTAGGGGGTAAAAGTGTAATTTCCCAAAAGTTATCAAAAAGGTTCCAAATTGTAAGTTATGAATAGTACAAGGGTATTATTTGTAAAATTTCCATTTTTGAACACCCAGGGACTAAATTTGCCATTTTTGTAACTTGAGGGGTAAAAGTTGCCATTTTGTGAAAACTTTTATCCAGGGATTACTAGTGAACATTTTTGGTTTCCCAAGGACTAAAGTTGACTTTTTATTCATTTTAAACCTTCAGGGACTAGTTTTGCCAATTTATGAAACTCTAGGGGCTAAAAATGTCAATTGTGTGAACTTTGCATGCTTTTCACTTGTTTTCAATCTTTTTGTACCTGAATCACATAAAAACACATTTCAATGATATTTATAGTATTTTGTGGTCATTTGTGTGTTTTTGGTCGTTTTCTGGGTTTAAACAGTATAAAATATATGTGTATTTAGACACATATCAATGACACTTATGGAAATTTCGTTTATCAAGCAGGTGATTGAGCCGATTAATGTGAGGTGGTTAAGAATGATTATCAAAACATATGGGTGATTGATTTAGAGATGCTTATCACATATAATTTCCATAATTCGAATTTGGGTATGTTCGCAATAAATAAATCAGTCCAACGCAACCTTTAGACATGTGATATCATTCCGTTTGTTGTGTCATTTTCTTTGTTAAGTCTAGCTTAGATTTAATTAATATTTAATTATACTATAAAGTTTAATATGTCATATGTTAATAATTCGTACTTAGGAATATTCAAAATGCTATAAAATTTTACGGTTTAAATTTTCAGGGTTTTACAACAAGAGTGCATGAGAAACCTGTAGATAGGTCAGAATATCTGTATGAATAATCAAATAAATGAAACGACCAATACATCATAACAATATTAAAAAGAAGTGGGTATCAAGAATATCCGTACCTTAATAAATTATAATGCTACTTGAACTCCATATTTTTCCGCCAAATAAAACTACATAAAATTGCCAATGCCTTATTAATACCAGCTAAACCAACTATTTTCTAATTGCTTGATTATCTGAATTTAAACCGGTAGCTATTTTTTTTTGTTTTTTTTTTTTTTTTGTTTTTTTATTTAGTGTTATAGTTGTTTTCATTATTTTCGCTCTTTTGTTTAATACCTGATCCACCGTAAACCAATGGCCTAACAAAGCAATACAATAGAGTTAGGAATAATCAAAGGAATATGAAAATGGATTACATATGGTGTCAAATGGGAAATCAACGATAACAAGGTTAAGTGTAAGATGTCTCATCCCCAAAGTTAAACCCCGCATCCTAGCTTAAGTACCTGCCGCATGAAAAAGAAAGCAGTTGAGCATAAAAAGCTCGGTGAACAGATTTCAAACAAATAACAAAGCAATACAATAGAATTAGGAATAACAAAAGGAATATGAAAATGGATTACATATGGTGTCAAATGGGAAATCAATGATAACAAGGTTAAGTGTAAGATGTAATGGTTATGGAATTCGGTATTGTATCATAGGCCCAATCAATAAACAATACAATCCAATAGTAGCCCAATATGGAGTAGCTAGCTCCCAATATGTGAGGGTTTGCAATGCACGCACACCCAGTCACCAAAACAATGCAGCAAAAACCAATGTAGTCAATATAGTAATCACAATCAATCAATCAATCAATCAAATCTAGGATGCCTCCATACGCCCCTGCAGGCCAATAACAATCATAGCAGTAGTCGATAACAATATCAGGGACGGTGTGGTACATCTGTCCAACCACACTAGAGTACATAACATTGGTGCATCAATGCTATGAGTATCAAGGATCGTTAAGTGTAATATCAAGGATTAACAAGTTTCAAGGACCGTCAAGTATAATATCAAGGATTAACAAGTTTCAAGGGTCATCAAATATAATATCAAGGATTAACAAGTTTCAAGGCTTTCAGTATTTAACCCCCAGGCCAAGCAAGTATTCAAGTAAACCAAGTAGTCCAAGGTTGGAGTGATCAACTCCCAAGATGTGAGTGGCTGCAATGCACGTAAGCCCAGTCACCAAGTAAATATATAATGTAGTCCAAGTCATAATCATAATGGCCGTATCCCAAGCAAGTATCAAGTCAAGACAAATCTAGAATGCATCCATACGCCCCTGCAGGCCAATAATAATCATAGTAGTAGTCGATAACAATAATCAGGGACGGTGGGGGGAAATCTCTCTAGCTCCACTAGAGTACATAGCATTGGTGCATCAATACTATGGTTGTGGCTACTCCACAACAAGTAGCACATGGGGTAAAATACTGAAAGGTCAAGTAGTCAAGGTTCAATATCAAGTACGAGTGTCAAGTCATAATCAAAGGTTCAATGTCAAGTGTCAAGATCAAAGGTCAATCAAATAATATAAAGGAGAGAGAGAGAAAAGTAATGAGAGAGAAGTAGTTGTACTCTTGCTGAAAGAGTACGGAATATCTGTGCGTTAAACCGCCAACGAAACCATATCATAAGAATAGGAATTCACGCCTTCTTCAGCGAATCTACACGAATTAATGACCGGCTTAATATTAATAACTTATTTTAAATTAGATTACTTTTTTAGTCGGCTTTCCATTTTTAGTAACTTTCTTTTTAAGCAGGTTACCGAATTAGCAAATTTCTTTGATTTAATAAATTTTCCCGATTCAAAACATGTCGTGACCCTCTTTTAGTGTAAACATTCTTCATACGATATGAAAACAAAAGAACAAGCATGTATCCATTTTGAAAATAACTTATTCGTGCTACCTTTTTGCGACATAAAGCCAACTCGAAATCCTTTTATGTGTATACTTCTCGGATCAAAATAACTCCCAAACTCTATTCGTGTTTTGTGATTCAATATAATCCGAACCCTTTTCATTTTATAATGCCGAAACAAACAACCAAATCTACGACATCCTCTAATTTAGTTCAAAAATAATTCATGTCTACCTTCCTTTATTTACTTAGAAACAAGACCATTCTGCACCCCTTATTCATTTTTAATTTGAATCATACATTAAAACAGTCATGCATGCAATCCTTCTTTCTAGCTCATTGATTACTAACTTACCCATTACTTTATTAATTTCGAAGACATATATGAAGTTACATACGATGCATGCAACCCCCCCCCCCTTTTTTTTTTTTTTTTTTTTTTTTTTAATTATTATTATTATTATTATTATTATCGTATTTTTCCTTGCCTTGGAATTCATTTGTAACCTTTTGTACTTATTGTATTGTTAAAGTATTAAGCTTGTGTTTTGTTCTGTTGGACACTATTTATTATGATATCTTCACCCTTGACGGATTGGGTTGTTACAATAGGATTGGTTTTGTCATCCAAAAGGGGGTTACGGCGCAACTTGTTGCTCGTTTGCGTGATATCTTATAGTAATCCAATATTGAAATGAAATGAAAATGTACCAAAAGAAATTTGTTACTAGATTGTCGTATCGTTATAATAAAATGCCAATCAAAAAAAAAGTAACAAATCTTTTCTTTAAAAGTATGAAGTTCGATTACTAATTCCTTAACAGATCAATCTAATTAGCTTAACAGATGGTACATCAATTATTCATGTTATCCAGAACTCATAACGGCCGCGGTAAGGTTTTTGGGCATATGACATATTTAAACTTTTTCTTTATCTCTTTAATAAGTGCTAATTATTTTACCTAGGTGATGCTAAGTCACCAAAACAATAACTTGGAAGAAATCCAAATCCGAATCCGGTCAACATTGGTTCCATCAATACCCAGTCCCGGTTCCATGAAAATCCGGTGGTTCCTGTCCGGTTCCATGTTTCTACGCAGCAAATCGGTTCAGAACCGAGTAATTCGACACAGGTTCCACGTCCGGTTCTTGGGAACCGGTTCCGAACCGGATCCAATGGCTAAATGCCTTTTTTTCATAGTAGCCATGTGTTGCTGCTGTTCTGCCCGTTTTTCTGTAATTTTGGCCCGTTATCTAACGGTGTGTCCCCCTTTTGTCCCATTTTTACCTCCTAAACATTCCTATAAATACCATCCATGATTTTGGTTGAATCACAACAATCAAACACACTAAAAACACTCAAAAATTGCTCACAAACTTGATCAAAAATGTTTAGAAGAAATCAAGGTTCTCAATCTCAACCAACATCATCAAACAATGCCGCTTCTCAAGCTCAATGTTTTACAAACCAACCGTCTGAAGTTGGGATTGAATAAACAACCCGAAACCAAGATGTTTGGTGTCATTTCAACTTGGTTAGGTTTTCGGATAATTCAAAAAAGGCTCGTTGTAAAGCTTGTAACACTTTAATCAATCCCGATGGGAACGAGTTCTGTGACAAGTAGGTGGTCTTCGGCTTCAACGGTGGATCCGGATTTGGACTTATTTCCAAATTGAAGACAAGAAAGCGGTACGGGAACCGATTGGTTAAACACTATCACACCCGAAGAGTTCAAGAAATTTGATGTTTTGAATTGTTGGAAACAAAGGGAATCTCAATTTCCCGTTCTAGCCGCAATGGTCCCGGATTTACTAAGCATACAAGCTTCAACCATTGCTTCGGAATCCACTTTTTCTACTAGTGGAAGGGTATTATCGGTAAGAAGAACAAGACTCACACCTTTATCGTTGGAGATGTGTATTTGCTTGAAGGATTATTTAGATGGGAATGAACGTATACAAGACGTTTCAATACTTGAAGAACCGATGGATTACGAAAAACAATTACAAGGGGTCGAGGTGGAAGAAGGTTATGTAATCAATCTTACCGAAGAAGAAATCGCTTACAATGAAGCTACCAGCGCCATAAGGTCCACCGTTCAAGTTGAAGATGAAAATGAAGATGAAACCGAATATGAATAAATAGTCGAAATGTATTAAATTTGTGTTTCATGTTCTTAATTTATGTGTGACGTTTATTAGTTTTTTTAATAAAAGTCGAAGTTTATTAAGTTTATTGTGTGAAAAACGCGAACGAAAAAAAACCCCGGAAACGAAACTGTTGCAAACCTACTGTTAACAAATATGTCGACCGGTTCTTTGGAACCGGTTTGACCGGATCTTGGAACCGAACCGGAATCGGGTATACCGGTCCCGGATTTTTATCCTCCGGATCCAAAAAGAACCGAACCGGATTGGAACCGGATCCGGTTCTTTGACTTTGGTTGTTGAACCAGACCAGATTGGAATTGGTTCCGGTTTTTCCCCGAACCGGGACATGGCCACAGCTATGCTTCCTAACAAATTAATTTTGAAATCTTTCCATAATAAGCAAGAAAAAAGTTTGAATTTTAAGCCTTTCTAATTATATAGTAGTCTTAAATGCATTATAATGTAGTATAGATTATGTATTATCTTCTGTCATGAACTTGCATTAGGAAACTAATTGTATATCATTCACTTGTCTGTCTGGAAAGTTAAACTCCTTAACTATGCACAACGGGGGAGTTGGGCACCTAATCTCATAATGGCTTGAGTGCCTCCAACTGCCAATTCAGGTGAGACATATGTTCAGTTCACAGTTCATACCAGTTTGACAGAGTTGAAAATTGTTGATGATTTTTTTGCTATTTTTTGACCATCTGCAACCAATGTGTCGAACCTTCTGTGCTATAACCTAAAAAGCTTTTAGGATGAGAATTCATTTTGTGACACTGAAACTGTAGTCTATGAGATGTTCAAAACATTGGCAGCTTATTGATTTCATTAGAAAAACTTGCATTCATATTTTTTTTGAATCTTGGCTCTAGTTGTTTTCCATTAACCTTCCTTGCATCTAACTATATTAAAGGCTGCCAACATTTCCTATGCACCGGTTATCTAGATATCTTTTACAGGTTGATAGTTTGTTACAATTGCATGGATGAAGGGTCATATTCCTTAATACTAGTCGTAGGGTCGTGTACAATATTCTCTAATTCTATAGGATCCTACTTCACTCCTATGTCGAGCCGTTAGAAGCTCCTAACATGGGATCATTAGAATTCTCCTACGCATTAAATACAACCAAAAATCATAGTACACCGCTGATCATGTTTGTTAAGACGTTCAAGCATGTTACCAATGGAAGTCTGCCAGTTTTCTTAAGCCTAACATCTAATACAATCATCCGTAACAACTATAAACAAACATTAAACCCATAATTAACATCTAGGTTTCACTACATCTAAGCAAACACAAAAGAGATCTAGTCGAGCATGTTAAATTGAAGACAAGTGTAAGATATATTCAAGCAACACATAGACATATTGATTGAATTGAAAGAGTACTTATCTAAAATTGAACATGAAAGTTTCAAAGGGTTGAAACCCTTGAAAAAGCTAGAAAATTCGACCTAGGGTATTTCCCTCAAAGTTGCACACTAATGAATGAAAATTGGAAAACTATATATAGATAATACAGGGTGATGGCATCATGTATTCATGTGCAACCATGTGACGCCATCAACTCGCCGCCTATGATGAAATCGGATTGTCTAGATCCACTTTTAACGCCGTCATGTGTAAATTTCTTCTAGGCCGTAACTAATACATGGACCATGACGGCCTTGGGTGACGCCGTCATCTCCTATGTACAAACCTTTCTGGATCATCACGTGTATTGTCCACTTCCACCTCTTGTATTACTCTTGACACCGTCATTAAGGAGCATGTGACGCCGTCGGGTATTGTTCCCAGCAACCAAAAATTAAGACTTTGCTGTTTTCTTCACTTTTATGCTCCAAAAACGTCCAAAATGCTACCTTTTTCAGATTTCACTCCAAAAGTACCTAAAATGACAAAAGGAACGATTTAGGGAAATATTTGATCAAATAAATTCGAATTCGGGCTTAAATGACCCCTTAAAAACGGTTCATTTTTCGCCTCATCAAATACCCTTACACTTCAGATTTGCTTGTCCTAAAAAAATGCGCTTTTATTCTAATCAAAATACAAGTTAAGGGTCATTTAACACTAATATAAAAGTAATTACAATAAATAATCGTTCCACTAAAGACCAAAGACAAGCACGGAGGTCATACACTAGCACCTCACAAATAGTGTTTAAATACTTACATCTCTCGGGTGTAATAAAGTATATATCACAATATGGAAATGAAAAACATCTCTCACTACATGTCATAACAAAATTGATTACCATAGGCTTGGGAAAGGATCAAACCTCCACCACATGGCTTAAGAACCTAGGATAAACTATCAAAGAGGTCTTTTAATGGGTTATAACGTTAGGTGTAGGGATATGGAATACACGATTTTGTTGGATAAAGGCAATATTTACTGGTGGCGAGTTAATCATCTTGGTTAATTACACGTACAATAGGGCGTTGCTAAGCCAAGACTAGACTCGACTTAAGCTAATGAATCAAAAATAACAAAAACTTAAAACAAACATAAAATGAAACGGGATGGTAGTCCGTATGTTTTTCTCTTTTTTTTTTTTTTTTTTTTTTTTTTTTTTTTTTTTTTCTTTTTCTTGATTTTTTCGATTTTTTTTTTTTTTTTTTTTTTCTTTTTTTTTTTTTTTTTTTTTGGCATACATTCTTACCCTACCATCAAAAATAATACATCATGGGGAATGTATATTCCCCTTGCACTTGAATTTTTACATACTTTACAATAAACTAATCTAATAACTCGAATTAAGATAATCAAAACACTTGGAGTAATTTTAAGATTAACGCACATATTGGGGTAATAAATGATGTTCTTCCCCATTACTCCATAACACAATTACTTTACCTATGAGTCCCAATCGTCCCAAAACAATATGTACAAGATATGACTCTACTTAGCAACCATGTAATCAATTAGATAATTAACAAAGGGTTTAACATGTAACAATAATGCACTAAAGATGAATGCATACACGGAAGGCTAAGGCGATTTGGTTGCACATTTAGGTGGGTTGTAACAAATTCTTCCTTTAAGTAAGATGCTTAAAGTTAGAAATGAAAAGATAGGCTCGGAGGGGTGTACTAGGGGTTTCGTGTTCTAAAAATGAGTACAACGCTAAGGTGTGGGAAAAATTAATTGACTTTACTAGCCAAGTAATATGACTTAAATGGTCAAGTAATTATGATACGGGTTTAACACAAGGGTGATCCTAATGCCTCTTATCATGTAGTAAATCCTACTACACGAATGTAGTCTTACTAGCGGTCTCGGGATACATCACTAACGCAAGTTCTAGAATCTAAATGCTACCGGTACACTCATAAGCACTAATAGTGAATGCTTTCCTATCAAATCTAAAGGCGAACCTCACATATTTGGGTGGAAAATTTTTCTGAATAGAACGGTTTTGTGCTAGTCATACAACTCCTATCCATGAGACGCTTGCTAAGGCTAAGGTTTCACTCCTAAATGTTGTAAAAATTTTTAAATTTGGCGCTAAAATTACACTAACAAGTATTTCTCTTAGTTTTATTACACACCTACCATCAAACAAACAAACTCAAGTGCAATTGTATCCTATAAGGTATCATTATTTACCCTCCCCTTACACTTAGGATGAACATTGTCCCCAATGTTCAATTAAAGAATGTTAAAGTGAAATAGGTAAAAGAATGAAAGCAAATACTCCCCTGATTCGTTCATTGTAGATAGTGTGGTAACAAGGTTAGATCTTCCTCCAAGAAAATGAGCATTCAAAGCTTCCCTTCCAGAAATATAAATCATCTTCTTGTCATACATAACCTGTTAAACCTGAGAAAACAAACACGGCAACCTCGCGTAAAATCGGCAGCAATCTATATATACTAACAAGTCCTAGATAGCAAATTAAGATATAATGCTTGTGGAATGAATGTTTGCAGATTTCCTGGAGTTTATAAAAGTAAAGAATTAACAAAAACTTTAAGACTCCGTTAGAAAAACAAAACTCACAAAATTTCCTGAATTTTACACATGACGCCGTTAGGAGTTAACTCCTGACGCCGTCAGAAGTGACATGCAGAAATCTTTACGTTAAGTTTCTGGAAAATTTCTGGAAAAACTTATGTCCTACTTCCTGGAAAATCCTGCAAAACATCAATATGACTCGATACAAGAATTTGACTCTAACAAGTACTAATACATTGTTTAATATTGTGGAGAAATACGATCAATTTTGTTCTTAAAAACAAATTTGGGGTTTCCCCTTACACTTAGCTTTTGCAAAATACCATTATATGAAGTTAAGACGAAGTTAAACAACAAAATAAAGCATTTTCACAATTTTAGCTTGAAACATGATCTACCAACAATAAAAATAAAGCATGCATACGGAAGCAAATAACAATCAAACAATTAAAAATCACACAAAACATGGGTTGCCTCCCAAGACGCGCTTTTCTTTATTTTACGAGTGTTGTAGCTAGACTTAAGGTCATGGGCAATTACGTGACCTCATCGTTGGTCTCATTCTCTAGGTCATCTCCAATCTTAGTTTTGTATTCCAGACCTAGTTGCAAGCATTCCTTGTAGAAACCAAGTATTCTATTCATGACATAATCTACTCCTCTACGTCTATCCTCATCATTCCTATAGTAAATCGCTTTCTTGTGTTCCTTTTCTATGTTTGATAGAAGGCGGTATTGTTCAATCTTATAGGGCATTTGGTAGGCAATCTCATCGTTCTCTTCCTTGAATCTAACTATCCCTAGGGTCGGGTCATAACTCATCTTAGAGGCCTCAACAAATGGTTTTCCGAACACTACTTGACTTAGGCAATCATCTATTACCGAACGAGTATCCTCTACTATCACAAAGTCGGTGACATAAGTGAAGTTTCCTACAAAGACATGCAATCCTTTCACTCTTCCTACCAAATTGCTCATCCAATTCTTGTTGGGCATCCTCCTATAACCAAGTTGCTTCTTTATTACCCAATTATAATAGGTCCTAGTCATGATGTTTATAGGAGACCTAGGATCGATATAAGCTTTCCACACATGCATATGCCCAATGTTGCATGGTATGTTGATGTTAGAGGGATCACCTACTTTAATAAGGGGTGAACCAAGGATATATGGTGTCTCGGGATCATCGAATAAATCCTTGTGATATTCCCATTCTTCCTTGGTGGCAACTTATCAAAGTACTCTTCTACGTTTTCTACTTCCTCTAACTTTTCTTCCTTAGTATCCTCAACTTTCTTAATCTCATCCCTAGTCTCGGCTTCTATCCCAACTTCATCATTGTCACTTTCTTCTATATTCTTATCTATTGGCTTAATGGTGACAACATTGACAAAGTGGACGTATTTGGATGATGAGGGGTCCTTAATTTGGATTCCGCTATTAGTGTCCCTAGTGTCCTTCCTAGGTGTAGTTAGCACTTGGTTGTTGAGGGCTTTCAACAAGTTGTCAATCTAATTGGTCATCTCCGTTTGTTGTTGATTGAATTCGGTTTCAAACTTAGATATGCGAGCTTCTTGAGATGCCATGAACTTGGACATCAACCCTTCAAGATTTTTGGTACTACCATAGTTGTTGGAAGGATTGTTGTTGAAAGTACGGTTAGTGGGTGGACTGTTTGGTTGGTAACGATTAGGAGGATTGGAAGAATTGTTTTGGTTTTGTTTCCACCTAAGGTTCGGGTGATTTTTCCAAGAACGGTTATAAGAATCACCGTATGGGTTTGGCTCGGGTTTGAAAGTGTACCACTTGTCCGGGGTGTTCCACGCAATCACGAGTGTCATGGGGACCACTACATAATTCGCATAAAGAAGTGATTTTGTTCACTTGACTTGAACGCTTAGGAGCTTCGTAGGATTTCATGAGAAACTTGACTTGGTCTTCAAGTTCCATGATCCTACGGTCGGGAGTGCTAGAATTGTTCGAAGGCAAAGATATTGCCTTGACCGTTTTGTTCAAATCACGGGGATCATTCCAACTTTCGTTGTCATAGAGAGCAAGATCTTCCATGAGTTCCCATGATTCTTCCGCACTTAGATCACGTAGCTTGGCACCGGCCTATTGGTCAATGGTTCGCCTTGTGGAGAGATCGATATGGTCATAGAAGATTTGGACTTGGAGCCAAAGATTTACGCCATGATGAGGGACTTTTTGGAGTAAGTCCTTGAAACGAGTCCATGCTTCGTATAGAGTTTCACCTTGACGTTGTTGGAACATCAAGATATCATTTCTAAGCTTGGTAGTTCTCCCCGGTGGGAAAAATTGAGCAAGGAAACGAGTGGTGAGATCATCCCATAAGGTGATGGATCCTGCGTTTAAGCCATTGACTAGCTTGATCACGTAGAGAGAATTGGAATAGGCGTAATCGGGTCAACTCTCTAGTTGTAACATCAAGGTCTATAAAATCTACGATTTTAAGGAAATCCTTGAGATGTTGATTAGGATCTTCAGAACGAAGTCCATGGAATGGACATCCGCTTTGCACCAACCGGATGGTGTCAAATCGCAAGGGGGACACATTGGTTCCTTGAGTGAGCTCAATAGTGTTTCGATAGCCTTGGTGGCTAGGACGGGAATACTCTCCTAAGGTTCGGGGCCTAAGAGGTTGGTTTGCTAGTGGTGGGTTTTGCGGGTGGTTTTGTTGTGGTGGGTTGATGGGTTCAAAGTTGTTACCACCTTCCATGATGTCGGATGGTAAAGGTTACGAACAAAGACACAAAGAAATAAGATAGACTAATGAAAACCTAAAAAAATAAAAATAAAATCTTACTAGAAAGGAATCTAGCAAGTAGACCTAATAAAGAGAAATCCTAACCTAGACATTAACTATTCCCCGGGCTGCGGCGCCAAAAACTTGATACGTGGGAATCACACCAGGCTTTACCTCTCAAGGGATCTCGAGAAGCTTACAACCCCCACCAGGCAGTGTACCTGATCGTTATAGTATAGTATAGTGACATGTACCGGGGGATTGATCGTTCAACTCAGAAATAGTGTCGCTAGGATTAGAAAGTCTCCTAAACTAAGTCTAAGGGTGAAGGATGATTCTTTTTGTATTTTTATTTTTTATAAAAGCAAGTAAAATCTCGGGTTTTGGAAGAGTGGGCGGAATTAGTTGCTAGCCAACTAACCCAATTTACTACAAACGCAATTAAAATTAAATAACAAAAATGAAAATGAAACTAATTATACTAATTTGGTGTAAACAATGATGGGGAAAGTTGTGTTTACTTAGGTTTCATTACTCCCTAGATATCTTTTACAGGTTGATAGTTTGTTACAATTGCATGGATGAAGGGTCATATTCCTTAATACTAGTTGTAGGGCCGTGTACAATATTCCCTAACTCTATAGGATCCTACTTCACTCCTATGTCGAGCCGTTAGAAGCTCCTAACATGGGATCATTAGAAGTCTCCTATGCATTAAATACAACCAAAAATCACAGTACACATCTGATCATGTTTCTTAAGACGTTCAAGCATGTTACCAATGGAAGTCTGCCAGTTTTCTTAAGCCTAACATCGAATACAATCATCCGTAACAACTATAAACAAACAATCAACCCATAATTAACATCTAGGTTTCACTACATCTAAGCAAACACAAAAGAGATCTAGCCGAGCATGTTGAATTGAAGACAAGTGTAAGATATATTCAAGCAACACATAGACATATTGCTTGAATTGAAAGATTACTTATCTCAAATTGAACATGAAAGTTTCAAAGGGTTGAAACCCTTGAAAAAGCTGGAAAATTCGACCTAGGATTTTTCCCTCAAAGTTGCACACTTATGAATGAAAATTGGAAAACTGTATATAGATAATACAGGGTGACAGCGTCATGTGTAAACATGTTACACCGTCAACTCGCCGCCTATGTTGAAATCAGATTGCCTAAACCAATTTTGACGCCGTCATGTGTAAATTTCTTTTGGGCCGTCACTAATACATGGACCATGACGGCCTTGGGTGACACCGTCATCTCCTATGTACAAAACTTTCTGGATCGTCACCTGTGTTGTCCACTTCCACCTCTTGTATTACTCTTGAAGCCGTCATTAAAGAGCACGTGACGCCGTCAGGTACTGTTCCCAGCAATGAAAATTAAGACTTTTTCATTTTCTTCACTTTTATGCACAAAAAATGCCCTAAATGCTTCCTTTTTCAAATTTCACTCCAAAAGTACCTAAAATGACAAAAGGACCGATTTAGGGCAATATTTGATCAAATAAATTTGAATTCGGGATTAAATGACCCCTTAAAAACGGTTCATTTTTTGCCTCATCAGGGATGTTGAAGGGTGTGAACTAATGTGTTTTGCCGACCACAAAAGAAAAAGAAAATATTTTTGAGGACAAACCCAACTATTTGATGTTGATAAAGGAATAGTTGGGTAAATTTAAAACATGTTGTTTTGTACAAGAAAAAAGCAAGTTGGTTTTCTACACAGTTGGTCTACATTTGAAGATTTGACATTGATTTACGGCAAGAAGAAGGCTACCTACTAAATTTGACTACTATACACTATAGTAGTTTAGTATACTAATGTTTGCTTGTATTTCATTTCATATTGTAATAATTGTACTACAAGAAGCCTACAAAGGCATGAATAAACATATAGCAAAAATGTACAAGTGAGTTACAAACAAAAGAAAAGTATTTTCAAGATGGCTTGTAAATGTATCCAAATTGAAAATTTTGGTTGTTCTATGTAGCTAACTTTTTTTTTTCTTATTAAAACACAATCTTTTCAAATTTCGTCTATTGTGTGTATTTTGTGACTATTTAGCCATGTAAAATGACCATTTTACCCTTCTAAATTTGAAAAAAGTAAGGGTAAAATGGTCATAAAATACACAAAATAGAAGAAATTTGAAAAGATTGTGTTTTAATAAGAAAAGAAAAATTTTGCTACATAGAACAACAAAAAGTGTCAACTTGAATTCATTTACAAGCCATTAGCCCTTTAAATAAAAAAGTTTGAGTGCAATTGTTTTCATATACCAAAGAGTTTTGTTTATAGTTTGTCGAAATATATTGATGCGTGGGAATTGCACCAGGCTTTACCTCTCGAGGGATCTCGAGAAGCTTACAACCCCCACCAGGCAGTGTACCTGATCGTTGTAGTATAGTATAGTCACAAGTACCGGGGGATTGATCGTTCAGCTAGAAATAGTGTCGCTAGGATTAGAAAACCTAAATACTAGTTCTAAAGGTGAGGGATGATTATTTTTGTATTTTATATTTTTTTTGAAAGCAATTAAAAATCTCGGGTTTGAAGGATTTGGGCGGAATTAGTTGCTAATCAACTAACCCAATAATAAAGATGCAATCAAAATAAAATACTAGAAATGAAAATAAACTAAATTATACTAAAGTTGTGAGCAATAAGTGGAGAAAATGTGTTTACTTAAATTTCACTACTCCCTAGAAATCTTTTACACGTTAATTACTTGTTATAATTGCATGGATGACGGATCGTATTCCTTAATACCATTCATGGGGTGGCACACTTAACTCCCCAATTCTATGAGCTCTTATTTCCTCCTATACCATGCCCAACACAACCATTGGGATTATAAATAGTGGCTCATGCATTAAATACAACCAATAAAGACCTAGTGCGCGTCGGTTCATGTTTCTTAAGACATTCAAGCATGTTACCAATTGGAGATCTGCCAGTTTTGTTAAGCCTAACATATAAATCATTCATCCAAGACAAGTATAAACAAGTAATCAACACATAATTAACATCTAGGTTTCATTAGATCCAAGCAAACACAAGATAGATCTAGCCTAGCATGATGGAATTAAGACAAGAACAAGATATAGACAACCAACACATAGACATATTGATTGAATTAAAAGAACACTTATCTCAATTACACATGAAAGGTATCAAGGGCTTGGAACCCTTGAAAAACCTGTAAAATTCGCACCAAGTTCGTACTTAGGGATTCTCCAAAACTTCTCTCTGTTTTATGTGAAAATTAGAAAACTACATATAGGAAAAGGGGTCTGACGGCGTCAAGACCAAGCTTGTGACGCCGTCACCTAGCCGCCAAAACTTTTCTCGGACTGCCTTGATCTACATTTGACGCCGTCAAGTGAAGATCATTTCCAGGCCGTCATGACTTTTACTCTTGACGCCCTACTTCGTGACGCCGTCAAATCTTTACTGGATCGTCATGAAATTTTGCTCTTGACGCCGTCAGGGAGTTACTCTTGACGCCGTTACCTACTGTTCCCAGCATGGAAAATTAAGACTTTGGCGTTTTCTTCACTTTTATGCTCCAAAAACGTCCGAATTGCTTCCTTTTCCAGATTTCTCTCCCAAAGTACCTAAAATCACAAAAGGAACGATTTAAGGCAATATTTGATCAAATAAATTCAATTCCGGGCTTAAATGACCCCCTAAAAACGGATCATTTTTCGCCTCATCATATACCCTTACACTTGAGATTTGCTTGTCCTCAAGCAAATGCGCATTTATTCTACTCAAAATACAAGTTAGGGGTCATTTAACACTAATATAAAAGTAATTACAACAAATAATCGTTCCACTAAAGACCAATAGACAAGCACGGAGGTCATACACTAGCACCTCACAAATAGTGTTTAGATACTCACATCCCTCGGGTGTAATAAAGTATAAATTACAATATGGAAACGGAAGATATCTCTCACTACCTGTCATAGCAAAATAGATTACCATAGGCTTAGGAAAGGATCAAACCTCCACCACATGGCGTAAGCACCTAGGATAAACTATCAAAGAGGTCTTTTAAAGGGTTGTAACGTTAGGTGTTGGGATATGAAATACACGGTTTTGTTGGATAAAGGAAGTTTTACTGGTGGCAAGTTAACAATCTTGGTTAATTACATGTACAAGATGGCGTTGCTAAGCCAAGACTAGACTCGACTTAAGCTAATAAATGAAAAATAACAAAAACATAAAATGAACATAGAATGAAAAGGGATGGTAGTCCGTATGTTTTTTCTCTTTTTCCTTTTTCTATTTTTTTTTTCTTTTTCTTGGTTTTTTCGATTTTTTTTTTCTTTTTTTTTTTTTTTTTTTTTTTTTTTTTTTTTTTTGCGTACACTCTTACCCTACAATCCAAAATAATACATCCTAGGGAATGAAAATTCCCCTTACACTTGAATTTTTACATACTTTACATTAAACTAATCTAATGACTCGAATTAAGAAAATCAAAACACTTGGAGTACTTTTAAGATTAACGTACATATGGGGGTAATAAATGATGTTCTTCCCCATTACTCCATAAAATAAGTACTTACCCATGAGTCCCAATCGTCCCAAAACAATATGTACAAAGATATGACTCGACTTAGCAACCATGTAATCAATTAGATAGTTAACTTAGGGTTTAATAAATAACAATAATGCACTAAAAATGAGCGTATACACGAAAGGCTAAGGCGATTTGGTTGTACATTTAAGTGGGGTGTAATAAATTCTTCCTTTAAGTAAAATGCTTAAAGTTAGAAACGAAAAGATAGGCTTGGAGGGGTGTACTAGGGGTTTCGTGTACTAAAAATGAGTACAATGCTAAGGGTGTGGGAAAAATTAGTTGACTTAACTAGCCAAGTAATATGACTTAAATGGTCAAGTAATTATGATACGAATGTAGTCTTACTAGCGGTCTCGAGATGCATCACTAATGCAAGTTCTAGAATCTAAATGCTACTGGTACACTCATAAGCACTAATAGTAAATGCTTTTCCTATCAAATCTAAAGGCGAACCTCACATATTTGGGTGGAAAATTTTTCTGAATATACGGTTATGTGCTAGTCATACAATCTCCTATCCATGAGACGCTTGCTATGGCTAAAGTTTCACTCCTAAATGTTGTAAAAAATTTTAAATTTGGCGCTAAAATTGCACTAACAAGTATTTCTCATAGTTTTATTACACATCTACCATTAAACAAAACAAACTCAAGCGAAAGTGCATATGTAAGGTATCATCTTTTTACCCTCCCCTTACACTTAAGATAAACATTGTCCCCAATGTTCAAGTAAAGAATGTAAAAGTGAAAAAGTTAAAAAGAATGAAATCAAATACTCCCTTGATTCGCTCGGTATGGATAATAAGGTGGCCAGGTTAAATCTTCCTCCAAGAAAATGAACAATCAAAGCTTCCCTTCCCGAATATAAATCATCTTCTTGTCATACATAACCTGTAAAACCTGATAAAATAGACAAGACAACCTTACATAAAATCGGTGGCATCCTATATAAGTTACTAAATCCTAGAAAACAACATAAGATATAATGCTTGTGAAATGAAGTTTGCAGATTTCCTGGAGATTATAAAACTTAATAATTCACAAAAACTATAAGACTCCATTAGAAAAACAAAACTGGTAAAATTTCCAAATTTTTACACTTGACGCCGTCAAGAGTAAACTCTTGACGCCGTCAGAAGTGACCTGCAGAAATTCTTATGTTAAGTTTCTGGAAAATCTCTAGAAAAACTTGGTCCTACTTCCTGGAAAATCCTGCAAAACTTCATTATGACTCAATATAAGCATTTGACTCTAACAAATATGAATATACATGTTCATTTAATATTGTGGAGAATCATGACCGGTTTGTTTCTTGAAAACATATTTGGGGTTTCCCCTTACACTTATCTTTTGCAAAAATACTTTTAGGTGGAGTTAAGAGTAGGCCAAAACAACAAAGTAAAGTATTTCTACTATTTAGTTTAGAAACATGATCTACCAGCAATAAAAATTAAGCATGCATATAGAAGCAAATAACAAACAAACAAACAAAATCACACAAAACATGGGTTGCCTCCCAAGAAGCGCTTTTCTTTATTTACGAGTCTTGTAGCTAGACTCAAGGTCATGGGTTACTACGTGATACGGGTGAGTTCCTCATTGAGGACATCTTTGGGATCAAACTTAGGTTTCAACTTCCTATCGGTTTCCTTAGTATGGTATGACCTTTCAAACGTTTCTCCATCCGGATCATACAAAGTCATCCTCATATGCCATGATCCGTCACCTTCTTTAGGTGGCTTGTCCCACCTCCATTTACACTTGTCTCCCTCTCTTTTCCATTTATTCCTTTCTATGTTGATGGGCATTATGCTTATGAACTCAATCATCTTCCTAAAGACTAAGGGGTCCTTAAAGGGGCCTAGCTCTTCATCTCTAGCTATGAGTTGTTCTACCAAATGTGTCTTTTTCTAGATAAAATGGGCATTGAGGTCCTATAAAGTACCTTTCTATCCAAGGTCCATATCTAGACGGTCTCCTATTCATCTCTACCCAATGCGGTGTCGGTTCATCATCGTACACCGACCAAGTATCGCCTTCACCTACCGCTATCTTAGACTTCTTACAATCTATCATGGCGCTAGCGGTTGCTAAAAATCCTCTTCCTACCAATAATGGGCATGTAGTGTCACTAACAATGTCTAGGACGTGAAAATCCGCTAATATAGTTAACTTTCCTACGTGAACAACTACATCCTTAATCATTCCAACCGGGTGGGCAATACTCCCATCCGCTAGTCCTATCAATACCTCCATTTCCTCTAATTTTCCTAGCTTAAGAGCGGTGAATAAGGATAAGGGAATCAAGTTGAGGCTTGACCCTAAATCGGCTAGTGTGTCGAAAGCTTCGGATCTTCCTATCTTACAAGCTAGGCAAAACAAATATACCCAGATCATCAAGCTTTTTAGGCAACTTGTTTTGAACGAAGGCGGTCCCATTTTTACCTAGCTTACACTTCTCATATTTTTCTAGGAGGGCACTATAGTAAGGAGCACGCGCTAAGACATCAATGACGGGGCGTTCAAGGTGAAGTTCTTTAAATTCATCGTCAAGGTCTTGCGTAAGAGGTGTATCAACTATGCTTTTGACCGGCTCTATATTGGGTGTTTTATTTGATTGGTCCTTTTGGAGAACTTGGTTTTGTTTGAAACATGTGCTCGTGGAGTTAACCGAGTAGTATTGTGGGCACGAAGTGGGTGACGAAACTGAAGATATGGAATTAACGTTCAGTTTCAGATTTTTTATCGTGTCGCTTGGAAATGCTCCCATTTCTCGGTCATTGAGAACCTTCAACAATGCGTCAATTCTAGTGGTCATCTCGCTTTGCTTTTGTTTGAAATCGGCTTCAAACTTAGATATGCTAGCTTCTTGAGATGCCATGAACTTAGACGTCAATCCTTCAAGGTTGTTGGTACTACCAAAGTTCTTAGAAGGATTGTTGTTGAAAGTACGGTTGGAGGGTGGACCGGTTGGTTGGTAACGATTAGGCGGATTGGAAGAATTAGGTTGATTTTGTTTCCACCTAAGGTTTGAGTGATTTTTCCATGAGGGGTTGTATGAATCACCGTAAGTGTTTGGCTCGGGTTTGAAAGTGTACCACTTATCTCCCGCTTTGTCGGTACGTGTGGATGCGTAGTCCGCAAAAGCTGTTCCGGGGAATTCCACACAATCACGAGTGTCGTGGGGACCACTACATAATTCGCATGAAGAAGTGATTTTGTTCACTTGGCTTGAAGGCTTAGGAGCTTCGTAAGATTTCATGAGAAACTTGACTTGGTCCTCAAGTTCCATGATCCTACGATCGGGAGTGCTAGAATTGTTCGAAGGCAAAGATATTGCCTTGACCGTTTTGTTCAAATCACGGGGATTGATGAGGCGAAAAATGATCCGTTTTTAGGGGGTCATTTAAGCCCGAATCCGAATTTATTTGATCAAATATTGCCCTAAATCGTTCTTTTTGTGATTTTAGGTACTTGGAGAGTGAATTCTGGAAAAGAAGCCATTTTGGACGATTTTGGAGCATAAAAGTGAAGAAAACGGCAAAGTCTCAATTTTCCATGCTGGGAACAGTAGGTGACGGCGTCAAGAGTAATTTCCTGACGGCGTCAAACCTCAATAATAAAATCTGAGAGTTCATGAAGGCGTCAAGAGTTTTCCTGACGGCGTCAAAACCCCAAGAATTAAAATCCATAGTAGATGACGGCGTCACACACAGGGCGTCAAGAGTAATTTGTGTGACGGCATCAGAAGTAGATCAAGGTCGTCCGAGGAAGTATTTGGCGGCGAGATGACGGCGTCACACCTTTGTTCTTGACGCCATCATCCCTATTTTCCTATATATAGTTTTCTAGTATTTCACATTTAAAAAGGGAGAAGTTTTGGAGAAACCCTAAGTACGATTTTGGTGCAACTTTTACAGGTTTTTCAAGGGTTCCAACCCCTTGATACCTTGCATTGTAATTGAGATAAGTGTTCTTCTAATTCAATCAATATGTCTATGTGTTGGTTGTTTATATCTTATTCTTGTCTCAATTCCATTATGCTAGGTTAGATCTCCTTTGTGTTTGCTTAGATCTAATGAAACCTAGATATTGATTATGTGTTGATTACTTGTTTATTCTTGTTTAGGATGAATGATTTATGTGTTACGCTTAAGAAAACTGGCAGATCTCCAAATGGTAACATGCTTGAACGTCTTAAGAAACATGAACCGAGGCGTACTAGGTCTTTATTGGTTGTATTTAATGCATGAGCCACTGTTTACAATCCCTATAGTTGTGCTGGGCATGGTGTAGGAGGAGATAAGAGCTCATAGAATTGGGGAGTTATGTATGCCACGCCATGAATGGTATTAAGGAATACGATCCGTCATCCATGCAATTATAACAAGTAATTAACGTGTAAAAGATATCTAGGGAGTAGTGAAATCTAAGTAAACACATTTTCTCCAATTACTGCTCACAACCTTAGTATAAATTAGTTTAATTTCATTTTTTGTATTTTATTTTGATTGCATCTTAGTTTGGGTTAGTTGAATAGCAACTAATTCCGCCCACTCTTCCAAAATCCCGAGATTTTAATTGCTTTCTAAAAAATATAAAAACACAAAAATAATCATCCCTCACCTTTAGAACTAGTAATTTAGGCTTTCTAATCCTTGCGACACTATTCCTAAGCTGAACGATCAATCCCCCGGTACTTGTCGCTATACTATACTACAACGATCAGGTACACTGCCTGGTGGGGGTTGTAAGCTTCTCGAGATCCCTCGAGAGGTAAAGCCTGTTGCGATTCCCACGCAACAAGTTTTTGGCGCCGCAGCCCGGGGAATAGTTATTGTCTTGGTTAGAATTTCTTTTTATTAGGTCTACTTGCTAGATTCCTTTCTAGTAAGATTTTATTTTTATTTCTAGGTTTTCTTTAGTCTATCTTATTTCTTCGTGCTTTTGTTCGTGACTCTTCACCGTCAGCCATCATGGCAACCAATGAATTCTCCAACCTTAGGATCACTAGGAGTCGTAGTACCACTAGAGACCTTGTCTTGCCTTATGCAGAACCCGAAAGAGAAATGTGTAGGTTAAGACGAACTCACTCAACTCCTGAACCATCCAGCATTGCTATCGATTTTGATGTACCTCTCTCTGAAGAAAATTCAGAAAACCATGTCTCAACCACTAGCTCCCAACCCAACGACGACACTAGTACTCCCGCAACCCCCATTCCTAAGCGTCTCAAAGACTACTCCTCCCCAATCTCTCGTGGCTTCTCAAACGCCATTGTCTACCCAAACGAACACACCAACGAGGTCTTGCACGCAAACGATGTTTGGCTTGTCAAAAGTGTGTGTAAATTTCACGGACTAGATGAGGAAAATCCAATCCAACACATCAAGGACTTCCTGAAAATAGTGGACACCATCCATACGGATGGGGCTACTAGAGACACATCCCGATTGCGATTCTTTCCTTTCACCTTATATGAAAAAGCCCAAGAATGGTATGACAAACTCCCTTCTGAATCTATCTTCACATGGGAGCAACTCATATCCAAGTTCTATGAGAAGTTCTTTCCACCTGGAAAAACCTCAGCACTTAGAGATAGGATCCTCCGTTTCCGGAAGGAGAAGGACGAACCCTTCTATAAATCGTGGACTAGATTCAAAGATTCAATAAGACAAGTTCCCCATCATGGCATTGAGCTTTGGCTCTTGGTCCAAATCTTCTACGAAAATATCTCCTCTAATGACCGAAACGGAATTAACCAATCTAGGAAAGGAAGATTGGCCAATCTTAGTGCCGAGGAAGGATGGGATAGGATTGAAGAATATGCTCAAGACCAGGATGACACTTGGGATGAACCTGAGTCGACTGTTAGCATTTTTGAGATCACCTCGGATCGGTTGAGCAAAATTCACAAAAGAGTGGAATACCTAGCTGGATCGCAATTACCTAAACAGCTGTCAAATCCTTATTTGATCTGCGATTACTGTGGAGGCCCGCATGAGGTAGAAGAATGCGGAGGAGCAGCCACAACTGAACATGCATGCTTATCAGGAGGGGACATTTATGATGATCCCTCCCTTTTGCCTTTTTACCAAAATGACGATTACACCCTTTGGGGAAATCTGGTAAAGAGAAGAGAAGGGGAGGAAGGCCCTGAATTCAAAATCAGGAGCAATTTCGAAGATGACCTTGGTCACTTCACTCAAGAAAAAGGCTTGCAAATGAAAGGGCTTAATGAGCTTTTCGATGAGCAGCAGGAGGGTATTGGAGAATTTTTCAACAAGCTCAACTCAGCCCTAGATAACCTCCAAACGCCATTAGAAAGAAAAAAGGACCCCATGCTCGCGATAACCACACGAGCTGGAATGACAACCAAGGACCCTCCTTACCCAAACTCGTCCCCCATCACCCTCGATCCAGACAAACTTGGGGAGGAGGAGCAGGATGTCGGCATTGGCACCCCAGACCAACCGCCCGTAACGATCCCTTCCCTATCGGCCTTGCCTAACCAACCTGTGAGAATCCCATTCCCGTCCCAATTAAGAAACCAGAAAACAGAGAGTGATAACAAGAGGTTCTTGTCATACCTAAAAGACTCAGTTGTTACCATACCTCTCCTTGATGTTTGCTATCACATGCCAAAGTATAGCACATATTTCAAAAAGCTACTCGCTAACAGGAAGAAACTCGAAGGTCTTGTGACCCTGGGGGAAGAATGCTCAGTGGTGACCCATCGAGGGCTACCAAAGAAGGTAGACGATCCGGGCAGCTTCACCTTGCCTTGCTCCATAGGACCTCTATCAATCAAGAATGCTCTTGCCGATTTGGGAGCGAGTATCAATCTCATGCCTCACTCTATGTTCCGTAAACTAGGATATTCTGGATTGAAGTCTACCCGTATGAACATCCAACTAGCCGATAGATCAGTCAAGTACCCCGTAGGGATATGCGAGAATGTGCTAGTCAAAGTTGGGAAATTCAAATTCCCGGTCGACTTCGTAATCCTGGATATGGAGGAGGATGACTTGGTACCTATCATCTTAGGTAGACCGTTTCTTGCTACCGCTCGTGCAGTCATCGATGTCTACGATGGCAAATTGACCTTACGAGTGGGAGACGATAGCTCAACCTTCGACATTAAGGATTCTATGGACCTCTCCCTCGAAGCAGCCAACCGGCTCTACTTTATCGGGGAAGTAGATGAACACACAGATGTCATTGATAGTTGCGTCGATGAACAAATTGATGAAGGCTGGCTACGGGACGAGAGTTTTCTGCCTTTGCTAGAGGTGGAAAAGACGGAGGATATTAATGCAGTTTCCTTCTACCCCAGACAAGAGGCAACGGAGCATCTCGAGCTCCGAAAGCCCGAGAACAAGCTCAAACCTTCTATTATCGAACCTCCTAATGTTGATCTTAAAGAGCTTCCTAACCATTTGGAGTATGCCTTCCTTCAGGGGGAGAACCAACTCCCGGTAATCAAAAACTCCTCCTTGGAACATGAACAAAAAGTTAAACTCTTAGAGGTCCTAAAAAAATACAAGGGGGTACTCGCATGGAGTGTGGCCGACATTAAGGGGATTGACTCAACTTTTTGCACACATAAGATTCTTATGGAGGAAGATTATAAACCTACTGTGCAACCCCAGAGGCGAGTGAACCCTAACATTAAGGAAGTAGTAAAGAAAGAAGTTATCAAACTTTTGGATGCAGGACTGATTTACCCGATCTCGGATAGCCCATGGGTCAGTCCTGTGCAGGTTGTACCTAAAAAGGGTGGAATGACTGTAGTAAAGAATGACAAGGGTGAGATGGTGCCCCAGAGAACTGTCACTGAATGGCGGGTATGCATCGACTATCGAAAGCTCAATGATGCCACGAGGAAAGATCACTTTCCCTTACCATTCATTGATCAGATGTTAGAGAGATTATCTGGACACGAGTACTATTGCTTCTTGGATGGATTCTCTGGATATTTTCAAATCCCCATAGCACCCGAGGACCAAGAAAAGACCACGTTTACTTGACCCTATGGAACATTTGCCTACAAAAGGATGCCTTTTGGGCTATGTAATGCCCCCGCCACTTTCCAACGTTGCATGACCGCAATCTTTCACGAACTCATGGAAGACAGCATGGAAGTGTTCATGGATGACTTTTCAGTCTTCGGAAACTCCTTCGACCGTTGTCTTGCTAATCTAGAAAAGATGCTTAAATGTTGTGAGGAAACCAACTTGGTGTTAAACTGGGAAAAGTGTCATTTCATGGTAAAGGAAGGGATTGTGTTAGGGCATAAGATCTCAGGGAACGGAATAGAGGTGGACTAAGCTAAAGTTGAAGCTATATCTAAGTTACCATACCCCACGATTGTTAAGGCAATACGCAGTTTTTTGGGGCACGCCGGGTTTTATCGGAGATTCATCAAAGATTTCTCCAAAATCGCTCGGCCAATGACTCAATTGCTTGTGAAGGATGCTCCGTTCGATTTTTCCCAAGAATGCAAAGATGCTTTTGATCTCTTAAAAAGGGAACTCACTCAAGCTCCAATCATGATCACACCCAACTGGGAGTTACCATTTGAAATCATGTGTGACGCTAGCGATTTCGCTGTCGGGGCTGTATTAGGTCAACGGCGTGACAAACTTTTCCAACCTATTTACTACGCTAGCAAAACCATGAATCCCGCTCAAGAGAACTACTCCACCACCGAAAAAGAATTATTAGCCGTAGTATTTGCATTCGATAAATTCCGACAATATCTTGTCCTTTCAAAGACAGTCGTCTTCACTGATCACTCAGCTCTTCGATATCTGTTTGCGAAGCAGGATGCCAAGCCATGACTAATTCGGTGGATCTTGTTGTTACAAGAATTCGATGTTGAGATTCGTGATAAGAGGGGGGCAGAGAATCTAGCCGCAGATCATCTATCTCATCTTGAAAACCCCTTGGACAAGCACGATAGAAGTGAGATTAGGGATTCGTTTCCTGACAAACAACTGATGTCAATGATTGATTCGGAGCCATGGTACGCCGACTTTGCTAATTACTTCACAAGTAGATGTAGACTTGTTCCAGAACACCTGACTAAGTACGAGAGGAAGAGGTTCTTTTCCCAGCTAAAATACTACTTCTGGGATGAACCCTTTTTATTCCGAAGGTGTCCTGACCACATTATAAGGCGTTGTGTTTCGGAAAATGAGGCAGTTAAGATTATGAGGGAATGTCACTCTGGTCCCTCTGGCGGGCATCATGGGATAAACGTTACCGCCCGAAAGATTCTCGATGCGGGATTCTATTGGCCCACAATTTTCCGTGATGTAAAAGAAATGGTGCAGGCGTGCGATGCATGTCAACGAGCCATAAATATATCACATAGGGATGAAGCACCTCAGAACTTTATACAAGTTTGTGAGGTATTCGATGTTTGGGGGATTGACTTCATGGGGCCCTTTCCATCCTCAGGGGGAAACGAGTACATTTTAGTCGCCATTGACTATGTTTCAAAATGGGTTGAGGCACAAGCCCTTAGGACCAATGATGCAAGAGTAGTCATTCATTTCCTGAAAAAGCTTTTCACAAGATTCGGGATTCCGAAAGCTCTCATCAGTGATAGGGGAACACATTTCTGCAATGCACAAATGGAAAAGGTCATGAAGAGGTATGGAGTACCCCATCGATTCTCCACCGCCTATCATCCACAGACCAATGGCCAAGTCGAAAACACCAATAGAGCTATTAAAAGAATACTTGAAAAAACGGTTAGTCAAAACAGAAAGGACTGGTCATTTAAACTCGATGAAGCCTTATGGGCATTCCGAACTGCCTACAAAACACCTATTGGAACAACCCCATTCCGCATGGTGTATGGTAAGGCATGTCACTTACCAGTAGAATTAGAACACAAGGCTTATTGGGCGCTTAAGGCATGCAACTTAGATTACACAACTGCTGGAAATAATAGGTTTTTGCAATTACACGAGCTTGATGAGCTTAGACTAGAAGCCTACGAATCCTCCATCACATATAAAGAAAGAGCTAAAAGATGGCATGACCAGAGAATTAAGAAACCCAAAGAATTTTCAGAGGGGGACAAGGTCCTATTATACAATTCTCGGTTGAGATTATTTCCGGGAAAACTTAAATCTAGATGGTATGGACCGTTCACGGTAAAGAACTCTTCTAAATTTGGAGCGGTAGTGTTAATAGATGATGAAGGTAGGGAATTCACGGTTAACATACAACTTGTAAAACACTACCAAGAAAATAACAATGAAATGATTAGTGAGGAGGATGTGACGTTTGATGATGAAGTCACGTAGTAACCCATAACCTTGAGTCTAGCTACAAGACTCGTAAATAAAGAAAAGCGCTTCTTGGGAGGCAACCCATGTTTTGTGTGATTTTATTTGTTTGACTGTTATTTGCTTCCGTATGCATGCTTTATTTTTATTGTTGGTTGATCATGTTTCTCAATTAAAATGTAGAAATACTTTACTTTGTTGTTTGGCCTAGTCTTAACTCCACCTAGAAGTATTTTTGCAAAAGATAAGTGTAAGGGGAAACCCCAAATATGTTTTTAAGAAACAAACCGATCATGATTCTCCACAATATTAAATGAGCATGTATATTCGTATTTGTTAGAGTCAAATGCTTGTATTGAGTCATAATGAAGTTTTGCAGCATTTTCCAGGAAGTAGGACCAAGTTTTTCCAGAAATTTTCCGGAAACTTAACATAAGAATTTCTGCAGGTCCATTCTGACGGCGTCAGAGTTTTACTCTTGACGGCGTCAGGAGTTAAAATCTGGAAATTTTACCGGTTTTGTTTTTCTAACGGAGTCTTATGGTTTTTGTGAATTATTAAGTTTTATAATCTCCAGGAGATCTACAAACTTCATTCCACAAGCATTATATCTTATCTTGTTTTCTAGGATTTAGAAACTTATATAGGATGCCGCCGATTTTACGCGAGGTTGTCTTGTCTATTTTGTCAGGTTTTACAGGTTATGTATGACAAGGAGATGATTTATGTTCTGGAAGGGAAGCTTTGATTGTTCATTTTCTTGGAGGAAGATTTAACCTGGCCATCCTATTATCCATACCGAGCGAATCAGGGGAGTATTTGATTTCATTCTCTTTACTTTTTCACTTTTACATTCTTTACTTGAACATTGGGGACAATGTTCATCTTAAGTGTAAGGGGAGGGTAAAAAGATGATACCTTACATATGCACTTTCGCTTGAGTTTGTTTTGTTTGATGGTAGATGTGTAATAAAACTATGAGAAATACTTGTTAGTGCAATTTTAGTGCCAAATTTAAATTTTTTTACAACATTTAGGAGTGAAACTTTAGCCATAGCAAGCGTCTCATGGATAGGAGATTGTATGACTAGCACATAACCGTATATTCAGAAAAATTTTCCACCCAAATATGTGAGGTTCGCCTTTAGATTTGATAGGGAAAGCATTCATTATTAGTGCTTATGAGTGTACTGGTAGCATTTAGATTCTAGAACTTGCGTTAGTGATGCATCCCGAAACTGCTAGTGAGACTACATTCGTGTGGTAGGATTTACTACATGATAAGAGGCATTAGGATTACCCTTGTGTTAAACCCGTATTATAATTACTTGACCATTTAAGTCATATTACTTGACTAGTTAAGTCAACTAATTTTTCCCACACCCTTAGCGTTGTACTCATTTTTAGTACACGAAACCCCTAGTACACCCCTCCGAGCCTATCTTTCGTTTCTAACTTTAAGCATTTTACTTAAAGGAAGAATTTGTTACACCCCACTTAAATGTACAACCAAATCGCCTTAGCCTTCCGTGTATGCACTCATCTTTAGTGCATTATTGTTATTTGTTAAACCCTAAGTTAACTATCTAATTGATTACATGGTTGCTAAGTCGAGTCATATCCTTGTACATATTGTTTTGGGACGATTGGGACTCATGGGTAAGTACTTATTTTATGGAGTAATGGGGAAGAACATCATTTATTACCCCCATATGTACGTTAATATTAAAAGTACTCCAAGTGTTTTGATTTTCTTAATTCGAGTCATTAGATTAATTAAATGTAAAGTATGTAAAGATTCAAGTGTAAGGGAAATGTTCATTCCCTATGATGTATTATTTTGGATGGTAGGGTAAGAGTGTATGCAAAAAAAAAAAAAAAAAAAAAAAAAAAAAATCGAAAAAATCAAGAAAAAGAAAAAAACAAATAGAAAAAGGAAAAAGAGAAAAAACATACGGACTACCATCCCTTTTCATTCTATGTTCATTTTATGTTTTTGTTATTTTTCATTCATTAGCTTAAGTCGAGTCTAGTCTTGGCTTAGCAACGCCATATTGTACATGTAATTAACGAAGATTGTTAACTCGCCACCAATAAAACTTCGTTTATCCAACAAAACCGTGTATTTCATATCCCTACACCTAACGTTACAACCCTTTAAAAGACCTCTTTGATAGTTTATCCTAGGTGCTTACGCCATGTGGTGGAGGTTTGATCCTTTCCCAAGCCTATGGTAATCTATTTTGCTATGACAGGTAGTGAGAGATATCTTCCATTTCCATATTGTAATTTACACTTTATTACACCCGAGAGATGTGAGTATCTAAACACTATTTGTGAGGTGCTTGTATATGACCTCCGTGCTTGTCTATTGGTCTTTAGTGGAACGATTATTTGTTGTAATTACTTTTATATTAGTGTTAAATGACCCCTAACTTGTCTTTTGAGTAAAATAAAAGCGCATTTGCTTGAGGACAAGCAAATCTCAAGTGTAAGGGTATATGATGAGGCGAAAAATGATCCGTTTTTAGGGGGTCATTTAAGCCCGAATCCGAATTTATTTAATCAAATATTGCCCTAAATCGTTCCTTTTGTGATTTTAGGTACTTGGAGAGTGAATTCTGGAAAAGAAGCCATTTTGGACGATTTTGGAGCATAAAAGTGAAGAAAATGGCAAAGTCTCAATTTTCCATGCTGGGAACAGTAGGTGACGGCGTCAAGAGTAATTTCCTGACGGCGTCAAACCTCAATAATAAAATCCGAGAGTTCATGAAGGCGTCAAGAGTTTTCCTGACGGCGTCAAAACCCCAAGAATTAAAATCCGTAGTAGATGACGGCGTCACACACAGGGCGTCAAGAGTAATTTGTGTGACGGCCCAGGCCTTGACGGCATCAGAAGTAGATCAAGGCCGTACAAGGAAGTATTTGGCGGCGAGATGACGGCGTCACACCTTTGTTCTTGACGCCATCATCCCTATTTTCCTATATATAGTTTTCTAGTTTTTCACATTTAAAAAGGGAGAAGTTTTGGAGAAACCCTAAGTACGATTTTGGTGCAACTTTTACAGGTTTTTCAAGGGTTCCAACCCCTTGATACCTTGCATTGTAATTGAGATAAGTGTTCTTCTAATTCAATCAATATGTCTATGTGTTGGTTATTTATATCTTGTTCTTGTCTCAATTCCATTATGCTAGGCTAGATCTCCTTTGTGTTTGCTTAGATCTAATGAAACCTAGATATTGATTATGTGTTGATTACTTGTTTATTCTTGTTTAGGATGAATGATTTATATGTTAGGCTTAAGAAAACTGGCAGATCTCTAAATGGTAACATGCTTGAACGTCTTAAGAAACATGAACCGAGGTGTACTAGGTCTTTATTGGTTGTATTTAATGCATGAGCCACTGTTTACAATCCCTATTGTTGTGCTGGGCATGGTGTAGGAGGAGATAAGAGCTCATAGAATTGGGGAGTTATGTATGCCACCCCATGAATGGTATTAAGGAATACGATCCGTCATCCATGCAATTATAACAAGTAATTAACGTGTAAAAGATATCTAGGGAGTAGTGAAATCTAAGTAAACACATTTTCTCCAATTACTGCTCACAACCTTAGTATAAATTAGTTTAATTTCATTTTTTGTATTTTATTTTGATTGCATCTTAGTTTGGGTTAGTTGAATAGCAACTAATTCCGCCCACTCTTCCAAAATCCCGAGATTTTAATTGCTTTCTAAAAAATATAAAAACACAAAAATAATCATCCCTCACCTTTAGAACTAGTAATTTAGGCTTTCTAATCCTAGCGACACTATTCCTAAGCTGAACGATCAATCCCCCGGTACTTGTCACTATACTATACTACAACGATCAGGTACACTGCCTGGTGGGGGTTGTAAGCTTCTCGAGATCCGTCGAGAGGAAAAGCCTGTTGCGATTCCCACGCATCAGGGATCATTCCAACTTTCGTTGTCATAGAGAGCAAGATCTTCTATGAGTTCCCATGATTGTTCCGCACTTAGATCACGTAGCTTACCACCGGCCGATTGGTCAATGGCTCGCCTCATGGAGATGTCGATATGGTCATAAAAGATTTGGACTTGGAGCCAAAGATCTATGCAATGATGAGTGACTTTTTGGAGTAAGTCCTTGAAACGAGTCCATGCTTCATAAAGAGATTCATTTTGACGTTGTTGGAACATCAAGATGTCATTTCTAAGCTTAGTAGTTCTCCCCGGTGGGAAAAATTGAGCAAGGAAACGAGTGGTGAGATCATCCCATGTTGTGATGGATCCCGCGGGTAAACGCTCAAGCCATTGACTAGCTTGATCCCGTAGAGAGAATTGGAATAGGCGTAATCGGGTTGTCTCTTGATTGGTCCTAAGTGGTCAACTAAGTTGAACAGGGTATGGTCAACCAAGTTAAACATCTAAAACCAACTAACCAAGGAGTATAGTGTATTCCCGGGTCGTTATGTCCCAGCGAGGTAAGCAATTGTATTCAAAAACGTTTTAAGTGATCGGGTGATTTAACAGAAGGATCAGGAATTTGGTTATTGTGATTAAACTACGAGATTATGATTGAGAATAGCTTAGAAACACTATTGGAACAATTACTGATGATCAGATATCCTGGAAACGTAAGTTAAACCTAAAACGCGCGTTTGAATTAAAAATAACGCGAACACGCAAAAATAAAAGCGAAACGAGAGCAAATAAAATCCTACGAACGTGAAAATTATATTTTTACAATCCTAATGACTTAAGAAAATTTTTAGAAAAAGAAAAATAATTTTTACTCTATTTAATTAATTACTAATTTCTAATTACTTTTTAATTAACTAAATTACACTAATTATTAATTAATTATGAAAATTAACTAGAAAAATGAAAATTAAATTTAGAAAAATCTACAATATTATAAAACTAATTTTAAAACAGAAAACCTAATTTTTCTACATTTTAATTATTTAATATTAATTAAAACTATTTATTTAATTAATTTAAACTAAAATTAATTATAAAAAATACAAAAAGGAACAAGAAAAAATCTGAAAAAATTGCTAAAATTATTTTAACTAAAAAGAAGCCTAAGAAAAATTTAAAAATGAAGATTGCTTATAAATAAGCAGAAAATAAGCCAAAGTGGCTTAAATAGAAGCTATCACTTTCTAAATATTTGGATTTTTCCAATTTTTCTTTTACAAACCTGTTAAACTACTTAAAATAAGAGACTTTTGTGAAGGGTCTTTTGGGTGAACTCAAAAATAAGCACAATGCACTTGATTAAACTCAACAGTTGACTTTTTTGGTCAAATAAGCTTATGAAAGCTTAGCATAAGCTGCCAGGTCAGAACCAAGGGTGAACTAAAATGTAAACAAGTGAAATGTACTGAAAATAAGTTTGATCAACCAAAAAAAAAAAAAACACAGAACAAGCTTAAATTTACAAATAAGCTATTCCAATTCCAAACTAGCCAAACAGGCCTTGAGGGACAACTGCACCCCAAGGTGGGGCCCACAGGACTGCCTTGGAGGGCAAGTCAAAAGGAAATATAGAAAGGGGGCCTGAGGGGCTTTCCAAAGAACCCACAAACTCAGTCTGAGCTTAAGTGGTGAGGAATCTAGGGGCTTGTGAAAACTTGTACCAAAACTGAATGGTAATACCAAACAGTTGAGTTTTTAGTTGATAAAGTCAATTCAAAGGCTCACAAGCTAGATTTCACAGATGCATAAGCAATGAAATTACTCAAACTAGCTAGAAAAGGCTGAATACACAAAGTTATAAGTTAAAACAAGCATGCACAAGTTCAAAAGTCTTAACAGTGGAGCATTTGTGAGTTAAGTGAGCTTTATTGAAATAAGCAGTTGCTAAACAAGCTCAGAAGCACAGTTCATAAGCAATACTAGACAAATAGAACTCAAACAACTAATCAACTACTAAGAAAAACAACTACCAATCTTCACTAGGGCAGATGGGCACAAGAATTCAGCAAACTCGGTTAACTGAGTTAGTACCAGGTCCCATAAGCAACTTTGAGGGACAATGAGCAAGAGGCAAATAAGCTAGGTCCCAAAATAAGCTAAGATTTGAAAAGCTTAGGTACTGAGCTTCAAAAAAAACTAAAATTACAAAGGTGGGGTCCACTAAAAAGCCTAGGAGATGCTATGGAAAGTCAGGCATAAATCCTGATGCAGGGCATAAATCTTGCCCTGCAGTTCACTTTGGAACCAAATTTAAGTGCTCAAAGGTACTCCAAATTGCAGAATTCTTTTTTACTTTGATTCACAGGCTGACAAAGATTTTAAATCAACAAATTTTACTAAATTTCATCAACAAATGAATCCTAGAAAGTGATTTGAAATCTGTCTGATTTTGAAGTATGCAATATTTGACTTTTTCTAATTTTTGCAAAACTTTGACTTATGTGACTTTAGTTTGAACCCAGATCATTCAATTAGCTCTTTTAACTTATTATAAGACTAACATAAGCAATCTCAACAAGATTAGGACCTAAAGTGATGATTTGGCTATCAAACTTCCACACAGTGGATCTGTGAGGGAGATTAGAGGCTAACTTGACTTTTTTGATATTAACCTATGTATGTAAAGCTTGTTAAGACCTATTTTTCACCAAAGAAACATGTTTGAACTAGTGGATTACCAAGAAAACAACAAGGGCTAAGTCAAATTGCTTAATCCAGACACACCTAATAGCAACAGGTTTTGATAATTTCCACAGCAATAGACACCCTTAACTAATGAGATGAGTTTTAATCTAGGTTTTACTGCATATTAACATTAATAAAATAAATTTAAACTACAACTAAGTACATAAGCTTGACATGACAGATATTAGGATTAAGATATGAGAAATTCTTACAAGAGTCATCCACAGCTAGAACCATTGAGAACTAGAATAACTCACTAAGTAATCCTATGCTCCCTCTGAGCACTAAACCACTGCCATCCAGTACTTACAGTGCTCCAGCTATCTTCACTTCACCATTGTTAATTTCTTGATTAACCCCTTTTTGTTTTTGTATTTTCTGATTTGTTTTTAGTTGAACATGTAAATCGAAGATGTAACTGCTTAAAACAACCTATGTTGATCTCAAGTAACTTATGAAATGGCAACAACACCATTTTGATACTTATTAAGGTTAACTGAGATTTTATAGTAAAATGAGCAAATTTGCATTAGAAACAAATGAACTGAGCTTTTATTGAAATAAAACTTTAGGATTACAATACTGAGACTTAGAATGCAACTAAGAAACTGAAATTATCACTTGAAGCTAAAAATTACATTAAGTAGACATTTAAAATTAAACTAAAAAAACTAACTGCTTCCACTGCTACCCTCTTCAAGTTATATTCCCAAATTAGGGTTTCTGAAGTTCTCTTGTCTCTTTCCCCGCTCCAATGTATACCCTTGGATGATGAATATAATCCTGGCCGTTTAAAACTTTTCCCGCCCAAATTGCTCTTGTCTGCTTCCCTAGATAATTGAAGCCAGTGGTCTTGATTTGGAGGGTAGTGTTTGGTTTGGAGTAGGAGGGGTTTTGAGTGTGCAGGTAGTGAAGCCAGAATAGGGGTGATGATGGGGGAGCTTGGCTGGTAGCAGATGAGTGGGTGGTGAGGTGGAGATGGTGGAGTCAAAGGGGGAGTTTGACTGAGGTTATAATAGAACGGGGGTAAAGGGTTTATTAGTTTAAGTGAGGTGGGCTAAGGAGTGGGCTGAGGGTGTTGGTGAGTGGGCTGGACTTGGAGTGATAAGGGGTGGGTTAAATTTGGTTTTGGTTTTTATTTAAAAGTCAGGATGGTGTAGTATTTTCACACAAGGACCATGTTTGCAATTTACACAAAACCAAGGGACTAAAATTGTAATTCCCCAAAAGTACCAATAAGGACCAATGTTGCCAAGTTCAATATTCCAAAAGCCAATTTTTGAAATTTTTTTTATTTTCAAAATTCCCAGGGACTGTTTTTGCAAAATTCCAAACTCCAGGGACCAATCATGTAAATTTTCCAATTTTATCACCCAAAGTCCGTTTTTGATAACTTTTAATTTTTTAGGGACTTGGGTTGACTTTTATTTCAAAATAAATGCATAGGGACTAATTTTGAAACTCGGGAGACTGAAACTGCCAATATTGCCAACTTTGATCGTTTTTCATTTGTTTTTGCTCGTTTTGCATTAAAAACACAATCCCTGGGATAATTTAAGTATTTTGATTACTTTTTCGATTGTTTTTGTATGTTTTGGCAGTTTAAATACGATAAAAATGATGAGTGTTTGCGCACTCATCAATCCCCCACACTAAGCTATTGCTAGTCCCTAGCAATATTTTTGGAAAACTTGATGGATTTTAAACTCTTTACCAAAAGCCATCACTTCTGGAGTAGCCAGGTGTAAGAACTCTGGCACACCTGATAACCGTGTGATTTTGAGCAAACCACCAGCTGTCAACGGATTTGATTTGTCTTTACCAAGAGCCGTTTGCTCCTGGACTAGCCAGCTCTTGATAGAATAGTCAACATCTTGGTGTGCTGATTACCAATTATGGATTTTCCACGGCCTTTACCACAAGCCATAATCTTGTGGGCTAGCCAACTCATTTGTTTTTGGGGAGTTGAGGAACCATACAATTTTGGGCAAATTGCAAGCCATAAATGGATTTGAGTTATCTTTACCAAGAGCCGTTTACTCCTAGATTAGCCAATCCCTTTTGTCGTTTAGACACGGCGGACTGATTACCACAAAAATTTTGAAATAAAGTGAAAAATTTTTGAAAATTTTTGGCCAAAATGGGGGTACTTGAAAGTATTTTGCGATAAAATTTGCTAGAATTTCTCCCCCACACTTAGAAATGAATATTGTCCTCAATATTCAAAGTCCTGGCTATTATGCCGAACCTATGAACGTAAAAAGATAATATTCGAAGCTAACTGTGGAAATATTGTTTTGTATTTTTCACTTTATTTATCTGTACATACAATCACACATTTTTTTAAACTTATATACATATATACATTTTCAAATTAGCGGGGGGTTGGCCATTCCCCCACACTAGGGTGGTAGAAAGTAGAAAGAAGTCAGAAATACGGGTGAAAACCCATATATGTTGCTAATTTTTGTTCAACGAGTCGCTAGCTTGACTCGATCCCCGAATTTAATTGTCCTTGGGGAAAGTTTGGAGATCCGGGACAACCATGTGTGGTATATCCTCTCCAAAGTAGTGCTTTAAACGATGTCCATTCACTTTGAAATTAGGTCCGTCATTTTGAGATAACTCGACGGTGCCATAAGGATAAACCTTAACGATAGTGAATGGACCAGTCCATCGGGTTTTGAGCTTTCCCGAGAAGATCTTGAGTCTAGAGTTGAAAAGAAGGACTCGATCACCAACGTTGAAAACGCGGTTTTTGATTTTTGAGTCATGAATCTTCTTTGTCTTTTCCTTATAGATCAAAGAGTTCTCGTAAGCTTGATCACGAAGTTCATTTAATTCATTCAGTTGAACTTTCCTATGATCACCCGCAGTTTTGAGGTCAAAATTTGCATGCTTGAGAGCCCAATAGGCTTTATGCTCAAGCTCGATCGAAAGATGGCACGCTTTCCCGTACACAAGCTTGTAAGGCGTACACCCGATGGGTGTTTTGTAAGCCATACGGAAAGCCCAAAGTGCATCATCTAATTTATCCGACTAAGATGCACAATTTTCCCCAACGGTTCTTTCCAATATTCTCTTGATGCCTCGATTGGAAACTTCTACTTGTCCACTTGTTTGAGGGTGGTACACAGTAGAAAGACCGTGACTTACACCATACTTTTGCATGACTTTATCAAATTTGTCATTGCAAAAATGCATACCAGGATCACTAATTATAGCACGTGGAGTTCCAAATCGAGCAAAGAGAGCTTTCAAAAATTTCACTACAACTCGGACATCATTTGTGGGCAAAGCTTTTGCTTCAACCCATTTTGACAAATAGTCAACAGCCACGAGTATATACTTGTTTCCATGAGATGATGGAAATGGCCCCATAAAGTCGATGCCCCATACGTCAAAGATTTCACAAACTTGAATTGCATTTTGAGGCATTTCATTCTTTTGTGAAATATTTCCGTGACGTTGACAATCGTCACAGGATTTGACCAATTCTTGGGCATCCTTGTAAATCGTGGGCCAAAAGAAACTGGAGTCAAATACCTTTTTGGCGGTGTAATTTGGATTGTGGTGCCCCCCCCCCCCCCCCGTGGGACCAGCATGGTAAGCCTTAAGAATTTCAGTGGCTTCTTGACCATATACACACCGCCGGATGAGTTGATCCGCACAGATTTTAAAGAGGTAGGGGTCGTCCCAGAAATAATGTTTGACATCCTTAAAGAACTTGTTCTTTTGTTGGGACGACATCCCTTTCACAATAAAGTTACCCGCAAGGTAGTTTGCAAAATCGGCAAACCATGGGGTAACAGAATCTCCACAAAAGGCAACCGCATTGAGTGTCTTGAGAGGGAAGGTTTCATTAATTTCCCTTTTTTCAGAGACATCTTGATGAGGGTTTTCCAAACGGGAGAGATGATCAGCAGCTAGGTTCTCAGCTCCTTTTTTATCACGAATTATGATATCAAATTCTTGTAGGAGGAGAACCCAACGAAGAAGTCTCGGCTTTGCATCTTGTTTTGCAAAAAGGTACTTCAAAGCCGAGTGATCCATATACACTATGCTTTTGGTCAGTATCAAGTATGGCCGGAATTTTCAAAAGCATACACCACAGCTAATAATTCTTTTTCGTTGGTGGTGTAATGGCTTTGAGCCTCGGTCATAGTTTTGCTGGCATAGTGTATAGGCTGAAAATATTTTGTTTTTCGTTGCCCCAAGACTACCCCTATAGCATAATCGCTAGCATCACACATAAGTTCAAAGGGCAAGTCCCAATCGGGGGCAACAAGAATAGGTGACTCAGTAAGCTTTTTCTTTAGAGTTTCAAAAGCTTCTACACACTCAGGTGAGAAGATAAAAGGAGCATCCTTTTTGAGGAGATGGGTCAAAGGCCGGGCGATTTTAGAAAAATCTTGAATGAACCTATGATAGAAACCGGCGTGACCCAAAAAGCTCCTAATACCTTTGACAGTAGTGGGATGAGGTAATTTTGCAATGACATCAATTTTGGCTTTGTCAACCTCAATCCCATTCTTTGAAATCTTATGGCCGAGGACAATGCCCTCTTTGACCATAAAGTGACTCTTCTCCCAATTGAGACACAAGTTCGTGTCTTCACATCGTTTCAACATTTTTTCCAAGTGGGAGAGACAAGATTGGAACGAATCCCCAATGACCGAAAAGTCATCCATGAATACCTCCATTGTTTTTCCAATCATGTCGGAAAAGATTGACATCATGCACCTTCGGAAAGTGCCAGGAGCGTTACATAAACCAAAAGGCATGCGACGGTAGGCAAAGGTTCCGTAAGGGCATGTGAAGGTAGTTTTCTCTTGATCCTGTGGATCAATGGGGATTTGAAAGTATCCCGAGAAACCATCGAGGAAACAATAGTACTCATTCCCCGCTAATCTCTCGAGCATTTGGTCCATGAAGGGTAGAGGAAAATGGTCTTTACGGGTGGCTTCATTGAGTTTTCTATAATCTATACATACACGCCATCCCGTAACCAAACGAGTTGGAATCAACTCGTTATCCTCATTGGTGACAACAGTAATGCCACCCTTCTTAGGAACACAATGAATGGGACTCACCCAAGGACTATCAGAAATAGGGTAAATCAATCCAGCATCAAGAAGTTTTAGAACTTCTTGTTTGATAACTTCGTGAATTTTTGGATTTACCCTCCTTTGATGTTGCACCGCGGGTTTGAAGTCATCCTCCATCAAGATTTTGTGTGAACAAAATTCAAGGTTAATACCCTTGATATCGGATAGTCTCCAAGCAATTGCTCGCTTGTGTGACTTCAAAACCTTTATGAGCGCGGTTTTCTCCTCATCTTTCAAGTCTTTAGTAATAATGACGGGTAATTTATCATCACCCTCCAAAAATGCATACTCAAGATGAGGAGGCAACTCTTTGAGATCGACCTGAGGAGAATCATCAGTTTTCTCAACATTTTTGATCTCCTCTTTATGAAGTGTTGGTGGTAGAACAGGAAGAGGAGAGGGATCTTCGTTTAACAATTTTTCAAGTATGAGAATATCTCTCTCGGGGTCAATCTCTTGGTTATCGATTCCATCGGGAATCGAATCACTTTTGAGAAAGGCTTCAATTTCTTCTGAGATGAAGTCACTTCCCTCAAACGGAGTGAGGGAAGGAAAAGAATTGGCAATGATGGGGTAAGAAGATGGAGTTAGGTTTTCACTCGAAGAATTATCATTGAAACCTAGAACCTCTTGAGCGTACTCCTCGGACGCAACATCAATGACATCGATTCGGTTAACTGATTCAGTGTCACAATTTGAGGAGTACCTAGCAGTTTGATCGAGGTTGAATGTTACCGCTTCATTACCAACACGAAGAGTTATTACCTCTTCGTGCACATCAATTAGAGCACGGCCCGTCCTCATGAATCCTCTTCCAAGAATGAGAGGAACCCTTGGATCAGCATCGAACTTAACAACAACGAAGTCAGCGGGGAAATGGAACTTTCCTACTTTCACAAATACGTCTTCAGCAATGCCGAGTGGACGAGAGATCGAACGATTGGCAAGCTCAAGAGTCATGCACGTAGGAGTAAGTTCAGGAAGAGAGAGTTTCTCCCATACTGAGTGAGGCATCAGGTTGATGCTAGCACCAAGATCGGCCAAGGCGAAGCATTCAACCATCCTAGGAAAAACACATGGAATGAGAAATCTCCCAGGGTCTCCAAGCTTCTTAGGAAGCTTCTTTAAGATAACCGCAGAGCAGTTTTCGTTCAATGGAGTTTTTTCCATTTTGTACAATTTTTCCTTGTTGCTTAACAAGTTCTTGATCATTGATGCAAATTTGGGCATCAGGATGATAGCATCTGCGAGGCTTACGTCAAAATGAAAATCTTGAAAGATTTGATAAAAATTATCCATTTGGTGACTAGCCTTTTCGCGGAGCTTTTGCTCATTGAGTCATGACGGATATGGTATTGAAGGTTTGGATTTAGGGTTCTCAACAGGAGTTATTGGTGGTTCAAACACAACTCCTGGTTTGGTCTTTGGAACAACCTGAGGGTGGACATGTGCGGTACTTCGTGGGCTAGTAGATTGCACCTTGTCCTTGGTTGCCTCAGGCTTAATTTCCACTACCTTGGGAAAAGGAGGAGGAGGAGGAGGTAGTGGCGGTTCATCATAAGCTTTACCACTACGTGTGGTAATAGCTTTGAGTTCACCCTTAGGATTGACAACTGTTTTACCAGGAAGACCTCCTGAAGTAGAGAGTGGAGCGATATGACTCATGAGACTAGCAAACATATTCACAATCTTGTTTTGAGATTGATTAATTTTGTTGTTTGTTGCTATAAGCTCATTCTTCATCTCATTACCTTGCTTGGTTATTGAAGATTGAAATTCATTCTTCAAATTTGAGATTTGATTCTGCATTGCCCTCATTTTGGTCTCATTAACTTTAATGTAGTTATTGAGCTCGTTAGGGAGAGGTTCTTGTTAATTAGGAGCTGAATACCCTTGATTACCCCTTTGGGTTGGGTACTGATTCACCGGGGTATGAGTTTGATTTTGCATGTTATTACCCCTTGGTGGATTAGGATTATACCTATTTGGATTTTGAGGAAACCCGGGTGGTCCACCTAGGTCGCTAGCGCGGTAGTTTGGTTTCACTTGAGGACGGTATTGGTTACCTCCTTGGTTGGAACTTCCGGCTATTGCATTGACTTCAAATGGATTGCCTTCAGTGGCAGGGCAATTGTAATACGAATGTGGACCACCACAAGTGACACAAACTTCTACCTTTTTGATTTCAGCTTGTGGAGAAGGTTGAGAAGAAGAAACCATCTTGTTTTGGGTGAGAACCAAGGCATGAATAGCTTCTGTGAGCTTATCAAGTCTAGCATCGGTGCTAGATTGAGCCACGGGCGATGAGGTAGAAGGACTAACATTCACTTGAGAAACAACCGGCTTGCTTCGTGGAATGCGGACCTTAGACTTATTTTCAATGATCGCTAAAGCATCCTTTGTGGTTCGATTCAAGAAATTACCCCCCGCGGAGGAATTAAGAGAGTCTTGATCGAGTTGGCTCACACCATTGTAGAAAGTATCGAGTTGCATCAACTCGGAAAAGCCATGGTGAGGGCATTTGCGAAGCAATTCCTTATAGCGATCCCATGCCTCACTAAATGATTCATCAAATTTCTGTGTGAATTTCACGATATCAATCTTAAGACTTGTGGTTTTGGAAGGAGGAAAGAATTCATTTACGAACTTTTTTACCAAATCTTCCCATGTTACAATCGATCGAGGGGTTTGTTTATCAAACCAAATCCGGGCAGCCCCATCGATGGAAAATGGAAAGAGAAGAAGTTTAATTGCCTCTTCAGGGACATTTTTTCATTTGATGGTTGATGTAATTTTGTTAAACCATCGAATGTGATCTTGAGGATTGTCCCTCTCAAAATCGTAGAATTGACGCGAAGTGACCAGGTTTATCAACCCAGTTTTAAGCTCAAAATTCTCGGCCACGATGGCCGGAACAACGATAGCATCTCCGTAACCCTCAACGGGTGCTTGGAGAAGCTTGTTCATAGTTGGCTCAGCAGCCATGATAACGGAAGATGTGGGAACAGTACGGATCTCAGATCCGACTGTTGGTGCTGAACGTCGACGACGTCTTCTAGGTATTCTTAGAAGCTCACGTAATGGGCTAGTAGACCTAGAAGAGCGAGTGCACATGCACTAAAAACAAACTCACTCAAAACAAAATCGAGGCAAAACGACAGTGAACTTAAACCAATAATCACAGGTGAATGGCTTCTTTAAGAAAGGTACACCACTCACAGGGATACAAAGGCAGGTTTTATATCTTTGGTTTGGGAACTTATTATGTCCACACCCCCAGTTGGTAGGTGTTCTGTCTTGGTTTGCGACGGTTTATTTTTATGTAGAATTATTATTCACAAGAAAGAGACGAATGTTTTTGGGTTTTTGTGTATGGGTTAAAAACTTTTGGACAATATTTTTGGTATCGTTTCGTTTACCAAAATCGTATCTCTTTAAGAATCACCTTAAAAGAAACACGATATAGAAAACGTAACGATCTGTTTTGTTTGTTTTTTTTATTTTTTTGGTGTTTTAACACTTTAGGAAAAGTGTTAATGACTTTTTTGTGTTTTGATTTGAATTTACAAAAAGGTGGTGGGTTTATACAGTGACGAATGAAAAATCACTAATCTCTAAGAAACGTTTTAAACACGCAGCTACCTCCCCGGCAGCGGCGCCAAATTTTGATTGGTCCTAAGTGGTCAACTAAGTTGAGCAGGGTATGGTCAACCAAGTTAAACATCTAAAACCAACTAACCAAGGAGTACAGTGTATTCCCGGGTCGTTATGTCCCAGCGAGGTAAGCAATTGTATTCAAAAACGTTTTAAGTGATCGGGTGATTTAACAGAAGGATCAGGAATTTGGTTATTGTGATTAAACTATGAGATTATGATTGAGAATAGCTTAGAAACACTATTGGAACAATTACTGATGATCAGATATCCTAGAAACGTAAGTTAAACCTAAAACGCGCGTTTAAATTAAAAATAACGCGAACGCGCAAAAATAAAAGTGAAACGAGAGAAATAAAATCCTACGAACGTGAAAATTATATTTTTACAATCCTAATGACTTAAGAAAATTTTTAGAAAAAGAAAAAATAATTTTTACACTATTTAATTAATTACTAATTTCTAATTACTTTTTAATTAACTAAATTACACTAATTATTAATTAATTATGAAAATTAACTAGAAAAATGAAAATTAAATTTAGAAAAATCTACAATATTATAAAACTAATTTTACAACAGAAAACCTAATTTTTCTACTTTTTAATTATTTAATATTAATTAAAACTATTTATTTAATTAATTTAAACTAAAATTAATTATAAAAAATACTTAAGGAACAAGGAAAAATCTGAAAAAATTCCTTAAATTATTTTAACTAAAACGAAGCCTAGGAAAAATTTAAAAATGAAAATTGCTTATAAATAAGCAGAAAATAAGCCAAAGTGGCTTAAATAGAAGCTATCACTTTCTAAATATTTGGCTTTTTCCAATTTTTCTTTTACAAACCTGTTAAACTACTTAAAATAAGAGACTTTTGTGAAGGGTCTTTTGGGTGAACTCAAAAATAAGCACAATGCACTTGATTAAACTCAACAGTTGACTTTTTTGGTCAAATAAGCTTATGAAAGCTTAGCATAAGCTGCTAGGTCAGAACCAAGGGTGAACTAAAATGTAAACAAGTGAAATGTACTGAAAATAAGTTTGATCAACCAAAAAAAAACACAGAACAAGCTTAAATTTACAAATAAGAAATTCCAATTCCTAACTAGCGAAACAGGCCTTGAGGGACAACTGCACCCCAAGGTGGGGCCCACAGGACTGCCTTGGAGGGCAAGTCAAAAGGAAATATAGAAAGGGGGCCTGAGGGGCTTTCCAAAGAACCTACAAACTCAGTCTGAGCTTAAGTGGTGAGGAATCTAGGGGCTTGTGAAAACTTGTACCAAAACTGAATGGTAATACCAAACAGTTGAGTTTTTAGTTGATAAAGTCAATTCAAAGGCTCACAAGCTAGATTTCACAGATGCATAAGCAATGAAATTACTCAAACTAGCTAGAAAAGGCTGAATACATAAAGTTATAAGTTAAAACAAGCATGCACAAGTTCAAAAGTCTTAACAGTGGAGCATTTGTGAGTTAAGTGAGCTTTATTGAAATAAGCAGTTGCTAAACAAGCTCAGAAGCACAGTTCATAAGCAATACTAGACAAATAGAACTCAAACAACTAATCAACTACTAAGAAAAACAACTACCAATCTTTACTAGGGCAGACGGGCACAAGAATTCATCAAACTCAGTTAACTGAGTTAGTACCAGGTCCCATAAGCAACTTTGAGGGACAAAGAGCAAGAGGCAAATAAGCTAGGTCCCAAAATAAGCTAAGATTTGAAAAGCTTAGGTACCGAGCTTCAAAAAAAACTAAAATTACAAAGGTGGGTTCCACTAAAAAGCCTAGGAGATGCTATGGAAAGTCAGGCATAAATCCTGATGCAGGGCATAAATCTTGCCCTGCAGTTCACTTTGGAACCAAATTTAAGTGTTCAAAGGTATTCCAAATTGCAGACTTCTTTTTGACTTTGATTCACAGGCTGACAAAGATTTTAAATCAACAAATTTTACTAAATTTCATCAACAAATGAATCCTAGAAAGTGATTTGAAATCTGTCTGATTTTGAAGTATGCAATATTTGACTTTTTCCAATTTTTGCAAAACTTTGACTTATGTGACTTTAGTTTGAACCCAGATCATTCAATTAGCTCTTTTAACTTATTATAAGACTAACATAAGCAATCTCAACAAGATTAGGACCTAAACTGCTGATTTGGCCATCAAACTTTCATACAGTGGATCTGTGAGGGAGATTAGAGGCTAACTTGACTTTTTTTATATTAACCTATGTATGTAAAGCTTGTTAAGACCTATTTCTCACCAAAGAAACATGTTTGAACTAGCGGATTACCAAGAAAACAACAAGGGCTAAGTCAAATTGCTTAATCCAAACACACCTAATAGCAACAGGTTTTGATAATTTCCACAGCAATAGACACCCTTAACTAATGAGATGAGTTTTAATCTAGGTTTTACTGCATATTAACATTAATAAAATAAATTTAAACTACAACTAAGTACATAAGCTTGACATGACAGATATTAGGATTAAGATATGAGAAATTCTTACAAGAGCCATCTACAGCTAGAACCAATGAGAACTAGAATAACTCACTAAGTAATCCTATGCTCCCTCTGAGCACTAAACCACTGCCATCCAGTACTTACAGTGCTCCAGCTATCTTCACTTCACGATTGTTAATTTCTTGATTAACCCCTTTTTGTTTTTGTATTTTCTGATTTGTTTGAGAAATTTGTTTTTAGTTGAACATGTAAATTGAAGATGTAACTGCTTAAAACTACACCATTTTGATACTTATTAAGATTAACTGAGATTTTATAGTAAAATGAGCAAATTTGCATTAGAAACAAGTGAACTGAGCTTTTATTGAAATAAAACTTTAGGGTTACAATACTGAGACTCAGAATGCAACTAATAAACTGAAATTATCACTTGAAGCTAAAAATTACATTAAGTAGACATTTAAAATTAAACTAAAAAAAACTAACTGCTTCCACTGCTACCCTCTTCAATTTATACTCCCAAATTAGGGTTTCTGAAGTTCTCTTGTCTCTTTCCCCGCTCCAATGTACACCCTTGGATGATGAATTTAATCCTGGCCATTTAAAACTTTTCGCGCCCAAATTGCTTTTGTCTGCTTCCCTAGATAATTGAAGCCAGTTGTGTTGATTTGGAGGGTAGTGTTTGGTTTGGAGTAGGAGGGGTTTTGAGTGTGCAGGTAGTGAAGCCAGAATAGGGGTGATGATGGGGGAGCTTGGCTGGTAGCAGATGAGTGGGTGGTGAGGTGGAGATGGTGGAGTCAAAGGGTGAGTTTGACTGAGGTTATAATAAAACGGGGGTAAAGGTTTTATTAGTTTAAGTGAGGTGGGCTAAGGAGTGGGCTGAGGGTGTTGGTGAGTGGGCTGGACTTGGAGTGATAAGGGGTGGGTTAAATTTGGTTTTGGTTTTTATTTAAAAGTCCGGATGGTGTAGTATTTTCACACAAGGACCATGTTTGCAATTTACACAAAACCAAGGGACTAAAATTATAATTCCCCAAAAGTACCAATAAGGACCAATGTTGCCAAGTTCAATATTCCAAAAGCCAATTTTTGAAATTTTTTTTATTTTCAAAATTCCCAGGGACTGTTTTTGCAAAATTCCAAACTCCAGGGACCAATCATGTAAATTTTCCAATTTTATCACCCAAAGTCCGTTTTTGATAACTTTTAGTTTTTTAGGGACTTAGGTTGACTTTTATTTCAAAATAAATGCATAGGGACTATTTCTGACAAATTTTGAAACTTGGGGGACTGAAACTGCCAATATTGCAAACTTTGATCGTTTTTCATTTGTTTTTGCTCGTTTTGCATTTAAAACACATAAAACACAATCCCTGGGATAATTTAAGTATTTTGATTACTTTTTCGATTGTTTTTGTATGTTTTGGCAGTTTAAATACGATAAAATTGATGAGTGTTTGCGCACTCATCATCTCTCTAGTTGCAACATCTAGGTCTATGGAATCTACGATTTTGAGGAAGTCCTTAAGATGTTGGTTTGGATCTTTGGAACGAAGTCCATGGAATGCACATCCGCTTTGCACCAACCGGATGGTGTCGGATCGCAAGGGGGTCACATTGGCTCCGGTGAGCTCAATGGTGTTTCGGTAGCCTTGGTGGCTAGGTCGGGAATACTCTCCTAAGGTTCGGGGCCTAAGGGGTTCTAATGGTGGGTTTTGTTGTGGTGGGATGACAGGTTCAAAAATGTTCCCGTTGTCCATGATGTCGGGTGGTTACGAACAAAGGCACAAAGAAATAGATAGACTAAAGAGAATCTAAAAATAAAAATAAAATCTTACTAGAAAAGAATCTAGCAAGTAGATTTAATAAAAAGAAATTCTAACCTAGACAATAACTATTCCCCGGGCTGCGGCGCCAAAAACTTGATGCGTGGGAATTGCACCAGGCTTTCCCTCTCGAGGGATCTCGAGAAGCTTACAACCCCCACCAGGCAGTGTACCTGATCGTTGTAGTATAGTATAGTGACAAGTACCGGGGGATTGATCGTTCAGCTAGGAATAGTGTCGCTAGGTTTAGAAAACCTAAATACTAGTTCTAAAGGTGAGGGATGATTATTTTTGTATTTTATATTTTTTTGAAAGCAATTAAAAATCTCGGGTTTGAAGGATTTGGGCGGAATTAGTTGCTAATCAACTAACCCAATACTAAAGATGCAATCAAAATAAAATACTAGAAATGAAAATAAACTAAATTATACTAAAGTTGTGAACAATAAGTGGAGAAAATGTGTTTACTTAGATTTCACTACTCCCTAGATATCTTTTACACGTTAATTACTTGTTATAATTGCATGGATGATGGATCGTATTCCTTAATACCATTCATGGGGTGGCACACTTAACTCCCCAATTCTATGAGCTCTTATCTCCTCCTATACCATGCCCAGCACAACCATAGGGATTATAAACAGTGGCTCATGCATTAAATACAACCAATAAAGACCTAGTGCGCGTCGGTTCATGTTTCTTAAGACGTTTAAGCATGTTACCAATTGGAGATCTGCCAGTTTTCTTAAGCCTAACATATAAATCATTCATCCAAGACAAGTATAAACAAGTAATCAACACATAATTAACATCTAGGTTTCATTAGATCCAAGCAAACACAAGATAGATCTAGCCTAGCATGATGGAATTAAGACAAGAACAAGATATAGACAACCAACACATAGACATATTGATTGAATTAAAAGAACACTTATCTCAATTACACATGAAAGGTATCAAGGGCTTGGAACACTTGAAAAACCTGTAAAATTCGCACCAAGTTCGTACTTAGGGTTTCTCCAAAACTTCTCTCTGTTTTATGTGAAAATTAGAAGACTATATATAGGAAAAGGGGTCTGACGGCGTCAAGACCAAGCTTGTGACGCCGTCACCTTGCCGCCAAAACTTTTCTCGGACTGCCTTGATCTACATTTGACGCCGTCAAGTGATAATCATTTCCAGGCCGTCATGACTTTTACTCTTGACGCCCTACTTCGTGACGCCGTCAAATCTTTACTGGATCGTCATGAAATTTTGCTATTAACGCCGTCAGGGAGTTACTCTTGACGCTGTCACCTACTGTTCCCAGCATGGAAAATTAAGACTTTGGCGTTTTCTTCACTTTTATGCTCCAAAAACGTCCGAATTGCTTCCTTTTCCAGATTTCTCTACCAAAGTACCTAAAATCACAAAAGGAACGATTTAGGGCAATATTTGATCAAATAAATTCAATTCCGGGCTTAAATGACCCCCTAAAAATGGATCATTTTTCGCCTCATCACATATTTTGTGAGCAATTTTTGTGAGAGTAACATCTCATATATATCCAACATAAATTGGTACTAGAGCTTGTTCGAATCCATTTGGGAGAGTAACATCTCATATATATCCAACATAAATTGATACCAACGAGTTCTTACCACTTTTTATAGAGCGGTCATGGCTAGACGACAAGGTTTTGAATTAAGTCATGTTGTCGTCCCAGTTTTTGATGGTGAAATTATGATTATTGGTGTGTCAAAATTGAGACATTGTTTGATTCTTTAGATGTGTTTGACGATGTCAAAAACACATATGAAGAACCCATTGATACGGAAAAATTAACTGATGATCAAATGAAAGATTTGAAGAAAAAGACAAGCCGAAATGCAGCCGCTCTAAGTATGATTCAGCGGGGAGTCACGCCGTCAATCTTCCCGAAAATCATGCGTCTAAAAAAACTAAAGGAAGCTTGGGAGGTGCTAAGCAAGAATTTCAAGGAGACATGAAAGTGAGAGCTATAAAATTACAAACTCTTAGACGAGATTATGAAAACACGAAGATGAAGGAAAATGAGTCACTAAATGACTATTCATCCAGATTAACCGATTTGATTAATCAGATGTAAAATTATGGTGATGCAATTGAAGCCCAACGTATTGTTGAGAAAATTCTCATCAGTATTCCCGAAAAATCTGATCCAATTATAGCAGTTATTGAAAACACCAAAGATCTCAAAACTTTTGGGTATTCAAGAATTGCTAAGTTCTCTCAAGTCATATGAGCAGCGTATTACTCGCCACTCCGGCAAGGCGATTAAAAGTGCATTCCAATATAGCTACCAGGGAGACAAGAAACCACCACAAAATTTTGTAAGATAGAGTTCATCTAGAGGTGGTCGATGAGGTAGAAATTTTAGAGGTCATGGATGTGGACAAAGCTATGGAAGTTTTAGAGGTCAAGGCAGCTTTGACAAAAGATTTTTTGGCGATGGAAACTCTCGCAAGTGTTCCATTTACAAGAAAGACAATCACGAAGAAAAGGATTGTTGGTACAAAGAAAAATACAAATATACTCACTGTGATCAATTTGGTCATCTAGAAAGATTTTGTCGGAAGAAAAACCAACAACAAGCAAAAGTTTTTAGAAGTTTGTAGTAATCATATGACCGGTGATGAAAGTATTTTGGTCGATATTGACACTGAATGAAATTCTCAAGTAAAATTGGGAAATGGAGATGTAGTGCAAGTGAAGGGAAAAGGCAAGATTCCGGTCAAGACAAAAACAGGTATCAAGTACATTAATGATGTTTTACTAGCTCCTAACCTGACGCAAAATTTGCTTAGTGTCGGACAACTTGTAGAGCTACACTGTTATAATAAAGGAAGAAACAGAGAATTGATGCAGAAGATAATAATGGGGCGGAACAAAAGTTTTCCGATCACATTCAGATACGAAGAACACTCTGCATTGAAGGCCACAACAACAAATGAAGCTTTGTTATGGCATAGGAGGCTTGGACATCTAAATTTCCAAAGTCTAAATTTACTCCACAAAAAAATATGGTTGGAGGTCAGAAAAATATGGTTGGAGGTCTGCCAAAATTCATGAGATTGAAGGAGTTTGTGAAGGGTGTGTGCTTGGTAAGCATCATCAGAAACATTTTCCGAAAGGAGTCGCTTGGAGAGCCAAGGAAATTCTCGAGCTAGTACACACCGATTTTTGTGGTCCGATGAGGAAACCATCTCATGGTAAGAATCTCTATTTCATTCTATTTATTGATTATTTTAGTATTTATTTCATGAAAGAAGAATCTCAAGTTTTTGGGATTTTCAAAAAGTTTAAAATTTTTGTCGAAAAACAAACGGGGAGTTTTATCAAAATTTTGAGAAGTGATCAAGGAAAAGAATACAACTCAAAAGAGTTTGACACATTTTTTGAGGATGAAGGCATGCACAAACAACTCACAACTCGATACACACCTCAACAAAATGGTGTAGTCGAGAGAAAGAATCAGACCGTTGTAGAGATGGCAAAATCAATGATGCACGAGACAGGTTTACCAAAAAGGTTTTGGGCAGAAGCAGTTTACACGGCAGTATATTTGTTGAATAAAAGTCCAACAAAAGCCCTCGATAACAAGACTCCACTTGAAGCGTAGAATGGAAGAAAACCTTTGGTAAGACATCTTAAAGTTTTTGGGTGTGTTTGTTATTCTCAAACACCAAAACAAAAAAGGTGTAAGTTAGATGAAACAAGTGAAAAGTGCATTTATATAGGCTATAGTAGCAAGTCAAAAGCTTATAGATTGTATAGCCTAAAAACAAAAAATGTAATAGTTAGTTGAGATGTAATTTTTGATGAAAATTCTTGCTAGAATTGGGAGGAAGAAGAAATGTCACAACTCGTAATTTCATGTCCTTTTTCAAACGTCGAAATTTTACTATTTATCTCAGGAAGTTACTATTCATCAGTTACTATTCACTTTCACTATTCATTTCCAAAATTTTTATTTCATATTCTCGTAAGTTAAACTATTTTAACGATAATCCGAGAGTTTGGCACTCGTCGGATCATTTCTGCAAAAATCACGAAGCCGTGTCCGAGATTTACGTTTAGGTTTAAACGTCATTCCAGCATCCCGATAGGTCCATAAAACACTATAAACGATGGAAATATGATTTTCTCTCACTTTACGACAATTTTAAAAGTTTTGGAATTTTACGTTTTCCAGTTCAGCGTTTTACGCAAATTACGCGTTTTAGACCTGCGTTTCGAGTTTTAACATCGTTTAAGCAACTCAATAGAACTTACCATTTATTTTATATTTTGTTATGGATTATTTTGACAAGTTTAGTCATTCTTTCAAGTTTCTTCTTTTTACGATACCCGGATTTACGTTTCGCGGCTTAACAATTTACGGTCAGCAATTAACGGAACCAAAACTGACTCCGTGAACAAGATATTACCAAGCTTCCCACATACTCCTTCTCATCCACCCATGTGCCCCCCCCCCCCCCCCTTCCAAGATATTTTCATAACCACTTGTAATTACCAAAATGCCATTGGACTATATAAAGCTTAAACTAGATCATTTTCATTAGTTTTTTTTTACAAAAATCATATCTTTCTCTCTTTGGGGGTGCACAGCAAGAAGAAGAAAACATCAAGAATCCATGGCTTTTTCAAGATCAAGCATTAAACAAGCTCATTTAGTATTCCTTGTTGGGGTTTTGAAAGAAAAACTTAAGTTTATCAATCAAATCATCTCCAAACTCATCAAAATCATCAAGTAAGCTTCAAGTAATATTTTTTATCATTTCATACTTTCATTTAACTAGTAACATGATGTATTTTCAAGATATATTAGTTAAACATACAAGTATTTATGTTATTAATACCACTTTACAAGTTTTATGGTTTTTATAAGTAAATATATATAAAGCCTATGATCATTCCTTTGAAATCCTACAATATTTTGTGAAGTTTAGGACCCATGATACCCTAAGAAGGTGTATGGTAGGATTGAGTACTTGTGGAGTTGATTTGGAGTAGTTTGGTAAAGATTTGAACAAGTTACAAACTAGGAAAATTAATTTTTGAAACAATATAAAACCTACTGTCCCAAAATGCCAAATATAGAAAACTCAGGGGTTTCTGGGTATCATTGGGCGAGAGATTCAGAAAATAATTTCAAAAACGAAGCTTTGGGCGAAAGAACGGATTAAAACGAGTTTATAACGAAGGAGATATGATTTTTACTAGTTTAACGACAAAAACTATTTTCTGAAAATAATACGTGTTGTTGCACGATTTTCCATGGACAAAAAGAGGCGTTAAACGTGTTTTATAAGAACCGATTTACTAAAAAAATATTAGTATATATTAATATGAAACCGTGGATATAAAGACCGTAGAAAACAAGCTTATAATGACCATGATATACACGTTTGAAAATCGACGAAACTCTATTTATTTCCATCAGCTTTTTAGAAAAATATTACTAAGTATAGAAAAACTACTTTTGTAATACATCATATTGAGAGCCATTTTTCTTATTGATAAACCGATTTCTGGAAAATTTATATCTGCGACAAAGAGTTAGTTCACCCAGCCTAGTTTCCAAAACATCCAACGGTTTGTCAAAAGGATTTATAACGAATAACTTATGGTCTTCCAAACTTTCCCGAAAAGTGCCCAGAATCTGTCAAAACAGCCCAAATATCTCACTTCGCGGCTATTTTTCTTTATGATCGAGACCCGTATGGCTAAACTTCAGTTCTATGACTTTTTAGATAAGGTTAAAATCTTCCTAAAACTACTGAGCTTCTTTCCTAACTCTTAATATTCACTCTTTCGCGACTAGTTTTGCTAGACCATTTTGGTCATATTTTCAAGTAATGAAAATGTTATATTTTGCGACAAAAACCTTATATTTGCCGATAGAAACCAAACAAGGATCGTGGAGTACCGTTTCAACATATTTACATGAAAAGTGGTTATTAACTTAACGAGACATCAAAAATGTATTTTTCAACAATAAACGTTATTTTCAAATTTCGCGAGTGGTATTGATAACATACGTATTTGCATGTGTAGCTGATGAGGCGAAAAATGAACCACTTTTAGGGGGTCATTTAAGCCCGAATTCGAATTTATTTGATCAAATATTGGCCTAAATCGTTCCTTTTGTGATTTTAGGTACTTTGGGAGAGAAATTTGGAAAAGGAAGCAATTCAGACGTTTTTAGAGCATAAAAGTGAAGAAAACGCCAAAGTCTTAATTTTCCTTGATGGGAACAGTAGGTGATGGCGTCAAGAAGAAAATCTTGACGGCGTCAAGAGTATTTTCCATGATGATCCAGTACAGAAATGACGGCGTCACAAGGTAGGGCGTCAGATCTGGATCAAGGCAGTCCGAGAAGTATTTTGGCGGCGAGATGACGGCATCACAAATTTGTTCTTGACGTCGTCAGACCCTATTTCCTATATATAGTTTTCTAATTTTCACACATAAAAAAATAGAGAAGTTTTGGAGAAACCCTAAGGCCGAACTTGGCACGAATTTTACAGGTTTTTCAAGGGTTCTCAGCCCTTGATCCCTTTCATGTGTAATTGAGAGAAGTACTATTTTAATTCAATCAATATGTCTGTGTGTTGGTTGTCTATATCTTGTTCTTGCCTTAATTCCATCATGCTAGGCTAGATCTATCTTGTGTTTGCTTGGATCTAATGAAACCTAGATGTTAATTATGTGTTGATTACTTGTTAATGGTTGTATTGGATGAATGATTTCGATGTTAGGCTTAAGAAAACTGGCAGATCTCCAAATGGTAACATGCTTGAACATCTTAGGAAACATGAACTGACGTGGACTAGGTTTTATTGGTTGTATTTAATGCATGAGTAAATTCTAATGATCCCATGTTAGGAGCTTCTTATCCGGCTCGACATAGGAGTGAAGTAGGCACTCATAGGATTGAGGAATTAAGTGCGCCACCCCATGAATGATATTAAGGAATACAATCCGTCATCCACGCAACTATAACAAGTAATTAACGTGTAAAAGATATTTAGGGAGTAGTGAAATCTAAGTAAACACAACTTCTCCACTTATTGCTCACAACCTTAGTATAATTTAGTTTATTTTCATTTTTAGTATTTTATTTTGATTGCATCTTTAGTATTGGGTTAGTTGACTAGCAACTAATTCCGCCCAAATCCTTCAAACCCGAGATTCTTACTTGTTTTCTAAAAAATATAAAAATACAAAAATAATCATCCCTCATCTTTAGAACTAGTCTTTAGGTTTTCTAATCCTAGCGACAATATTCCTAGCTGAACGATCAATCCCCCGGTACTTGTCACTATACTATACTACAACGATCAGGTACACTGCTTGGTGGGGGTTGTAAGCTTCTCAAGATCCCTTGAGAGGTAAAGCCTGGTGCGATTCCCACGTATCAAGTTTTTGGCGCCGCAGCCCGGGGAATAGTTGTTGTCTAGGTTAGAATCTCTTTTTATTAGGTCTACTTGCTAGATTCCTTTTTAGTAAGATTTTATTTTTTATTTTTAGGTTTTCTTTAGTCTATCTTATTTATTTGTGTCTTTGTTCGTAACTCTTCACCACCCGACATCATGGACGATGGGAACATCTTTGAACCAGTCATCCCACCACAACAAAACCCACCACTAGAACCCCTTAGGCCCCGAACCTTAGGAGAGTATTCCCGACCTAGCCACCAAGGCTACCGAAAGACCATTGAGCTCACCGGAGCCAATGTGACTCCCTTGCGATCCGACACCATCCGGTTGGTGCAAAGCGGATGTGCATTCCATGGACTTCGTTCTGAAGATCCAAACCAACATCTTAAGGACTTCCTCAAAATCATAGACTCCATAGACCTAGATGTTGAAACTAGAGAGACAACCCGATTACGCCTATTCTAATTCTCTCTACGGGATCAAGCTAGTCAATGGCTTGAGCGTTTACCCGCGGGATCCATCACCACATGGGATGATCTCACCACTCGTTTCCTTGCTCAATTTTTCCCACCGGGGAGAACTACTAAGCTTAGAAATGACATCTTGATGTTCCAACAATGTCAAAATGAATCTCTCTATGAAGCATGGACTCGTTTCAAGGACTTACTCCAAAAAGTCCCTCATCATGGCATAGATCTTTGGCTCCAAGTCCAAATCTTTTATGACCATATCGATCTCTCCACGAGGCGAGCCATTGACCAATCGGCCGGTGGTAAGCTACGTGATCTAAGTGTGGAACAATCATGGGAACTCATAGAAGATCTTGCTCTCTATGACAACGAAATTTGGAATGATCCCCGTGATCTGAACAAAATGGTCAAGGCAATATCTTTGCCTTCGAACAATTCTAGCACTCCCGACCGTAGGATCATGGAACTTGAAGGTCGAGTCAAGTCTCTCGTGAAATCTTACGAAGCTCAAAAACCTTCAAGCCAAGTAAGCAGAATCGCTTCTACATGCAAAATATGTAATGGCCCTCACGAGACTCATAACTTCATGAAGCTTCCAAAACGTGCTTATAATGAATTCACATCGTCACACGTGGGTCGAGGTCCTCGAACTTCTGGCGAGGCCTATGAGGCATGGAAGGACAAACCTAATTTAGAGGGTACCAAACGCAGAGCGTATCCTTCAATGACTCCTCACCACTCACTTGGTCTGAGCATTTTCCATCACAAGGCGTTCCTAAGCAAAGCTGTGAAGATACTCTAAAAAAATTCATTCTATCTCAAGAATTACAGCTCTTTACGCTCGAGGCTGAATTTAGACAACGACGGGCTGATATGAATAACAAGATTTGTAATCTGTTAACTGCTATCAAAGAGCATGTTGTTAATAAACCTATTCACGTTGATGAGGTTAAGTCTGTTACCGTCATGAGTCCACCAACCTCCCCTGTGAAAATAAAAAGTCCTAGTAAGTTATTCAAACATCTATCACCAAAAGGAAAAGAACCTGTCAACCCCCTAGGACCAATCCATTTCGTGAACACTATCACCACGATATCTGCTTCTACACCCAACCCAACCCAACAACAAACTAACAAAATTGGTCATGCAGCTAAAGATGAGACCTTAAGGGTAGACCACGATTTGGCCAAAAAACCTACCAACTCATCCGAGCAGTGCACCGCGCAAGAATCTGGCAAATCGAATGAAGGGAAAGAAAGATCTGAAGAGCATGAGAGAAATCCAGCCATTTTGGGTAAATTTATTATAGAGGAACCCGAGAGAAAAATGGAGGATGTTACAAGTGGGATTAGCGATAGGACTGAGGAAAGCAACCCTAAAGTTTTCAAGATCTCCTGCACCATTAAGGAAAAGCTCTTAACCGATAGTCATATAGATCCTGGCTTCCCAGTCAACATAATCCCCCTTTCCTTATACCACGAAGCCTTCCCAGAACGTATTGTGTGCGAGAGAGTTAATAATGCAAGGGTAATAAAAAATTTATCAATTATGATTGGAGAACTTGTTTACAACATTGACCTCACCGTGGTCGATGACGTAGACCCTCTCACCAATCAACCGTTAACCAACCTTATTCTTGGGAAACCATTTATCAATGAATCAGGAGTAATCCTTGATGAGAAGGATGGTAGTGCATTATTCACCAATGGTGTTAAGAAGGTAATTTTTTGTAGGGGTAATGAGGAGGTGTACGAGTATCGTCCTTCCCTTGAGGGGAATCTATATGGATCAAAGGATGGAGAGTCGGGGAAGATAAGACAGCGTGATCCGAATAATCTCAAAATCCCCTGCATGATCGGTCATAAGCACTTCGATAACATCTACATTAACGTATTCCTGCCAAAGAATTTTATGTCCCTATTCCATTATAACAATATCTGCAGATGGGGAATGATTTACAAGGGAGAGAAAGTAGTTGGTAAGGATCATGAAATCCAGGTGTTTGTAGGGAATATGGCATTCACTATGGAATTTACAATTGTGGACAATATCGAAGACTATGTCGACCCTAGATTATCACAAGTCATTTTTGGGGCGCCCTTTTGCGATATCACTTATCTGATAATTGATGACCGGAACGGAATCATGACCTTCGCTGATGGAATTAGGAGGGTCTCATACCAAACGCCATACAAGAGAAGAGACCTTAAGGAAATCGATTGTGACGGGCTTGACAAGATAAGTTCCCAACTTTTTTTGTGTGATGATGATGTTCGGAGAGGGTGTAAGAACACTTCTGATTTATCATGCGGATTCTTTAAGGATGTTAGTAAGCTAGGTTCTAAGTATAAAAAAGAGATCTTCGAGTTCGAAGACCCGAAGTACTTACACTATGAAAGCGATACTGGTTTAGAAGACGACCTAGAGAGTGGAACCAACGATGAGGTCACGTAGTAACCCATGACCTTGAGTCTAGCTACAAGACTCGTAAATAAAGAAAAGCATTTCTTGGGAGGCAACCCATATTTTGTGTGATTTTATTTTGTTTGTTTGTTATTTGCTTCCGTATGAATGCTTTATTTTTATTGTTGGTAGATCATGTTTCTCAATTAAATAGTGGAAATACTTTACTTTGTGTTTTGGTCTAGTCTTAACTCCACCTAAAAGTATTTTTGCAAAAGATAAGTGTAAGGGGATACCCCAAATGTGTTTTCAAGAAACAAACCGATCATGATTCTCCACAATATTAAATGAACATTTATATTCGTATTTGTTGTAGTCAAATGCTTGTATCGAGTCATAATGAAGTTTTGCAGGATTTTTCCAGGAAGTAGGACGAAGTTTTTCCAGAAATTTTCTGGAAACTTAACATAAGAATTTCTGCAGGTCACTTCTGACGGCGTCAAGAATTAATTCTTGATGGCGTCACGTGTAAAAATCTGGAAATTTTACCGGTTTTGTTTTTCTAACGGAGTCTTATGGTTTTTGTGAATTATTAAGTTTTATAATCTCCCGGAAATTTGCAAACTTCATTCCACAAGCATTATATCTTATCTTGTTTTCTAGGATTTAGTAACTTATATAGGATGCCGCCGATTTTATGCGAGGTTGTTTTGTCTATTTTCTCAGGATTTACAGGTTATGTATGACAACAAGATGATTTATATTCTGGAAGGGATGCTTTGATTGTTCATTTTCTTGGAGGAAGATTTAACCTGGCCACCTTATTATCCATACCGAGCGAATCAGGGGAGTATTTGATTTCATTCTTTTTACTTTTTCACTTTTACATTCTTTACTTGAACATTGGGGACAATGTTCATCTTAAGTGTAAGGGGAGGGTAAAATGATGATACCTTACATGTACACTTTCACTTGAGTTTGTTTGTTTAATGGTAGATGTGTAATAAAACTATGAGAAATACTTGTTAGTGCAATTTTAGCGCCAAATTTAAAATTTTTTACAACATTTAGGAGTGAAACTTTAGCCATAGCAAGCGTCTCATGGATAGGAGATTGTATGACTAGCACAAAACCGTATATTTAGAAAAATTTTCCACCCAAATATGTGAGGTTCGCCTTTAGATTTGATAGGAAAAGCATTTACTATTAGTGCTTATGAGTGTACCGGTAGCATTTAGATTCTAGAACTTGCGTTAGTGATGCATCCCGAGACCGCTAGTGAGACTACATTCGTGTAGTAGGATTTACCACATGATAAGAGGCATTAGGATCACCCTTGTGTTAAACCCGTATCATAATTACTTGACCATTTAAGTCATATTACTTGGCTAGTTAAGTCAACTAATTTTTCCCACACCATTAGCGTTGTACTCATTTTTAGTACACGAAACCCCTAGTACACCCCTCCGAGCCTATCTTTTCGTTTCTAACTTTAAGCATCTTACTTAAAGGAAGAATTTGTTACACCCCACTTAAATGTACACCCAAATCGCCTTAGCCTTCCGTGTATGCGCTCATTTTTTGCGCATTATTGTTATTTGTTAAACCCTAAGTTAACTATCTAATTGATTACATGGTTGCTAAGTCGAGTCATATCCTTGTACATATTGGTTTGGGACGATTGGGACTCATGGGTAAAGTACTTATTTTATGGAGTAATGGGGAAGAACATCATATATTACCCCCGTATGTGCGTTAAACTTAAAAGTACTCCAAGTGTTTCGATTTTCTTAATTCGAGTCATTAGATTAGTTATTGTAAAGTATGTAAAAATTCAAGTGTAAGGGGAATTTCCATTCCCTATGATGTATTATTTTGGATGGTAGGGTAAGAGCGTATGCACAAAAAAAAAAGAAAAAAAAATCAAAAAAATCAAGAAAAAGAAAAAAAAATAGAAAAAGAAAAAGAGAAAAAAAAAACATACGGACTGTAACACCCCCAAAATACCGCAGCGGAAGACTGTGTCACAGGGGTGCTACTTCATAATACAAAGTACAAGGTATAGAAAACGAACTCTAAATGAGACGTTTGAAAAGTTACCATTCGATTAATAAATTCAAAGTTACAAACATGAGATTCCAAAGTATGATACATAAATGTATACAAAATGTTTTGAATGGTAAATGATAAAAGCGTAAGTCTTCAGAATATGCAGCTTGACTCTAAGTTCCATGCACTAGCTATCGCCTTACTAACCTGAGATAAACATGCTAAAGTGTCAACACAATGGTTGGTGAGTTCATAGAGTTTGTCTTAAAATAGTTGAAAAGCCTTAAAGATTGTTCACACAGCAAAGGCATTGAGAATCCACTCAGTTGCAAGTCCCGCCATAAGAGACTTGCAACCTGTGTGTTCACAACCCACTGCTAATATATATGGTATAATAAAGACATGTATAAGTTCATCAAAATAGTTTAGCAATTAGTCGTGATTATATACCTTGACAATTTATGTGAGAGTTTATGCATGATTTCGGAAAAAGGTTTTTAGCATTTGTCAACAATGCAAGGAAACTGATGTTCATGTAATTCCTAGATGTGAGAATAGTTTTCAAGAAACTTTGATTGCGTTTTACAAGAGAGTATATGCAATGAAAATGAGGTTTCCCAATCTTTAATTTTGTGCGAAATAGATTCCTAGACTCAGAAATGGAGAAGTGGAAGAAAAGTAAATTTTATGCAAATTTTATGCAAGAGATAAAAAAAATTGTCTAAATGCAATAGAATTTAGTCAACTTGTTCCATCATTCCTAATCCTAAACGCAAGTGATTGAATAATTCACGCTTAAGGGGTTTAGTGAATATATCCGCAATGTTATCTTCTGATGCAACTTTTTCTATAGATACGTTTCCTTTTTGTACATTATCCCTAAGAGAGTGGTGGCATATTTCTATATGTTTAGTACTAGAGTGTTGCACTGGATTTTTACTTAAATCTATCGCACCTTTGTTATCGCACATAATGGGAACATTTTCTAACCTAATGCCATAGTCTATGAGAGCTTGTTTCATCCATAGTGCTTGTTGACATGCCTTTCCAGCGCTTATATATTCGGCTTCGGTGGTAGAAATAGCAAGAGCGGTTTGCTTCTTCGAAAATGAAGATGTTAGACAACATCCCATAAACGTGCAAATACAGCTAGTGCTTTTTCTATATATGTAGTCTCCCTCATGATCCGAATCCGTATAAACGATGGTTTCTATGTCGGATCCCTTAGGATACCATAATCCTAAGTGTATAGTGCCTTTAATGTATCAGAAGATACGCTTAACCGCTTCTAGGTGAGAGGTTTTGGGATCCTCTTGAAAGCGGGCACAAAGGCAAACACTAAACATGATATCGGGTCTACTTGCCATTAAGTATAGTAAACGACCTATCATTCCTCTATACTTAGTATTATCCACGGACTCACCTTCATCATCTTTTGTGAGCTTTACTTCCGTAGACATAGGGGTTTTCATGGGTTTAGAGTCTTCTAAGCCAAATTTCTTAAGCATTTCCTTAATGTACTTAGATTGGTTAAAGAATATTCCAGCATCTAATTGTTTTATTTGTAATCCTAGGAAGAAGTTTAGTTCACCCATCATACTCATTTCAAACGCATCATGCATGATTTTGGAAAATTCATCACACATTTCTTGTCAAGTCGATCCAAATATAATGTCGTCAACATATATTTGAACAATGATGAGATCTGGGTCTTTCTTTTTAGTGAAAAGAGTGTTATCTACCATTCCCATAGAATAATTATGTTTAATAAGGAAAGCTTTCAATCGATCATACCAAGCTTTGGGAGCTTATTTGAGTCCATACAAAGCTTTCTTTAACTTATAAACATAATCAGGTTTTGCGAAGTCAATGAATCCTGGAGGTTGTGCCACATAAACCTCCTCATTGATAAAACCATTGCGGAATGCACTTTTCACGTCCATTTGGAATAACTTAAAGTCTAGGGCGCATGCATAGGCAAGTAATATCCTAATAGATTCTAGTCTAGCTACGGGGGCATAAGTTTCGTCATAATCAATTCTTTCTTGTTGATTGTAACCTTGGGCAACTAACCTAGCTTTATTCCCAGTTACTATTCCATTTTCATCTAACTTATTCCTATATACCCATTTAGTTCCTATGATAGTCATATTCATTGGATTTGGGACTAATTCCCAAACATCATTTGCCTTAGATTGATTTAATTCTTCTTGCATAGCTATAACCCAACTTTCATCTTTTAATGCCTCATTAATATTCTTAGGTTCTATTGCTGAGAGGAAACAAAAGAAGTTATTTTTATCTTGAGCTTGTGACCTAAGGGTTATTTGGTTAAGATGTCCTATTATATTATCTAATGGATGTGATCTAGATTCTTTAATATTTACAATTTCGTTATTTCCTAAGTCAATGTCTTCATTATCATTTCCTATGGGTTTTGTTTTACTAACCTCAATAGCTTCATCTTCGACTAAGTCATCATCTTCTAAAGGTAATGTTTTAGGAGGTGGTGGTGTTTCATCAAATGTTACATTTAGTGATTCTTCTACTTTCATAGAGTGTTTGTTAAGTATTATATATGCTTTACTATTTTGTGAGTACCCTAAAAATATTCCTTCATATGATTTTGGATCAAACTTAGTGAGGTAATCTTTAGTGTTTAAAATATAACATTTACTTCTAAATACCCTAAAGTAGCTCAAGTTTGGTTTTCTACCTCTTAGTAACTCATAAGGAGTTTTTCCTAGAATTCTCCTAATTGATACCCTATTAATAATATATGTTGATGTATCTACAGCGTGACACCAAAATTTTTGTGGGATGAATTGTTCATTTAACATTGTTCTACTCATTTCTTGTAGTGACCTATTTTTTTCTACTACGCCATTTGATTGAGGAGTACGAGGAGCGGAGAAATTATGAGATATTCCATTTAAATCACAATATTTTCCGAATTGTACCTCGTTGTCAAATTCCCTACCATGGTCCGTCCTAATGGCTACTATTGTGCATCCTAATTTATTTTGAATCATTTTACTAAATTTGAATTTTTCAAAGGCTTGGGTTTTGTCACTTAAGATCCTAGTCCACGTGTATCGTGAATAGTCATCTACTATTACTAAGGTATATTTGTTTCCTCCATAGCTCCGCACAGCGGATGGACCAAAAAGATTCGTATGTAATAATTCTAGGCACCTAGTAATGGATACTATATTCTTAGCTTTGTGACTAGCATGAACTTGTTTTCCAATTTTACATGCATCACAAAAATGCTTGTCATATTTTAGGTTAGGCAAGTTTCTAACTATTTCTTTAGAGGCCAAAGATTGTATTTGTTGCATGTTTGCATGTCCTAATCTCCTATGCCACAATGTGGAGTTTTCGTCTAGGGTCGTTAGGCATATCCTATCTTCAGGTTTGTTTCCTAGTTTCATAACATATATGCCTCCTTTCCTAATTCCTCTACCTATAATCTTTCCATTCTTAACTATTTCGCTATCCTATTCGGTAAAGGTAACTCTACATTTATTATCGCATATTTGTCCTATACTAAGCAAGTTATATGTTAAATTATCTACATGCTCAACATTTTCAATAGTAAGTGAGTCTTGAGAAATCGTACCTTTGCCAATGATTTTTCCACGCAAGTTACTACCGAAAATAACGTTACCTCCATTGTATGCCTTATACGTAGAAAATAGCTTGTGGTTCCCCGTCATGTGCCTTGAACATCCGCTATCCTTGATCCATTCGTCAGGCTCCAAGTCAATTCCTAAACATATTTCGTCGGTTGCTTTTGCCACAAAACACTTTTCGTCTCTTGGTTTTTCCACTTCTTCTTTGTCACTATCACTCCATGTTCCACTAACAAAGGCGCCTTGATTTTCATAACCCGGCGGCTTTAGACATTCACCAATGAGATGATTTAGACTTCCACATCTAAAGCACTTTCTTTTTCCGTAGTTATCACTTCTATTTCTTTGGAACGGTTTTCTTTCGTCTCGTGGTGATCTGGTGAATCTTCCTCGTCTCTTGAAGAATTTCTTGAATTCTCTTACGGCCATTGCATATTCTTCGTCTTCACTCTCGTCACTTGAGTCATCCTCGTCACTAGGTTCCTTTTTGGCTTTTAGAGCAATGGATTTGATTTGTTCTTTCTTGACTTTGACCATTTCCGAATCTCTTCTTATAATTTCTTCATGGACCTTCAAGTTGCCAATAAGTTCATCAAGTGATAATGTCATCAAATTCTTTGACTCTTCAATTGCCGTGACCTTAGCTCGCTATTTTGGATGCAATGCCCTAAGAAATTTCCTAACACAATTTTTACTAGAAAATGTCTCATCAGGTGCTTTTAAACTTGTGATGATAGTGTTAAATTTAGCAAAAGCATTATCAATTGATTCCACTTCTGGAATCATAAATTGTTCATATTGTTGTACAAGAAGATCTATTTTATTATCTTTGACTTGACTATTACCTTGGTGAGTAATAAGTAGTGATTCCCAAATTTCTTTGGCGGTTTTACTCATAAAAATTCTTTCATATTCTTTACCTGGTAACGCATTAAAAATTACCATTTTAGCTTCATTATTTTTAGCTAGTTTCTTTTTTAAATCATCATTTTGTTTTTCAAAAGGTGCAATTTCATCCTTTTTAGTTTCCGGATTTTGTTAGTGGGAGGAAAATTACCAAAGGTAATAACATGCCAAAGATCAAGATCTTTTGATTTTACATAAGTTTCGAATCTATTTTTTCAATATAAAAATCCATCACTTTCAAATAGTGGTGGTCTTTACATAGATTGCCCTTCTAAATATTTTTCAGATTCCATAGATCGTTACAAGTTTTAAAATATAATATATTTAAAAAAATCTTGCTAGACGTGGCTCTTGATACCAATTGTGGGGGTTGAATAGTTTTACGTCTTTTTAATTTATTATAAAAGATTGTTAGAGTGTTTTCTTTATTTTCAAAAATTTAGATTCGGTAATATGTGATCTCAAGTCTTGCACAATATAAACAACAATAAATATGTATGATATAGCAATAATAAAGTAAGTAAAGAAAGAAATGAGAGATGGAAAGATCGAACCGCGAGACAAGAGATTTATAGTGGTTCGGCTACAAGGACACCTTCCTTGCCCTACTCCACTCCCCGAGCTCCTAACTCGAGAGTTTTCTTCACTATGTCAACAAGCTCCCTTATGGCGGAGAAAACCTTACACACCAATGTACAAACCACAACTTCGTCACAACTTAATCACAACTTCTACACAACTTCTTCACACCAATCTACTTCACAACTTACTACTTCACACCTATCTACTTCACACCAATCTTCTTCACTACAATCTACTTCCTAACTCTTCTCCTTCACAACAAACTACTAACCAATCACACTATCTATATACCTAGCTAAGCTATCTTCTATCAAATATTCACAACTAATTACACAAAGAGATAGATACAATTGATGATGCTCTAACAACTTGGATGTGGAGATCACAACAAGTTGTAATACTTCTTGTCTTGAGGGATAGAAGTATTCTTCTCTTGCACTTGAGAGGATGATGTTTGGATCACTTTGAAACGAATATTTATGAATGTATGATCAAAGGATTAATAGAATAGAAATGGAGATCTAGAACAGAAAGTTTAGGAGTGCAAAAGGTGAGAAAGTTCTGTGAAATGAACTAGTATTTATATGGTGCAAAAATACTGTTCTGGAGCATGACCGGTCCCCTTAATTAGAGGCCGATCCCCTTAATGATTATAGGGGCCACCCCTTCAGAACGTTGGAAATACTTGTCCTTTTGTGGGGAAGGTTTTTCTGGATAAAGTTTTCCATTTTTGGTTGGAAATTTGAAATCATATATTTATAGTGATTTAAACATATTCTTTTAATTCCAAAAATGTTTTATAAAAGATATTAAGTGTTTATGACATTTTATAAAAGTTCTAGTGTTTTAGAAAAATTTTCCTTTGATCATAGATTGCAATAAACACTTTGTTTATTCATACCTTAAGCGATTTGGATGTAAAGAGAATATTAATCACTAAATACTTGTTTATGTCATAGATTTTAGTTCAATGGGTTTATGTTTTGTAATAATCAAAACATAGAGATATTGATAATATGTTAATAATGTTTTTAGGCATTATTTATGTCAACAATCTCCCCCTTTTTTATTATTACAAACCTTAAACTCATTAGGTCTAAAATTTATTTTTAGACAAGTATTTTAGAGTTTAATATTCTCTTCTCCCCCTTTTTGTAAAATCAAAAAGGTTAAACCGAGTAAGCTTCATGGTAGAAGTTAAGCGGGTAGAAAGCTCCCCCGTGATGTATGCTACCCCTCATTTGAGAGCACCAAGGAAACGAGCTATGGAAAACTTGGCTACAAAAAATATGTGAGGAGAACAAGACATATATATGCAAAGCAATAATTATTCAAATAAAAATAGATTCATTCAAGCATATATGAGATAATCATAGAAATGATCATCATTACAACATTTAATATGCTTGAAGCATATTGATTACAATAAAACAAAAGAGATAACATAGTCCTATATTGCCGAAGAGAGCACTTGGACTTGCTTGCAACCCATGGTTGAATGTTTTATTTGCTTGAGGGGAACATAGTCATAGAGCTTAGTTGTTAGATGGAGAGGGATATGGAGTGGGGTATGGAGCGGAAGAGGTGGATCTTACGATGTTATATCGAGCTAAGGGTGGTATTTGATGAGGACGAGTGAGAAGATATTCAATCCAAGAAATATCTTCACTCAAGCAGAGAATTTATTTTTGAAGGAAGATGCAACAAGGGCAAAAGTGAGTGTGGTTTGTAACTTGATCCAAGTTGAGAGAGTGGGGTAGGCAATTTGCATAGGGTGATGATGGAGGTTGCCCTTTGTTGCGTTGTGCACGATGCATAGCAAGGAGATCACTAAGATCATGGATTTGGTTTATTTCATCACGGAACTTTTGCTTTTCCGTGGTAATGTGGAGAGAATCATTGTGTTGGTATGGATTAATTTGATTTGCGTAGTTGGAATTGTAGTTTGATGGTTGATCAAATTTGTATGGATCATTATAGGTAGTTGGAGGATGAGATGTGTAGTTTGGGATGAAAGAAGATGTTTGGCCAATGTTCTATGGTTTGTAAAGAGGATCAAATAAATTTCCTTGTGGGTTTGGTGTAAAGTTTGGGAAGTAAGTGGTTGGAGGTGTTGAGTGATTTCCAACTTCATTGGTTATGATGGATTTGTTTCTAGGGCTTTTTCTTCGCCAAACGGGTTTTTCGGTCATCCTTGCTAGCCTTGAGGCTTTTGGTTTCGGTTTGTTTGGAGAGGTCATGATGGGATGAATGGAGAGTTTTGAAGATTGGGGATATTTATAGTGTAAGATTTGTGTGTTTATGTATGGATAAAGGTTGTTTGGGAGATTAGGACAAAATATGTTGGTGAAAATTGGGAAGTGTAGGTTGAAATGGGCTAAAAAGCCAAAAAGATTCTGTAAACCCGACCATGAGATGGCCGGTCCCCTTAATTAGGGGGCGGTCCCCTTAATGATTAAGGGGGCCGCCTTACATAATTAAGGGGGCCGCCCATCTGGTGATTTCCAGATTGCCAGAATTGGGTTTTTGGCAGAAAATTTGCAGAAAGGTCGTGTTTTTGGATTTGGATTCAAGCAAGTTCAATTCCTTGAGGCAATATAGCATCTAATCTAATCATAATATAGCATGCATGCAAAAACACTTAAGTAAAAGAGCAAACAAGCGATTAATAATGAGCTAGATGAGATAAACAAAGGCAAGGACACTCAATCTTCCTACGGCAACTATCTTAGATCAAAGGCAAAGGTAACTAGTGAGTCAAAAATTAGTGATGAAACAAGATGACAACATTATGAGTGATTTTGTCCTAGTGTGTGCCTATATGCAACAAATGTGGAGTTGTGATTGTTTCGACTCCTAAATGCAAAGAAAAATAAGTTTCCTAAGAAGCAATCCAAAATCTCCTTGATTCCATTTTTGCTCGATTCATGAATGTCAATGATATATATTAGATTATATAACTTGAAAATTTATGTGAGAGTTTTTGCATGATTTCGGAAAAAGGTTTTTAGCATTTGTCAACAATGCAAGGAAAATGATGTTCATGTAATTATTAGATGTGAGAATATACATGTCCATTTAATATTGTGGGAAATCATGATCAATTTCGTTTCTTAAAAACATATTTGGGGTTTCCCCTTACACTTATCTTTTGCGAAATACTTTTGTATGAAGTTAAGACGAAGTCAAACAACAAAATAAAGTATTTTCACCATTTTATTTTTGAAACATGATCTACCAAAAATAAAAATAAAGCATGCATATGGAAACAAATAACAATCAAACAAATAAAAATCACACAAAGCATGGGTTGCCTCCCAAGAAGCGCTTTTCTTTATTTACGAGTCTTGTAGCTAGACTCAAGGTCATGGGCAATTACGTGACCTCATCGTTGGTCCCACTTTCTAGGTCATCTCCTATCTCGGTATCGCTTTCATAGTGCAGGTATTTTGGGTGTTCAAACTCAAAGACATCTTCCCGATACTTGGACCCAAGTTTACTAACATCCTTAAAGAATCCACATGATAAATCAGAAGTGTTCTACATCCTCTCCGAACGTCTTCATCACATAAGATAAGTTAAGAACCTAGCTTATCAAGCCCATCACAATCGATTCCTTTGAGGTCCTTCCTCGTGTATGGCATTTGGTATGACACCCTCCTAATTCCATCAGCGAATGTCATGATTCCATTCCGGTCATCAACCATTAAATTAGTGATTTCAAAAAAAGGCTCTCTGAAAACAACTTTTGACAACCTTGGGTCGACATAGTCCTCAATGTTGTCCACGATCGTAAATTCCATTGTGAATGCCATATTTCCTACGAATACCTGGATTTCATGATCTCTACCAACAACGTTTTCTCCTTTATAAATCATTCCCCATCTGCAGATGTTGTTATAGTGGAATAGGGACCTAAAATTCTTAGGTAGGAACACGTTAATGTAGACATTATCGAAATACTTATGACCGATCATACAAGGGATATTAAGGTTATTCGGATCACGCTGCTTTATCCTCCCCTATCCTCCATCCCTTGATCCATATATATTCCCTTCCAGTGATGGACGTTACTCGTACACCTCCTCATTACCCCTCCGAAAGATTACCTTCCTGACGCCATTGGTGAATAAGGCACTACGATCCTTCTCATTAAGGATTACTCCCGATTCATCGATAAATGGTTTACCGAGAACAAGGTTGGTTAATGTTAGATTGGTCACTGAGTCTATGTCATCGACTACGGTGAGGTCAATGTTATAGATGTATTCTCCAATCATAACTGATAGACTTTTTTTTATTCCAGCGTTATCGATTCCTACATGCAATGTATGTTCAGGGAAGGCTTCGTTGTAAAGGGAAAGGGGGATTATGTTGACAGGGAGGTTAGGATCTATATGAGTATCGGTTAAGAGCTTCTTCGTAGTAGTGTAGGAAATCTTGAAAACTTTAGAGTTGCTTCCCTCAATCCTATCACTACTCCTTTTATTCATATCCACCAAATTTCTCTCGGGTTCCTCTATAATAGATTTACCCAAAATTGCTAGATTTTTCATATGCTTTTTTAGTCTCTCCTTCGCTTTATCCAATTTTCCTGACTCTCGTGTGACGGAGTCCTCTAATGAGTTAGCAAGGCTCTTGGCCAATTCGTGGTCTAGCTCTGAGGTTTCATCCTTAACTTCATGACCCTTATTTCCAGTTGGTTGTTGGCTTTGGTTAGGTGTAGGAGTAGATATTGTGGTGATAGTATTCACAAAATGGATTGGTCCTAGGGGGTTAACAGGGTCCCTTACGTCCTTTACCTTTGGGGACAGATGTTTAAAGAGTTTGCTAGGACTTTTTATTTTCACAGGGGAGGTTGGCTGATTCATGATAGTAACAGATTTGACCTCTTCAGCCTGAATCGATTCATTAACAGCATGCTCTTTAATAGCAGTTAACAGATTACAAATCTTGTTATTCATATCGGATTGCTGTTGTCTAAATCTGGTCTCGAGCGTGGAGAGCTGTAATTCTTGAGAGAGAATGAACTTTCGCAAGACATCTTTATAGCTTTGCCTAGGAGTTCTTTGTGATGGAAAATGCTCGGACCATTCGAGTGGAGGGGAATCATTGAAGGATACGCTCCGAGTTTGGTATCCTCTGAAATTAGGTTTATCCTTCCATGCCTCATAGGCCTCGTCAAAGTTTCGGGGACCTCGATCAACGTGTGACGACCTGAATTCCTTATAAGCATGTTTTGGAAGCTCTATACAGTTATGAGTTTCATGAGGGCCATTACACAATCTACACGCAGAAGTGATTTTGTTCCCTTGGCTTGAAGGCTTAGGAGCTTCGTAAGATTTCATGAGAAACTTGATTTGGTCCTCAAGTTCCATGATCCTACGGTCGGGAGTGCTAGAATTGTTCGAAGGCAAAGATATTGCCTTGACCGTTTTGTTCAAATCACGGGGATCATTCCAACTTTCGTTGTCATAGAGAGCAAGATTTCTATGATTTCCCATGATTCTTCCGCACTTAGATCACGTAGCTTACCACCGGCCGATTGGTCAATGGTCCACCTTGTGGAGAGATCGATATGGTCATAGAAGATTTGGACTTGGAGCCAAAGATCTATGCCATGATGAGGGACTTTTTGGAGTAAGTCCTTGAAACGAGTCCATGCTTTATATAGAGTTTCACCTTGACGTTGTTGGAACATCAAGATATCATTTCTAAGCTTGGTAGTTGTCCCCGGTGGGAAAAATTGAACAAGGAAACGAGTGGTGAGATCATCCCATGAGGTGATAGGAGTAATCGGGTCGACTCTCTAGTCGTAACATCAAGGTCTATAGAATCTACGATTTTAAGTAAGTCCTAGAGATGTTGGTTAGGATCTTCGGAACGAAATCCATGGAATGCACATCCGCTTTGCACCAACCGGATGGTGTCGGATCGCAAGGGGGACACATTGGCTTCTTGAGTGAGCTCAATAGTGTTTCGATAGCCTTGGTGGCTAGGACGGGAATACTCTCCTAAGGTTCGGGGCCTAAGTGGTTGGTTTGCTAGTGGCTGGTTTTGTGGGTGGTTTTGTTGCGGTGGGTTGGTGGGTTCAAAGATGTTACCGCCTTCCATAATGTCGGATGGTAAAGATTACGAACAAAGACACGAAGAAATAGATAGACTAAAGAGAACCTAAAAATAAAAATAAAATATTACTAGTAAGGAATCTAGCAAGTAGACCTAATAAAAAGAAATCCTAACCTAGACAATAACTATTCCCTGGGTTGCGGCGCCAAAAACTTGATGCGTAGGAATTGCACCTGGTTTTACCTCTCGAGGGATCTCGAGAAGCTTACTACCCCCACCAGGCAGTGTACCTGATCATTGTAGTATAGTATAGTGACAAGTACCGGAGGATTGATCGTTCGACTCAGGAATAGTGTCGCTAGGATTAGAAAGCCTAAAAATTAAGTCTAGAGGTGAGGGATGATTCTTTTTGTATTTTTATATTTTTATAAAAGCAATTATAATCTCGGGTTTGGAGGAGTGGGCGGAATTAGTTGCTAATCAACTAACCCAATAACTAAAGATGCAATCAAAATAAAATAACAAAAATGTAAATAAAGCTAATTAAACTAGTGGTGTGAACAAAAAATGGGAAAATTGTGTTTACTTAGATTTCATTACTCCCTAGATACTTTTTACAGGTTGATAGTTTGTTACAATTTCGTGGATGACGGGTTATATTCCTTAATACAATTCGTGGGGTGGCGTACGATCTTCCCCAACTCTATAAGCTCCTACTTCACTCCTATGTCGAGCCTGCAAGAAGCTCCTAACACGGGATCTTTAGAATTCGCTCATGGATTAAATACAACCATAAAAACCTAGTACGCATTGGTTCATGTTTCTTAAAATGTTCAAGCATGTTACCCTATGGAAGTCTGCCAGTTTTCTTATGCCTAACATCGAAATCATTCATCCCTAACAACTATAAACAAGCAATCAACCCATAATCAACATCTAGGTTTCACTACATCTAAGCAAACACACAAGAGATCTATTCTAGCAAGTTAAAATCAATACAAGCGTAAGATATATTCAAACAACAGATAGACATATTGAATGAATTGAAAGGATACTTATCTTAATTGAACATGAAAGGTTTCAATGGGTAGAAACCCTTAAAAGTACAGTAAAAATCGTGCTAGGGTTTCTCCAAGTTATCCCTCCAATTGTCCTCTCTTAATGAATGAAAATTACAAAACTATATATAGATTTTCCATCGTGACGGCGTCAAGAAGAAATATCTGACGCTGTCAACTCGCCGCCCATAGTAATATCGGATTGCCTAGATCCAGATCTGACGCCATCAAGTGCAAATTTTTCTGGGCCGTCACATGTAATGGGACCATGACGGCCTATGGTGATGCCGTCATGGTGTAAAAACTCTCTGGATCGTCACGGAATCTATCCACTTTACCTCTTGTTTTACTCTTGATGCCGTCATGTAGATCTTTGTGAGGCCGTCAGGTACTGTTCCCGGCAAGGAAAATTAAGACTTTGCCGTTTTCTTCACTTTTATGCTCCAAAAACGTCCAAAATGCTTCCTTTTACAGAATTCACTCCAAAAGTACCTAAAATCACAAAAGGAACGATTTAGGGCATTATTTGATCAAATAAATTCAATTCCGGGCATAAATGACCCCCTAAAAATGGATCATTTTTCGCCTCATCAAAACATGTGTTTTCTGATACAAATTAAAATTGAAATATAATATAACTTAAGAATTGAATTCGGTTCGACTTCAGCTCGAAAAGCTTGATACATTCATAAATAAATATTTACACTTAGTACACTTAAAAAAAAAGAAAAAAAACATATTTTATATTACTTACAAGCTCGAGAACTCAACAATAACTTGAGTAGAACTTATATAAGATTGAGCTCAACTGATTAAACATTTCAAGCTTATTTTTCCCCAAAATCAAAACACTAACACTTACACTAGTCAGATCCTGCCCCTAATTTTTCCCAAAAAATTTCAATCTCCCGCTCAAGATCCCTCCCTTTTTCCCCAAAATCAAAACACTATCACTTACACTAGTCAGATCTATCTTCTATCTATTCATCTATTCTCCTTCACTCTAGAACCGACTCACACCACCGCCGAACTTCACCGCCTTATCTCGCCGTGGTTCCACCAACCATCACTCCTCCACACCATCACCGTCATCAAGACAAGGGAACTGTATGGGAGAGTTTGTTTGCTTCGGTTGTTTGGTTCGAGATAACCACCACATCCACCACCATCACAGTCGAGCCACCATCACCCTCATCTCACCTATCCTACTCTGTTCATGGGTATGCTCAAATACATATTTAATTTATATTTTCTTAAATGTGTAATCGAATATAAAATGATTTACATTGATTTTCGTGGATTAAACTAGCCTAAAACATGTTTTTGATTATAAATTCGTGTGGTGGTAATCATTGCAGGTAGACTTATTAAGACGGCATAGTTTTCATGTTTATTGGAATGGAGACAATCGATGTGTTCTAAGAGGCCACTGTTTTGCTCGTAAAGGAAGTCTTGATTGGTTTCCACTCCGGGAGGATGTTGCTGAATAGTTGGAGTTTGCTTATCGCAGTTGCGTAAGTTATCTATCAAAAGATTAACATAACATCTGTTATATAAGAAATTAACTCAAATATGGTTGCTTTTTGTCAAACTGTTTCATTTGTACCAAATGTTAGTGATTTGCTTGCTTGGTAATGTGTTTGACATTTATTCGTTCCACGTTTGGCATTGCATAAAATTGCAACCAATTGTATATTATTTGTTGCCCGAGTTGATATGCAACCCTTATGTTTGTTTTTTAGGCTAAACTTATATTTGGGACATCTAATGTTGTCGTCTTTTATGTTAGCATTAATTACGTTACTTGTTTCTTGCAGGGGCTACATGCTATTTTCAAGGGTGAGGATGATACATGGGATGCCTGGCTAAAAATTCCCTTAGCTGGATTTTCGGGCACACTTCATTTTCGAGGCGTGGGTATGCTCCGTCTCAGTCACCAAAGCCAAACCATGTATATTTTTACTTTTTCATGGTTGGCAGATCTTATATTATGCAGCGTTATTAGTGCCTTGGTTTCTTACATTTCCCATATTTTTTTGTAGAAAGAAACTGCCATTAGACTCAGATATAAGCCATTTTTTATGTTGATAACAATTTCATTTTCTAATGATAACACCATTTTATTTCTTAATTTATATTACATGTGACCACTCCAATGGCCATTGAAACTTTGTAAAATGTACCAGTAATGGAAACAGTGGTAAGTAATAAAACATCCACCTTTGATTTTTTTGGTTTTACGTACATGACTAATGTACCGTGTTTTATATGTACATATAGGAACCTGTTAAAACTATTGGACATACGAAAATGCTTAAGCCACGACAAACCGGTTCTACAAGTTACACCATGAACTATGATACCGAATATTAGTGAACAAAATACTGGACTAAAATTAGTACCAACGAAGCGAAAACATTTGGACTCTAGTGAAACCTTGCAAAAGCAAGCTAAGGTGGCGAAGAGTCAACAGGTTTTAACTTATGATAGTTGAGAATTTGATTATATACAACATTACAATTTTGATATATATTTGCTTCATTTATATACATTCTGTTTTATATATATATATATATATATATATATATATATATATATATATATATATATATATATATGTTTATATATATATATATATATATATATATATATATATATATATATATATATATATATATATATATATATATATATATATATATATATATATATACATACTAGCAGTAGTAACTCTGCTCCAGCAGTACTAACGAGGTACTAGTATTAACTCTCTTATCATATTTGTGCAGATAGTTGAACCAGTGGCTCATCTAGTTCTGTTATGTTGTGAGCTTTGACATGTTCTAGTTCTGCTCTCATCCTGATGTGTTGATATGCAGCAGCCTAGATTTTCATGGATTTTATATACAGATGATGAGATTAGATCAATGGGAGAAAAACTTGTAAGTTTAACTGCAAATTTTATTAGTATGTTCATTGTTTTGGATTAAAAGTCTTCACGATCTTGTTTGAATTACTGCTGATCATGTTTGTGTTAATATTGCTTAGATGGATTTAGTACAGCTCATGAACTTCAAAGAAAATGTGCCAAGTATTTACTACTGCTAGTACAAAAGTTACTACTGCTAGTTAAAGTTGGTACTGCTCAGAGATTAAGACCGCTCAAAGTTGCTACTTGCTTATGGAATAGATTATACATACTTATAAAGAAACTATTGTAAGCCGACTAGGACTCCTTGGTGTATAAAAGGATGTCCAATTTTATATTTTGATCAGTTATATACATTCCAGTTTTATTGTATTTGAATTTATTTTGATATATATTTGAATTGTTTTGATATATATTGATTTTTTTAAATGTGACTAAAAGATGCATATAGTCACACTTATTAACACTTTTGGTCACTGTTTGCTTTAGTCGTTGTGTGACTAAATATTACCGAAGGCCACACAAACATAAAATTCACGTAGCCATTGGATGATCTATATTCACACAAAATACAAATTTCTTCACTTTAAACAGCATATGGTCACACTTATTAACGATTTTAGCCACTGTTTGCTTAATTGCATGTGACTAAATACCAAAAAAAAACATGGTTTGTGTGACTAAATATTACAAAAGGCCACGCAAACATAAACTTCATGTAGCCATTGGATGATCAATAGTCACACAATATACACATTTCTTCACTTTAAACAGCATATGGTCACACTTATTAACACTTTTGGCCATTGTTTGCTTAATGGTATGTGACTAAATACCCAAAACAAACATGCTTTGTGTGACTAAATATTACAAAAGGCCACGCAAACATAAACTTCATGTGGCCATTGGATGATCAATAGTCACACAAAATACACATTTCTTCACTTTAAACAGCATATGGTCACACTTATTCACACTTTTGGCCACTGTTTGCTTAATGGTATGTGACTAAATACCCATAACAAACATGCTTTGTGTGACTAAATATTACAAAAGGCCACGCAAACATAAACTTCATGTGGCCATTGGATGATCAATAGTCACACAAAATACATATTTCTTCACTTTAAACAGCATATGGTCACACTTTTGGCCACTTTGTGTTAAATTGTATGTGACTAACTCCAAAAAAATAACACCCATTGTGTGACTAAATCATCAAAAATGTCACATTTATTGTATATTCATGTGGCCAATGGATTATCAATAGTCACACAAAATACACATTTACTTGAATATATCATCTCAAACGTCACATATATTATATATGGGAAATTGGCAAAAAAAGGCATCATACTTGCCACTTTTTGTCATTGTATGTTGCATCCTTTTTTTTATTGTAGCACTAACCTTTCGAAATCGTGTCATTGTGTGTACTTTGCGACTTTTTAGCCATGCGAAATGACCATTTTACCCTTCAAAATTTGAAAAAAGTAGAGGTAAAATGGTCACAAAGTCCACACACTGACACGATTTAGAAAGGTTAGTGCTACAATAAAAAAAAGGATGCTACATACAATGACAAAAAGTGGCAAGTATGATGCCTTTTTTTTTTTTTTTTTTCCAATTTCCCTATTATATATTTATGTGTCCAAAGGACGAACAATAGTCACTCTCAAAAAACATTCGTGTGATAATAAGGTGTTTACGGTCACTGATAATGACTAATCCAACAAAGCTTGTGCCTAATTTGTCACACATATTCGGGGTTTTGGTCACTCTTTTTCGATGGAAAAGGCCACGAACTCAACAATGTGACCATATGCCACCTACGGTGGCGGGACCTTTAGTGACACACAACAAAAAAAACATGTGTGACTATATGCATATCGTAACACATTTTTGGCATGACCAATATAACTTTTTGTACCAGTGAAAGATCTAGCCTAGCAAGTTAAAGAGAAGACAAGCGTAAGATATAATCACACAACACATAGACATATTGAATGATTTGGATAAGTACTTATCTTCAATTAAACATGGAAGAATCAAGGGCTTGAAACCCTTTAAAAAGCTGTAAAATTTGGCCTAGGGTTTATTCCCTCAAAGTTGCACACAAATGAATGAAAATTGGAAAACTACATATAGAGTTTACAACTTGACGACGTCATGTATTAACTTGTGACACCGTCAACTCACCGCCATGATAAAAATCGTATTGCCTAGATCCAATTGTAACGCCTTCATGTGGAGAAATACTCTGGGCCATCATTAGTATTTGGACCCTGACGGCCTTGGTGACGCCGTCAGGCCATAAGCTTGAAAACTCTCTGGGCCGTCACGTTATAAGTTCCACATCCACCTCTTTTGTAACTCTTGACGCTGTCACTTCTAGTATTTTGACGTCGTCAGGTAATGTTCCCAGCAAGGAATTTTGAGACTTTGCCGTTTTCTTCACTTTTATGCTCCAAAAACGTCCAAAATGCTTTCTTTTCCAGTTTTCTCCTCAAAAGTACCTAAAATGACAAAAGGAACGATTTAGGGCAATATTTGATCAAATAATCTCGAATTCGGATTTAAATGACCCCTTAAAAGTGGTACACTTTTCGCCTCCTCAACTTTGTCGAAACATATTTTGTGAGCAATTTTTGTGAGAGTAACATCTCATATATGTATATCCAACAAAGGGTCTTGGGAAAAGCCGTTGAGGTACAAGGGCCATAGACAAGAGCAGTATGTGATACATTCTTGCTTTGGTGGGGTCAATGGCACATTTACTGCCAGTGGCAGCGACAATTTTTAGGTATATACTTTATTAATACTTAAGTATGATTTGAGGGTGTGTTTGGCTTATTGTTTGTAGGAAGAGTTGCTGGACTTGAAACTCAGGTTGTGTGGTGGTAGAGGATGGTGGAGGTGGTGGTGGTGGATGTGTGGTAGTGGTGCAAATTAAAAATAAAATAAAAGTGAGGAAGAAGATGAGAGTAAATTAGTCATTTCGCAGAGGGTTTATGTAACACCCCCAAATTTATGATTTAGCAGCGAAAAAGTAATTTGGGTGTTACGAGGAGGATCGAAGTTATAATCACATAAAACGGCTTAAAAGAAGCGTTTTGAAAGTTATTTGTCACTCAAATAATATTTTTGATAAAATATGAAACATTTGATTTAAAATCTCATTAAAAGATATAAAGGCTTGTAAGAATGACATATTTGAGTTTTACACCATTTTAATTTATCAGAGTAATAAATGCCCGCTCCGTGTCTTGTCCTGCTCCGTTAATTACCTGAGGTACACATGCTTAAAAGTGTTAACACAAAGGTGAGTTCATAGAGTTTTATGGAAAACCATTTATTTTAATAGATTCAGGAATATTTAATAATGTAGTGAGATTTATAATTCAAATATGGTCAAATTTCCTATACAGCTGTATCTAAATATACATTGAATACATATATTTTCTCATGGATATTGTCCCAAGCCTCATGACACGCAAAAAGACTTAGAATATTTTCTAAGTTTTTCAGTTTTATTTGGGTCGATTTACTTTAGTCATTTTAGAGGGTTGAGACGTGATTATTTTTACAAGTTGTCTAAATGAAAATGATAGTTAGCTAGGTGGTCTATCGAGTGGTATGAAAATATAGTGTACTCGTTAAGTAAAATTTTCATATATACAATTGTTTTCTAGGCTGTTTGGAACGTTTTCATATAAGTTCAAGACTTAGTTATATTTACTAAGTATTAATAGTTTTTACATCCGATTGAAACACGGTTTAAAATAGTGTCAAATGATGTATGTAACGTAGAAATAAATGTGAAATGAGTGTGCTACGCGACTCCTAGGCCTTCCACAAGGGAGTCAATCACGTTTTCGTGTTCTATTTGGTAGCATGTGATACGTAAAAAAAAATAGAAATTATATACGTTTGAAAACAATAAATATGTGATGCATGGTGAATTATATACGTATAAAATAAACTCGAAATGCTATGAGATGACTTACAACATCTTCAAAGATGGTAGAGAGTCGAGAGTGATGAAGGAAACACAAGAAATCTCACGTTCGTTTATAAAACACAAGTAACGATATATATATATATATATATATATATATATATATATATATATATATATATATATATATATATATATATATATATATATATCTCGACACTACTTGTTTGCTTCCAAATGAACATGCGACTCACTCCTGGCTTTGTAGAGATGTTTTTATGAAAGAATAAGAGTTGTTATGAATGTTTTGGATGTAGGAAACAAGAGGATGAAAGAAGAAGTACATATAGAAAGTTTTTAGTATATGTATGATGCAAATATTTCAAGGAAACATGAATCACTATGTATGTCAGTGAATGGAGACTTGTAGAATGAATCTCTAACATTTCTAGGACTTTAAGAAAGTTGTGTGAGAGCTTGGAGTTGGTATTTGTCTTGGTGACTAATTTATATGTCGACTAGAACATATATACATACACGATTTAGAAAATAGTGTAGAACTTGATCCATAGCTGATGAAACTCAATATTAATCATGAAATCATGCATGAAATATTAATAAGATCATTTAGAAACAAACCTGAGACAAAACGGTTAAGTTTTGGATTATTTATATATGTCGGGTGGATTGTTTTGGACCGAACACTTTGCCTTTCGAAAACATAGAAAATCTCGATATATGATCATGAGATTTGGCATACTTGTAGTCGGCTAGGTGAGAAATGAGGTGGTGCAAAAATATATATGTGTCGTGTTTAAGAATTGAGAGAACGAGGAGCGTTTTGGAGGATGTCTTCTAATCGATTTATACATAAAATCATAAAATGGATTTTGGGCCGATTGGGCTAAGAAATATTAAATGCCCATTTAGTATGTAATTAGGATTAGAGAATTTAATTAGGATTAGTGAAGTATTTAAGTTTCATTAAACGTGTCGAGAGCTTGTTTCGTCATTTGGTGAATTTTGCAATATCGTAATCATGACCATTTAATAAAATAAGAAAATTTTCAAATTTTTCTGTAAAAATGGTGATTAAAATAATGACAGAGATTAAAATATAATTAACCGATATTAATAATATGGATTTTTGCAGTTCTCTACAGTACCCACCCGTCACTCTGAATTTCGTCCCGAAATTCAAGTTTGACGTGATTACTAGAGTAGAGAATTATGAGCAGAGGATTGTTGAGAGATTTTGATTCCAAAAATTAAGGAAACGTGATTCAGTTAGATTTATCTGTATTGGACAAGACTGTAAAACCTCCCAAAAATCCATATAGTTAACAATCGGTTAATTATATAAATATCTCTGTCATTATTTTAATCACCATTTTTACGAAGAAATTTAAAATTTTTCTTATTATACTATAATAACGAAATCACGTCATTCCATAATTCACCAAATGACGAAACCAGTTCTCGACACGATTAACGAAATATTAAAATTTACTAATCCTACTTAAAACTAATTACAACCAAACGGGCCCTTAATATTTCTCAACCCAAATCATTCCATGATCTGCTACTATTCACCAGCCCAAAATCCTAAGCCCAATTATTATTTCTAGTAACTTGTATGGTTCGACTAGTAAACGAACAACAAAACGCACTTCGTTCTCTCAATTCTTAAACACAACATATATATATTTTTGCACCATCTCGTTTCTCACCTAGCCAACTATTAGTGTGTCGAATCTCAGCTCCATAAGTCGAGTATTGATACGTTTTTAGAGGGCAAAGTGTTTGGCCAAAATCCAACCCACTCGACATACTTAAATATTCAATACTTAACCGTTCTGACTCCCGTTTGTTTCTATGAGTTCCTAATAATATTTGAAGTATAATTTCATGTTAAAAGTCGATTTACATCAGTTAGAAGCCAAGTTCTATTCATTTTTCCAATTCGTGTATGTATGAAAAAGCTAGTCGACATATGTATTAACAAACCAATTCTCATTTTGCTTCCTTCACACACATACATTCTTAAAGTCCTATATCTCAGGAAAATATATCTCAAATGTCCCTCAATCACCAACATGCATAGTTACATATGTATTCTAAAATTATTAGACCTTGTACGTATCTAAAATCCGTACTCTATATATCTTCTTCTATTCTCTTGTTTCCTTCATTCAATGGATGAAAAATAAACTCTCATTCTCTCACAAAAACTTCTCTTGAAGACCAGCTTGTATCATTAAATCTGTTGGAAGGCTTATCAAAGAAACGGGTTATATATATATACAAATGTATAAGTGGGTTATATCAAACATGTTTAAATCTTGTGTTACATATATACAAACGTATAAGTGGGTTATATCAAACATGTTTAAATCCGTACTCTATATATCTTCTTCTATTCTCTAGAGGTGTTGTAAGTCATTTCATATCATTTTGAGTTCATTTTATACGTATATAATTCACCATGCATCACATATTTATTGTTTTCGAACGTATATAGTTTCTATTTATTTTTACGTATCACATGTTAACAAATAGAACACAAAAACGTGATTGCCTCCCTTGTGGAAGGCCTAGGAATCACGATACACTCTTACTTCACATTTATATTATTGTTTCATGCATCGTTCGACACTATTTTAAACCTTGTATCAATCAGATACAAAAACTCTAAACCCTTAGAAAAATTACTAAGTATTTTACTAATAAAATTACTCCATTTGACCACCAAACTGACCTCGTAAAATCATATTTGACTTAACGACCCATCTATATTTTTATATGAACTCATAGATGCCATGACTAGCTATCATTTTCGTATAAATAACTTGTAAAAATAATCACGTCTCGACTCACTAAAATGACTAAAGTGAATCGACCCAAAAGAGATAAAACTGAAAAACTTAGAAAATATTCTAAGTCTTTCTAACTAGAAAAACTATTTCAATTTGCCTACAAAACGCCCTTGTAAAACTCGATTTAGCTTAACAAGCATACAATATTTTTACACAATCTAATACACCACCTAGCTAGCTATCACTTTCGTATAGACAACTTGTAAAAATACTTATGTTTGGACACTCAAATTTACTCAATTTTGATCGACAGTTACAAGGTTTTAAAATGTCATTTTCATTTAAAAACTTATTCTTTTTCGGTTGGGCTTATTTTGAGCCCAATAAGATTTTGCGATTAAACAGTCCACTAGGCCCATAAGATATATTTTCAGAATCACAAAAGTAGCCCAAGTCCAGGCCCAAAACTATTTTCATGCCCTCGCCTCTAAATTTCTTAACGGGCCTTTATTTTGGTTCATTAAGGCCCATTTATATAAAAATAATCTATTTTCCATAATAAGCAGTTGAAATAAGTTGTAATAAGCATAAGAAAGCTATAGAAATTCTCAGAATATTTTTCCTATAACTTTTGGTGTAAAAAGGACTAAATTTGCAACGTATTTCTATTAGGAGAACTAAAACTGCCAACCGCCCAAAAACAAAGTCTGAAACAGTAAAAACAGAATCTTAGGGATAAAAATTGACATTATTTAACATTCCAAGTTTAAAATGCTATATTTGACAAGTAGTGCACTATAAATGCAAATATTATAAAATAAGGACTAACGGTGCATCGCTAACGCCGTTAGAGTAATGTTAGATCGTTGAAGCTCGAGGTTGTTTAGACCTCATAGGATCTAGGGTTAATAACATTGATAATAACATGCAGCGGAATAAGAATAAATCAAAGTTATTGACACAAGGTTTTTCCCAATCACCAACAAGTAAAAAGTGTAAAACTTGAAAAAAGACAAGGACCAACATATTATATTTGACATTCTTATTTTATTTTCTATTTTACGTCACCCCATCACGTCATATGCATTTTCATTACATTTTATTTATATATTATTTAACGTTACGTTAATAATATATATAACGATATTTAAACTCATATTCATTACATATTATTTTTATCATCATTAAAAATAGGAAGAACTTTGGAAATAATAACATATTTTGTCATATTATTATAAACGTAAAAATTTCATTTGCATATCATCTTTTCATCATAACCATTAATCATTATCCATTAATCGTTATTCCTTATTCGTTTCGTATTTACCAAATAGTATTTGGTTAGATTCTTAGAAAATTTTTTTTTATCAGGATCCATATTGAAGACGTTTTCATAATCTTTCTCATAATCTCATCCGATGTTTAGTTTTCATCATTCCCGTATCAATCAAGGTGAGTCATAGCCCCATTTCCAATACTTGTTTTTAACTCATTGGGGGAGATACATGCTTACATATACTTTGATAACTTTATAAGTATATGAATTAGTTACATGATTCAAATCAATTTCCTTATTAATAGTTACCTGATGAAGTTTATGACTTAAGATGTGATAAATATATGTTACTGGCGAATTACTTAACTGAAATACTGATACTCAGATGATAATGTTTCCAAAGTGATTATTGTGGCATGATACTTGACTATACTATAACATCCTCAATGATTCCATTATCTCTATATGATATTTCTATGTTCAACAGAAATAATTGCTAGGAAGAGTACAAATACTCTAGTTACATTATTACCTTGATATTGCCTAAGTTACCTTCATCGCCATAAAGTCCCTCAATCATGAGCCATTAATCACTTGTATGTGAGCGCGAATATAGTAAACAGCTTCGAAACCTGTTAAGGATTGACCTCCTATCCCACTAATACTTGACAGAATGCCATTATGCATATGGTTAGTCGTATTAGTCGTGATACACTATATTTGAATAAAAATAAGAATTGACAAATCACCTATTATAAGAGGAAAAAATTTATCATTGACTTGATAAATCACCTCTTTTGTTAATGTTTTGCGTGTCTTGAGGCTTGGTGCAATATCCATAAGGAAATGTATGTTTCAACATATATTTAGATACAGCTATATATGTATTTGACCAGACTTGAATTATATATCTCATTAAACTAGCATCATCAGTTTCCATCTCGTGTTAGGATTATTGGTCCCTTATTTGAATTTGATTGAATATCTATGTGAATTATCTATGATTAAAATCAATATCACTCAATACTTGTTCTATCACTGTTTCTATTTATTACAATTATTACTAAAGATTCTTGAAATCTATTAAAACAAATGGTTTTCCATAAAAATCTATGAACTCACCAACCTTTGTGTTGACACTTTTAAGCATGTGTATCTCAGGTAATTAACGGAGCAGGACAAGACACGGAGCGGGCATTTATTACTCTGATAAATTAAAATGGTGTAAAAATCTAATATGTCATTCTTTCAAGCCTTTATATCTTTTAATAAGATTATAAATCAAATGGTTCATCTTTTATCAAAAATATTATTTGAATGACAAATAACTTTCAAAATGCTTCTTTTAAGCCGTTTTATGAGATTTTAACTTCGATCCTCCCCGTAACAACCAAATTACTTTTCCGCTGCTACAAACTTAAATTTGGGGGTGTTACAGATTGGCATCAGAGATAGAGTTATTGGGAATTAAATGTTTTCAAACATTAAACTATAACTACACTTTCAAAATAAATGATTGTACACCATACTATTTTATGCCCTCCGTGTCTGCAGACTGCCGTGCTCAATACCTTATCTGTTGAGATTATCTTACATGTTTGGAAATTACTCTTACACAATAATTATTTCATCTGTACTGTTACATCTTTAACATACAAAATCCTCATAAAATATTATTCTCGGTTACTACAGTAACATGTCTCCTGAAACTCCCGCGAATGTCAAAACAACTCTCCGTAATACTAATACATCCCCTATCAATCAAAATTCTCCGAATACTGAAGGCTTTTACGTACAAATATCACAACCCCAGCCTGATATAGAACTCACTCAGAGATCACTTGCATCGTCACCTATTTGTTCACCTTTACGTCAAAAACTCAGGAAAGCTACCGAATCATATGAAGATTTGATTGGTGGTCAAGCAGCATTTGAAGTTGGACAAAGTTCATGCCAGAGATGTCGTGGAAGACTGTTGAGCCAAGTTCTCCGTTACCTTATACTTCAGATTCCTCAATACCAGATATTTCCAAATTCTCTATTTCCTGACGCTCCAGATTTCTCGATACAATACATCTCAAATGATGTATCTTCACCAAATTCCCCTCAACAGAAAGTTGTACCCACTAAACCAAAAAGTTTTTGATTAGTGATGACGTATTTTCTAGTAATTCTGAACTCTCATAACTCGAAATCGACCTTTAATCAATAACAATCTCCTTTTGTTATAACCATCTGTTGTTAATCAATTCTTTCCATCATGATGCTATGCATGCATGTAATGATTCCTCATACCTTCATGAAGAATCTCACCGTTTGTTACTCTCTTTGGTAGACAAATGACTCCCTTTATATCAATGGAGTATTAATAAAAGATCTTGTATCGTTTGTTTTGCAAAAACAATCAATCAAGTTATTAATATAATGTTGATTATAGTGAGTATATTCAAACTTACCTTGATAATACCTATGATTATTATGATTCCTTATACCTACCGTAACTAGGCTAAAACCATAGAGTTCTATAAGACAAATTTTCGGAAAAGAACTAGAAGAATTGAGAGAAGTTATTGAACTTCAGCTTTAGTAGATAAATCAGTTTGTTCCATAGCAATCCTATACCAAGAACTGATAAATTATCTATGATACTACCCAGACATATCTTGAAATTAGATTACAGTATGGATTCAATTTAGTCTATCATCAATGAAATAATTAGCTCCATATTCTTTCACTAAAGGGCCTAACAAAGTACTAAGAATATCCAGAAATTAGTAATCAGTATCATTGCAGTAATACTTGAAGTAACTATAGTTCCTCCGATTAGCAACGATATAGCAAGAAAAGAAAATAAGACGGCCATACCTTGTAAGCATAACCATGAAAGTTTTATAGAATGTAGACCAACTCACCTTAAGAGAACAATAAGAGTGACTGAACCTACCAGCACCAATATCAAAGGATTTTAGATCAAAAAGTTAAATGGGACACTTTAAGAATCAGTGCCCAACTCAGAATACCATTTAGTACAAAAAGACCAGTGGAAGAGAATGGAAACTCTTTAGAACATTAACAACGTCAAAAGATGACATTAATGTTTAAACAGAAGAGAAATTCCTGTTGTAATAGAATAAACCATAGTTCAAACCCTCTATAGTTGTATTCCCTTTTGTAATTTACCTTATGTACGATGGATGTAACCTAAGTGTAACAACTACCTTGTTACCGTATGAAAATTTTATCTAGTAATATTTCCGTAATAATCATAACCTACGTCTATTTTCAATTTCTATTCCATTTTCCTTGTTCATAATCATTACGTAACAATACCCTGATATCACCTTGGAAATCTATTTAACCTCATTTCCGACTAAACAATAGATTATTACCACCCTGTAAGAATTATCTCATGAACTTTAAGTTTATACCAAGGATATCCTAGTATCTCCTTAAGAATTCCTGACTCATCACCATATTATGAACAAAAATTTACTAAATTCTTTTGAAAATGATTAGATGGCATTCAACGTTGTACCTAAACCATTAAGACTGAACCACCTAAAACAATTTAAAGAAAAATAAATACCATTGTTACTGAGCCAAGCATCACATCATTTGGTCCTCAATTGTACATAGCCTAGCTACCTATGTATAATTTATGAAGAATCGTATCATAAATGGAACAGTTATCTTTTTAGATTTTCTAATAACAAACTTCATTTAAAAGCAAAATCTTAAGATTAAATAAACTATTCATAAACCTCATTTTTGACAAACTCCAATAGATATTTACACTTAATACCCATCACTTTTATTATAGTAAGTCGAGAAAAGTAAAAACATTAGAAACCTAAGAGTTCACAAAGACTTATGGAAAACAACAATAGCAAAAATTTTATTAGAGACCACGGAAATTAATACATAGGCATATAATTAGCATAGGAAGTGCTATTATTACAATGATTACAATAAAAAGCATAGATTCTCCAATAGGCTGACCTGACATAATAATAAGGATTCCCATCAACAGCACCATAGCAAGAACCACCATAGGATGAATCACTCTGATTATTCTAAAAGATAAGTATAAGTACACCATTAGAAACAATAGCAAGACTAGTTCTTAAACATAAAGACAAATAAGTCTTATTTCACATTTATTGAGGATTACATAGAAACATAACAAGGATACATTTTAAACAACCCTAGCTCAAGACTAGTGCCTCCATATCTTATCCACAACATATGATAAAACCGTGAGTGGTATTAGGAAAACCAAGAGCCCGACCAAAACTACATAATCTTCATCCGGGACAAAAGTCAAATAGGTAACGACAACAACGACATATACCATCGCAATAATAGTAATTAGGCTTGTTATTTTCGGAAGTGTTTAATAAGAGAAAAATGGTTGATAGAAGAATAGAAAATTAAATAAGGTATTTATAGGCTAAAAATATGGCTGTTATGTTACTATTCACGACCATTTGAATTCACTATTCACTAGCCGTTAATTTTCCACTATTCCTGACCGTTACTTTCTATATTTACAACCCTTGGATTCATTAGTAGAAACATTTAAGTTTACTTTCGCTAGAATGGATAAATCTAACAAAATTTCATTTTCTCAATTTCTGAATGGAAATTTCTTTGACAATCCTTTGTCTATAATCCCTTACTCTAGTAATCACTTTAAACTTGAATTCCGGGACGAAATTCAGAATGAGGAGTGACTACGGTAAAACCTCGAAAAAATCCATATAGTTAACAATCGGTTAATTATATAAATATCTCTGTCATTATTTTAATCACCATTTTTACGAAGAAATTTAAAACTTTTCTTATTATACTATAATAACGAAATCACGTCATTCCATAATTCACCAAATGACGAAACCAGTTCTCGACATGATTAACGAAATAGTAAAATTTACTAATGCTACTTAAAACTAATTACAACCAAACGGGCCCTTAATATTTCTCTGCCTAAATCATTCCATGATCTGCTACTATTCACCAGCCCAAAATCCTAAGCCCAATTATTATTTCTATTAACTTGTATGGTTCGACTAGTAAACTAGCAACAAAACACACTTCATTCTCTCAATTCTTAAACACAACATATACATATATATATTTGCACCATCTTGTTTCTCACCTAGCCAACTATTAGTGTCGAATCTCAGCTCCATTAGTCGAGTATTGATACGTTTTTAGAGGGCAAAGTGTTTGGCCAAAATCCAACCCACTCGACATACTTAAATATTCAATACTTAACCGTCATGACTCCCGTTTATTTCTACGAGTTCCTAATAATATTTTAAGTATAATTTCATGTTAAAAATTGATTTACATCAGTTAGAAGCCAAGTTCTATTCATTTTTCCAATTTGTGTATGTATGATAAAGCTAGTCGACATATGTATTAACAAACCAATTCTCATTTCGCTTCCTTCACACACATACATTCTTAAAGTCCTATATCTCAAGAAAATATATCTCAAATGTCCCTCAATCACCAACATGCATAGTTACATATGTTTTCTAAAATTATTAGAACTTGTACGTGTCTAAAATCCATACTTTATATATCTTCTTCTATTCTCTTGTTTCCTTCATTCAATGGATTAAAAATAAACTCTCATTCTCTCACAAAAACTTCTCTTGAAGACCAGCTTGTATCATTAAATCATTTGGAAGGCTTATCGAAGAAACGAGTTATATATATACAAACATATAAGTGGGTTATATCAAACATGTTTAAATCTTGTGTTTTCCTTCAACACTCTCGACTCGCTACCACCCTAGAGGTGTTGTAAGTCATTTCGTATCATTTCGAGTTCATTTTATACATATATAATTCAACATGCATCACATATTTATTGTTTTCGAACGTATATAGTTTCTATTTATTTTTACGTATCACATATTAACAAATAGAACACAAAAACGTGCTTGCCTCCCTTGTGGAAGGCCTAGGAATCACGATACACTCTTACTTCACATTTATATTATTGTTTCATGCATCGTTCGACACTATTTTAAACCTTGTATCAATCAGATACAAAAACTCTAAACCCTTAGAAAAATTACTAAGTATTTTACTAATAAAATTACTCCATTCGACCACCAAACTGAGCTTGTAAAATCATATTTGACTTAACGACCCATCTATATTTTTATATGAACTCATAGACGCCATGACTAGCTATCATTTTCGTATAAATAACTTGTAAAAATAATCACGTCTCGACCCTCTAAAATGACTAAAGTGAATCGACCCAAAAGAGATAAAGCTGAAAAACTTAGAAAATATTCTAAGTCTTTCTAACTAGAAAAACTATTTCGATTTGCCTACAAAACGCCCTTGTAAAACTCGATTTAGCTTAACAAGCATACAATATTTTTACACAATCTAATAGACCACCTAGCTAGCTATCATTTTCGTATAGACAACTTGTAAAAATACTTACGTTTCGACACTCAAATTTACTCAATTTGATCGACAGTTACAAGGTTTTAAAATGTCATTTTCATTTAAAAACTTATTCTTTTTCGGTTGGGCTTATTTTGAGCCCAATAAGATTTTACGATTAAATAGTCCACTGGGCCCATAAGATATATTTTCAGAATCACAAAAGTAGCTCAAGTCCAGGCCCAAAACTATTTTCATGCCCTCGCCTCTAAATTTCTTAACGGGCCTTTGTTTTGGTTCATTAAGGCCCATTTATATAAAAATAATCTATTTTCCATAATAAGCAGTTGAAATAAGTTGTAATAAGCATAAGAAAGCTATAGAAATTTTCAGAATATTTTTCCTATAACTTTTGGTGTAAAAAGGACTAAATTTGCAACGTATTTCTATTAGGACGACTAAAACTGCCAACCGCCCAAAAACAAAGACTGAAACAGTAAAAACAGAATCTTAGGGATAAAAATTGACATTATTTAATATTCCAAGCTTAAAATGCTATATTGGACAAAATAAGGACTAACGATGCATCGCTAACGCCGTTAGAGTAAAAAGTGTAAAACTAGAAAAAGGACAAGGACCAACATATTATATTTGACATTCTTATTTTAATTTCTATTTTACGTCACCCCATCACGTCATATGCATTTTCATTACATTTTATTTATATATTATTTAACATTACGTTAATAATATATATAACGATATTTAAACTCATATTCATTACATATTATTTTTATCATCATTAAAAATAGGAAGAACTTTGGAAATAATAACATATTTTGTCATATTATTATAAACGTAAGAATTTCATTTGCATATCATCTTTTCATCATAACCATTAATCATTATCCATTAATCGTTATTCGTTATTTGTTTCGTATTTACCAAATAGTATTTGGTTAGATTCTTAGATAAATTTATTCATCAGGATCCATATAGAACACGTTTTCATAATCCTTCTCATAATCTCATCCGACTTTACTTTTCATCATTCCCGTATCAATCAAGGTGAGTCATAACCCCATTTCCAATACTTGTTTTTAACTCATTGGGGGAGATACATGCTTACATATACTTTGATAACTTTATAAGTATATGAATAAATTACATGATAAATCAATTTCCTTATTAATAGTTACCTGATGAAGTTTATGACTTAAGATGTGATAAATATATGTTACTGGCGAATTACTTAACTGAAATACTGATACTCAGATGATAATGTTTCCAAAGTGATTATTGTGGCATGATACTTGACTATACTATAACATCCTGAATGATTCCATTATCTCTATATGATATTTCTATGTTCAACAGAAATAATTGCTAGGAAGAACACAAATACTCTAGTTACATTATTACCTTGATATTGCCTAAGTTACCTTCATCGCCATAAAGTCCCTCAATCATGAGCCATTAATCACTTGTATGTGAGCGCGAATATAGTGAACAGCTTCGAAACTTGTTAAGGATTGACCTCCTATCCCACTAATACTTGACGGAATGCCATTATGCATATGGTTAGTCGTGATACACTATATTTGAATAAAAATAGGAATTGGAAAATCACCAATTATAAGAGGGTGTTAGGAACATACTTTAGTATTTAGTCAAGTCTTAGGCATTGCATTTTGTAATAGGTTGCTTAAGTGTTATTTATGTTTATGTTTTAGTTAATGGGCAAGTTGTAAAAGCCCAAAAGTCTTAGTAAGCCCACGTTGAGATGATGAAAGGGACTAGGGAATGTTGCCCTCGCTTCCCTCCTATAAATACAAGGCTTATGATGCCTTAAACTTTTTTGGTTATTTTTGATATTCTAATGAAACTCTTGCTTTTATAATTCCCTCATATCTTGTAATCAACCAATCCTTATATCTATCTCATTCTTTACTTGTGTGATATCAATATGGGCACCTAACAAGTGGTATCATTCGCCTAATAGAGATTGAAGTGTTGTTTATTTGGTTAACGTGGGGTTTAGGTGTGTTTTTCTTTATATTTTTACTTTTTCTTTGTTTCTTTCACTTAATCTTGAAGCTTGGACAAGTTTCAAGGTTGATATAGTGATTAGAAGCTTAGATTTTGCATAAAGTTTTGATCTTTTATAGTTTTTAGTACTTTTTCTCTTTGTTTCTTAAGTTTTCTAGCTTCTTTGTTATTAGAAAACTAGTCTTTGGTAACTAAAACTTTCATATTTAGTGTTTTCTAAGTGTTGGGGAAGTTATTTGATCAAAAGAAATTCATTTCTAAGCAATTTTTCTTCAAAAAGTAGTGATTTTTACTTGTTTCTGGTCACTCTACGCATAAGTTAATGGAATAGTACAATCTGAAAGCTGTCAACAGTACTATTTGGTCTCCCTACGCAAAAGGTTACTGTTTACGCGTTAGTTTTGGTAAAAAAAAGACCCCATTTCTACGCGTAAGAGAGGATTCTACGCCTAAGTTCTACGCTGAAGTTAGTTTCTATGCCAAAGATCTATGCAGAAGTCATATCTTACGCATAAGATTTTCTTACGCGTAAGTTACTGAAATCTACGCAAAAGTTTCTTCTAAGGTCTTCTCTTCCAGCAAAGGTGACTCAGTACTTCCCTAGCTTGGACAAGTTAGTGGAATACTTCGACTAAGGATCTCTTTCAAACTTGGACAAGTTTGAAAGAATTGTTTGGTTTTAACCTTATGCAAAACTTACTTTACGCAAAAGATTTAATCTTACGTGTAAAAAGGGAAATCTTACGCATAAACCTTGTGTTTACGCATAACATCACCTTTCTACGCATAACTTTAAGTCTACGCATAAGTTGTTGTTACGCGTAAGATTTCAACTTTGCCCAAGGATTCTTAAAACTTAACTAAAGGAACGTACATTTCAATCTTCTATAAGATCCAACATTACACAAGTATTCTAAGATGTCTCAACCACCAAATTACTACTTCTCTCATCCTCAGCAATAGCAACATCAGCAGTATCAGCCACAGCAGTACCATCAGCAACAACCGTATCAACAACAATCACAGTCACATTTTCAGCAACAACCGTTTCAGCCAAAACAACAATATCTCATGATCCAACAACATTAAATTGTTCCTCAACAACAACCATATCAAATGTCACAAAAACTCACTCAGAATTTGTCCAGACAACCTCACTGGTTTGATAGAATGTGTGAAGTTATTACGACTCAACAATCCAGACACAAGGCAGGATCACTTGAAACACCTCCAATGCTAACACCTGGGAACTATGTTCAGTGGTCAAGTCGATTCTTACGATTCCTTGAACTTAAGAAACCCCATGGGAAATTCTTGAAACAAGTGATACTTGAAGGACCATTTGAGTGGCCAACTAGACTTGAAGGAGGAGATCCATCTGCTGATCCTCCTCGGGCTCCAGTAGAGAAACCACTTCCAGAATCTCTACTAACTGAAGAGCAGAAACTACATCGTGAAGCTGATGAATATGCCATGGCCTAAATACTTCAAGGAATACCTAATCCAATTTATCGAAGTGTTGATGCACAGAAAATGGCTAAAGCAATGTGGGAACATGTTCATCTCCTAATGGAAGGCACTCAGTTGAACAAAGATGATATGGAATCCAAACTCTACATGGAATACACTAACATCTCAATTGAACCAGGGGAGTCACTTGAATCCTACTATCATCGTTTCACTAATGTGGTAAATGATTTGGAAAGACACAAAATTACTGTACCAAGGATCGCAGTGAACTCCAAATTTGTTGGTAGTCTTGGTCCGGATTGGCAAACGTATGTGACATTCGTTCGTCAAACCAAAAATCTTCATGATGCACCGTATGGCTTGTAGTATGGTTTTCTGAAACACCATGAACCTGAAGTGGAGAAAGATCGTGCTCTTCGAGGAGGTTATATACTACCACCAACACCTAATTCTTTGGCACTTGTAGCTCAATCTCAGTACACTCCACCTCCCATGTCAAATCATACTTATGTTCAAGAACAGAATTACTTCAGCTACCCACAACCTACAACTCCAAAACAGATGATCCCATATATAACATCCCGTAAAATTTTACTACGATTAACACGTTATTAAAACGTAAATTAACCATTTTTACCCATAACAACTTTTTTTTTATATATATACTTTGTCAATTACAACGTTATTCACTCTTACCTTGAAACGACGTTTACACCTGAACCTTAATAACCTAGATACCATGATAACTTAAAACGTTGATATTAATAATTATACGTTTCAATAATAACCAAATACAATTTATATAAATCCCGAGCCTACAAAATTCCCATGCGTACTCACTAATAATAACGGACCCTTTATTCTTGGCTCCCTTCCTTTGAACCTGATTCACTAACGAACTCACCAAGCTCCATGGCCTAAGCACACCTCTAACTATTATTTTTACAAGTCACAAGTACATGTTTGCTTTGGCTTAGTTGATCGTAACTTTTACACACGACATACCTCTTTTATTTCACAACTCTAGTTTCCATGCTTCTAAGAACCATGAATGACAATTGTTATCAACTTTTAAATATAATTACTATACTAGAATATTGATCAAGTTAAGGCACCTTACACATTTCATCTCAATTTGACACAAATAATAACTTTGTTCCAATGACACTTTGCATAAATTCTAATAAACCACCAACTTTCTATAACGAATTTAAATCCCAATTTTAAGGCTCTTCTGGTCCAAACCAGGAAAAGTGTAAATCACGAAACTTGTCCGAAATAATGTTTTACGTCTAGACTCGCGAGATTTTAAGCCAGAAATGCAATACTAGGCCGTTATCTATAAAATACGACCTAGACTCAACATGGGTACTACTACATGTACCTTTTTACACCATCACCCTTCCTCACTTGTTGCTACCTCAAATACAACCTAAGAACACCATGTGCAAACTCTTACATCACTACTCATTGTCCATCTATGCCTGTAACATCTTGATTGGTCATTGTTGGAGGTAACATGTAAATGGCTGCTCCTTATACCTTCACCTTCCTCACATTGCTGCTCCCTCAAATGAAGCCTATGGAAACCATGTGCAATTCTCACGCGACCTCCATTATGGTCCAATCCAGGAGCATCGAACATTCTATCCTACCACTTGTCGCATTCTAGATTGAGTACTTATAGGCTCATGCTAATCGGCATTCACACTACAACTCACATCACATGTATTCCCATAGTTTTCTATCGAGCCATGGTGGAAGAGAAATAAGGGTTTTGGGAAACTAGGAACTGATATTGGTTTGTGGGTGAGCCCTTAACCAAACCTTACACAATCGTCTTTCCACATCTCAACTCTCACTAAACCGAACTTAAACATAAAATGTTATTCTTGTTTTTCCTGTCGTGAAAAGAAAGAGAAGAAAGGAGCAGGAGTTAGGCCATTATTCTTCCAGGTTCTAAATACATCTTTGGTTGCTACACGAGACGGAGTAGAATGCTAGGAGGCTTGGTGACAATCTTGATTTCACTTTGATCCTTGTCCACGCTCCCAACGAATTCCTCACCACCAAGTTGTGGTGTAGTAAGTTCCCAAGCTCACTCCTCTTCACATAAATATTTTGGTCACGTATTGGTTTCATGCATGACCCTTTTCATTTCACTTTAAGCATTCATAACTCACTTTGAAAACACTATTACGAATATATCTTTGGTCATTGTGTGGCAAAGCAACATGGTAACTCAGCTAATAAGCTAAATGTAAAATGCATAATGAGATTTGAAACATGTTATAATCAATTAAAAACACACCAAGAATCATACATGCAAACCTTTTGAAATCAGATTTGTAATGGTTAAAAGAGACTCGTGTGGCACTATCTTTTACCAACTTAAGCCTTAACAAGCTTGTTCTCATCTTCACCATATTCAATCTACATGAAACATACGAGTTATATATGAATCGGGTCAAAACTTTCAAACCTAAAATGACTTGTGAAAACACTAATGAAAAGTAAAACCAAAGTCTGGCTCTAACAGACTTATACTACTCGACTCACATTATATAAGGTGGCTCGAATAACTCATCTTTCAAATTGTATAACTTGTTTTCGAAACATAAACTTAACCCTTTTAAAAACGTCACATGAAACTAGCTTAATAACTATGGACACATTTGAAGTCAAGTTATATAAAATCAAATGAGTCGATATTCATTTAAAGCTTATTTTGGTCTCCAAGTAAATAACCCAACTGCTATTTAAAGATTTAGAGAAGAGGAAACACAAAAACTCATTTCGAAACACATATATACGCATCAATGCATACAGGAAACTAAGAAGATATAACAAGATATAACACAAGATCATAAGACTTTATAAGTTTTAAACCCTTATAATATTGTTACAATTTCAGTCCCTCAAGTATTATACATGACATTTTCCACCCAAAACTTTTATAAGTTGTAAACATGTTTATTTTAGACTAAATATGTGATTATTTAACTATTTAGGTTAAAAGAGTCACAATAGTATAACTTTAGGGTTTACATAGAAACTTAATCACGCTTGACAAGTTAATATTCTATGACTATATCATAGTAACATATAACGAGACCTACATTTTTTAGACGATAATGAAGTAATAATTATGAATAACTATATATTTCAAAATATATAACATAATATTATATAACTTGACATTATTATCGGTTAACTTGAATACACGTTAAGAAATATTATATTCTCAAAACTCATCAGTTCATTTAATTAAAGAGAATTGACGTTTACTACAAATTCATCATTCATCAACTTTTAATACATATCATTTATTCATGACGAGAAATATAAAATAATAAACAATACTTATACATAAAGACAAGTTATATTGTATATAACTTGATCTTGAACTATTAAGCGTTTTGCCACGCAAGCCACCTCTGCCACAAATCGTTCTGTCATCGAACGCTATTAAAATCACGATTCTTCATAAGTCAAACTTATCTCAGACTTCCATATCATTCAGGTTATCTTTGAAGTCATTTCCATTCTACCTCTGACATTACGTTATCTATGCCTATCATACTCCTCAGGTGAGTCATAGTCCCTACTCTTACTTGTTTTACAATGGTTTACAAACGTTTTTGGGGGAGATACATGCTTAACTACTGTTTTTACTTTTACAAGTATTCATTAATTAAATACAGGACTATATTACATATAAACTTTACTAGTTTACACATTTTTATATCTCATAAAGAGATACCTGCTATTGACATTATTACAAGTGATTTTTCAACGATATGCTATATTTGATCTCTATTGCCTAAGTTTCCTATTACCAAAAGTCCCTCGATCATGCGCCTTAATCACTTGTAGGGTGAACGTAAATAATTGTGGATAGATCTATTAGGGATTGACAATCCCCATTTGGTCGCTAGGGGAAAGCCACCAAATGCACTTTATTTGATTTCATAGGTTACTGGTAAATACGTATCCTGTGGGCCACTATTTCACATCATTATTATGGTTATTTTGATGTCTGTTAATCGTTGCGTGTCATGAGCTTAGGGCAATAGAACGGTAATAATGTAGCACTACAATGACTGATGTTATGGGCGTACAATGTTGTAGCCCACTGTTTTATTAAACCCCGAGATTGTGTTCACTATATAGCAAGAAAAACTACTAATAATTGGCAATTGAACTAATACTTTTGTGTTGACCTGATTAGGTCAAACAAACTACTATTTAGGTGTTGACCCGGTAAAGGGCAAACCAATAGATTAATTTGTATAAAATTGATTAAGGAAATCACTCATTTTCTGATTTTGATAAATCAACGATTTAAGCTATGAACATTATGGATTTACTCACACTTTAATTTGATAATAAGCTATTATTATAACTACTATGGAATCATAAACTCTTTGATATTGGAAATCGATATTCGAAACTATAAACTCTATGAACTCACCAACCTTTGTGTTGACACTTTTAGCATGTGTTTATCTCAGGTCCATAATGAGCAAGGATGGCACGGAGGAGCACGGATACTTATAAAGGCTATAAATTTTCCTATCATTCGAAAACTGATTTAATAAACTTTGGGACAAATGGGGACCTCTTTTAAAAATCTGGTATTTATATTCGAATGATAGATCTTTAACATGACTAAAATGACAAATCATTTTCTACTAATAAACTGTGCGCTATGAAGTAACACCCAATCAAATTTCCGCTGCATGTTTTCAAAACTGGGGGTGTTACATATTGGTATTCAGAGCCTTGGTTATAGCGAAATGGGTCTAAGTTAGATCCGAACTATAACCGTTTTTACAAAATGAAATATTTTATAGCTTTACGCTCTCCGTGCTTTCCATCCTCCAGACGATTATGTGACTTTTAGATTGTTTATGCTACAATAACATTCTAGTATATATATATATATATATGCTCACCAATTATTTTGAATATTATACCAATCCTCCTTAATTATCTCACTCTCATCAGTATAGATGCATATGACATACTCTTTTCGTACTCTCGGAAAAATCTGCGCATTAGATTACCTTATCGATCAGTATGAGTGTTGAGTCAGAAGTTCTTAAGTAGGATGATTTACAATGTCTTTATTTGAATAGATTGAGACGCCTTTTTATTGAAATAAAGAAATTGTAAACCGCCGAACCATAAGTTTATACTTCGTTATTTACATCGTTTGGGACGCTTCTTTATGTAAATAATGAATTATAAATAAGTGGGCTTAATTGTATCTGAAAGGGCATGTGTATGAAATCGAGGATCACTAAAGTTCATAAAACACTAAAACTTCAGCCAAAGACTCACGATTTTCTTCTGCGTATGCCTAATTCTAAGGCATTACGACACAACCATATTTCTTCAATTATGTACTTACTTTTACATTCTAGCGATTTATGAAACCTTTTCAGGACATTGTATGTGATTACAATGGTCTCTCGTACTTCTCCGACACTATAAGTAATATAATAATCTCCGAAATTTTCACAACTTTACGTTGTTTCACCGGAAATCCATCAAAATCTATAAATTCCTCTAATAGAAATACAAGATATGGGATTGCTAAGGAACAAACAGATTCATCATCTACAAAAGCTTGGAACCAAATACCGTGTTGTCACTTAAAACTATATTTAACAAGTTTTCTCTTTACAAAAGCTGAAGTTCAGCAACTTTCTCTTCTTACAACAAGTTTCCACTTGAAAACTCTTATTATTAAAAATCTATTAACAACCAACTTGTTTAACGGGTAGGTTACCCGTGAAGATCTTGTTAGCATCGTATTTCATTTATAAAAAGTGTCGGTCATAAACGTATTGTTATAGGTTGCTTTAGAATATCATTATGATGAAGTTTAGGCTTAGTATTCATGTTTTGTGAAAGTCTAAGGGCCATTAGTGTAATAATGTATAAGATAGATGATGCCCTAGACTTCATGTATAAATACTCTTGTAAACCTCATTTTAGAGGTTGGTTCTCTTAGGTAATTACATTGTCTTTCATTTACACACACTAGGAGATCCCATCTACTCTCTCTCTCTACTTACTTTCTCTCTCTAGGTTTAGGCTTGTTTCAATAGTGAAATAGGAACGGTTGATGACACCTTGTTTATCAAAAAATTCAAAGATGACATTTTGATTGTTCAGATTTACGTGGACGACATTATCTTTGGGTCCACTAATCCGAATCATTCAAAACATTTTGAAAATCTCATGAAAAGCAAATTTGAAATGTCCATGATGGGGGAACTAAAATTCTTTCTTGGTTTACAAATACATCAATCCCCTCGTGGTATTTTTATCAATCAAGCTAAATATACTATAGAGATTTTGAAAAAACATGGAATGGAAAACTATGATTCTGTTGGCACTCCAATGGTCACTTCACCAAAAATAGTTGCTGATTTGTTTGGGAAACCCATCGATCCGAAGAAATATCGGAGCATGATCGGTTCTCTCATGTACTTAACTGCTAGTCGACTTGATATTCAATTTGCTGTTTGTTTGTTAGCACGGTTTCAGGCTAAGCCTACCGAACTTCACCTCAAAGAGGTTAAACGGATCTTTCGGTACCTACGAAGCACCATTAACATGGGACTTTGGTATCCGAAGGATTCGGAGTTTAATCTAACAGCCTTTTCAGATGCCGACCATGCAGGAGATCAAGTTACAACAAAAAGTACATCAGGTGGAGCACAATTTTTGGGTGAAAAGCTAGTATGCTGGTCGTCAAAGAAACAGGATTGTACTGCGCTATCAACCGCCGAAGCCGAGTATGTGTCTCTATCTGCGTGTTGTGCCTAAGTTCTTTGGATGAGGACACAGCTCACAGATTATGGCTTTACTTTTGACAGAATACCTATGTATTGTGACTCAAAAAGTGCCATAGCCATCTTGTGCAATCCCATACATCACTCTAAGACGAAGCATATCAAAGTCCGCTACCATTTCATCAAAGAACACGTGGAAGAGGGTACTGTTGAATTATTTTTCGTTAAGACTGATTACCAACTCGCCGATCTATTTACTAAAGCCCTTCCAAAAGAAAGGTTTGACTATTTAGTTCGACGAATTGGCATGCGAAGCCTAACTCCTGAGGAGCTAGAACGTCTTCTCGAATCTTCTTGAAAAATATTTTCAAAATCGCTTCGCTGTAAATATTTTTGTAAAAACAAAATACAAAATTTGAAAAACCAACAAAAACAAAATACAAAAATATAAAATTTCAAAAAAAATACAAAAACAATATAAAATCAAAAACCCAAAAATATTCTTCTCACGACATGTCTCTCGTATAAATCAATATTCTGTACGTTTCTAGAAATGTCATTCAACAATGATACGGACATGTACAGATGCTTGAGCGGGAGTTCTTTTTAATGTTTTTCTAAAACATGTCGTTTCTCAAAAGTTTCTTCATAATGGCTTTCGTATACTTCAGTACGAAACCCGAACCCGAATGATGACTTCTGATTATTTCAAATCATGGACTCGTATTTTCAAGGACGAAATCTTTTTCAAAAAGTTCGAGTCTAAACAAACGAAAAGGATTTCTATCAAAAACTCGTTTTCTAAAATAGAAATCTTGAGCACTTTTTCAAGATTCATCAAAAGATTTTTCAAAATCTTTCAAATGAGTGCTCAAGATAACTCCCTCAAAACCCTTAATTGATTTTAAAATGTGCTATCATTAAGGGGGAGTACAAAAACAAAATGTTCCGAATTCATGCAAAATGAAATCTGTCTATCTCTCCAAAAAGCTTTTTCTTAATCAGTTGATATCAAAAATATCACGATATGCTATTTTTGAGGGGGAGAAGACATGATTAAAATGTGATCAAAAGATGTTTAAAGCTTGTGACTGAATCTCAAAAGAGCTAGACTCAGAATGTACCAATGAATTGACGAAGCTTAAAATGTCAGTAATCGAAAAGACTTGTCTTGGACGGGTAATAATTTCAAGCTAGTCTAACTAGTGATGTAAGCGTGTCTCGAATAGGACTTGTCTGAGTAGAATGTACCGTATCGAGAGACTTTCTTTGGACTTGACCAGGACGGGTAATAACTTCAACCTAGTCTAACTAGTGATGTAAGCGTGTCTCGAATCGGTGAAAGTGGATCAATTCAAAAAGTGCAAACTCCTCACGCATGTGCAAATTTCTTAAAAAATTCATGAGCACATGTGAAGGGGGAGTCCTTCAAATGAAACAAAAACTCTCAACGTGTCAACAAAAATGTGTTAATATTCGTAAACACTTTGAGAGATTTTCAATCAAAGGTTTCATGGCAATTATAGGATTCATGGAGTTATAAGGTGACTAAGGTTAGGGAAAACCGTCCTATGATCCGCCAGAGCCGGAGGGATCTACCCAATGACAATTCCAATAGATTAGAATTAGAAGTCCTTAGGTATGATTGAAAAAAGGAGAAAATGAGAAAGGAGAAAGAAGGGGTTGAAGAATTAAAAAGAAAAGTTATGAAAAAGGGTGAAAAGAAATAGCCCTCCATATGTTCAACCTTAGGGCAGACACCGGGTTCAATTCATATGCTACTGGTTGTTACTAAGGTGACACCGGTATTGAAGATAAAGACGTCATGGACCCAGTGACGCACTGCACTAAACCTTCTAGCCACTCAAGTTCTCTTAAAAGAGCTTGTTTCATTCTCACGGGGAACCGGCGTAATCTATCGACCTGTCTCTTAGAGATGGTTGATATTGAAGCAGGAGACCTCTCCCTAATCTCCGTATAGGAAACCAAATGTGCACTTATCGAGTCTAGAGCCTCGAGATTCATCAAAAGATCTCATAGGAACACATGATATCTCTACACTGGTTGTTCATCATTAAGGACACCAGATGTAAACTTAAGAGTCCTTCGCAGATCTTAGCAATCTGCCGAGAACGTTTATGAGAGAATTTACTAATGTATTTCTCAATGATTAAACGGAAATTCCTGCCAGGGTCAACATCAAGCAGCCCTGACAGCATGTTACTTCGGTAATTCTTTATAGGTTACGCTTAGTGTTCGCGGTGGTTTCATACGGTCTACAGTCGTGGAGTGATCCCCAGCGACTCACCCAGTCATTGAGCTACTTAGTAGGTCTCGTAAGCTCTTTCGAGAGTATCTGATATGGGAACGGCCTTGGTAAGGGTTAGAAGGAGTCTTCACACTATGCTGTTGACGATCTCTAATTCCTTATCTGTAAGTACCGGTTGATTTATTGCTAACTGTTTACCTGCAGATATACATCATCTCCATGGCGAAAGATTCCACATGCTCATACATGCATCAACAAAGTCAAAGGAAAGTTCTCACAAAGATCAAAGGATAGCAACAGTCAAAGAAAGATTCTACGCCAAAAAGAAGAATCTACAAAGTAAAGTGACAAAGATCAATGTGAAAGAACGGGAATAACAAATGTATGTATGACAAAGACTTAAGACGTATGAGCATGTTGGAATGGCAGACAACCACCACAAACACAGAAGTGACGAAAGGCAGATGACATCATTGGATCATATCAACATCGATGAACAAAGTACTATGACTCATCTAATGATTCTTAAAGACGTCAAGAGCTATGAATGTTAAAGTATGAAGACAAAGATGATGACGTCGCGCAACCTTCAATGACCAACACTTAGGGGGAGATTGTTAGCATCGTATTTTATTTATAAAAAGTGTCGGTCATTAACTTATTGTTATAGGTTGCTTTAGAATATCATTATGATGAAGTTTAGGCTTAGTATTCATGTTTTGTGAAAGTCTAAGGGCCATTAGTGTAATAATGTATAAGATAGATGATGCCCTAGACTTCATGTATAAATACTCTTGTAAACCTCATTTTAGAGGTTGGTTCTCTTAGGTAATTACATTGTCTTTCATTTACACACACTAGGAGATCCCATCCACTCTCTCTCTTTACTTACTTTCTCTCTCTAGGTTTAGGCTTGTTTCAATAGTGAAATAGGTTGTTCTACGGTCCTACAGATCATGATGTTCACAAAACAAGATATTGTGAACCATGTTTATCTTCAAAACATGTTAAAATAAAAATCTTCATTCAAAAATAGAATTGTTTCTTAAGTCAAGTTAATCAAAAGGAATTGAACATAAGACAACGTAAGTAGTTAGAACTACTCAACAATTATGACTATGAGAACTGCTATCATCAAGGAAAAAGCTAATGTAGTAGTAGATACGTTAAGCTAGAAAGAAAAATTAAAAAGAAGAAGCTAATGTAGTAGTAGATACGTTAAGCTGGAAAGAAAAATTAAAAGAGAAGAAGCTAATGTAGTAGTAGATACGTTAAGCTGGAAAGAACAATTAAAACCGCTCAGGGATTAGATCGTTAGGAATGACTATTTGTTCACCCCTTCCACTCACCTTTACAACTACCTTATCTCACGGGACGGGATTCAGTTTAACGGGTAGGTAATATAACATCCCGTAAAATTTTACTACGATTAACACGTTATTACAACATAAATTAACCATTTTTACCCATAACAACTTTTTTTTTTATATATACTTTGTCAATTACAACATTATTCACTCTTACCTTGAAACGACGTTTACACCTGAACCTTAATAACCTAGATACCATACATAACTTAAAACGTGGATACTTAATAATTATATGTTTCAATAATTACCAAATACAATTTATATAAATCCCGAGCCTACAAAATTCCCATGCGTACTCACTAATAATAACGGACCCTTTATTCTTGGCTCCCTTCCTTTGAACCTGATTCACTAACGAACTCACCAAGCTCCATGGCCTAAGCACACCTCTAACTATAATTTTTACAAGTCACAAGTACATGTTTGCTTTGGCTCAGTTGATCGTAACTTTTACACACGACATACCTCTTTTATTTCACAACTCTAGTTTCCATGCTTCTAAGAACCATGAATGACAATGGTTATCAACTTTTAAATATAATTACTATACTAGAATATTGATCAAGTTAAGGCACCTCACATGTTTCATCTCAATTTCACACAAATAATAACTTTGTTCCAATGACACTTCGTATAAATTCTAATAAACCACCAACTTTCTGTAACGAATTTAAATCCCAATTTTAAGGCTCTTCTGATCCGAACCAGGAAAAGTGTAAAACACGAAACTTGTCCGAAATAACGTTTTACGTCTAGAATCGCAAGATTTTAAACCAAAAATGCAATACTAGGCCGTTATCTGTAAAATACAACCTGGACTCAACATGGGTACTACTACATGTACCTTTTTACACCTTCACCCTTCCTCACTTGTTGCTACCTCAAATACAACCTAAGAACACCATGTGCAAACTCTTACATCACTACTCATTGTCCATCTATGCTTGTAACATCTTGATTGGTCATTGTTGGAGGTAACATGTAAATGGCAGCTCCTTATACCTTCACCTTCCTCACATTGCTACTCCCTCAAATTGAGCCTATGGAAACCATGTGCAATTTTCACGCCACCTCCATTATGGCCCAATCCAGGAGCATCGAACATTCTATCCTACCACTTGTCGCAATCTAGATTGAGTACTTATAGGCTCATGCTAATCGACATTCACACTACAACTCACATCACATGCATTCTCATAGTTTTCTATCGAGCCATGGTGGAAGAGAAAGAAGTGTTTTGGGAAACTAGGAACTGATATTGGTTCGTGGGTGAGCCCTTAACCAAGCCTTACACAATCGTCTTTCCACATCTCAACTCTCACTAAGCAAAACTTAAACATAAAATGTTATTCTTGTTGTTCCTGTCGTGAAAAGAAATAGAAGAAAGGAGCAGGAGTTAGGCCATTATTCTTCCAGGTACTAAATACATCTTTGATTGCTACACGAGATGGAGTAGAATGGTAGGAGGCTTGGTGACAATCTTGATTTCACTTTGATCCTCGTCCACGTTCCCTACGAATTCCTCGCCACCAAGTTGTGGTGTAGTAAGTTCCCAAGCTCACTTCTCTTCACATAAATATTTTGGTCACGTATTGGTTTCATGCATTACCCTTTTCATTTCACTTTAAGCATTCATAACTCACTTTGAAAACACTATTACAAATATATCTTTGGTCATTGTGTGGCAAAGCAACGTGGTAACTCAGCTAATAAGCTAAATGTAAAATGCATAATGAGATTTGAAACATGTTATAATCAATTAAAAACACACCAAGACTCATACATGCAAACCTTTTGAAATCAGATTTGTAATGGTTAAAGAGACTTGTGTGGCACTATCTTTTACCAACTTAAGCCTTAACAAGCTTGTTCTCATCTTCACCATATTCAATCTACATGAAACATACGAGTTATATACGAATCGGGTCAAAACTTTCAAACCTAAAATGACTTGTGAAAACACTAATGAAAAGTAAAACCAAAGTTTGGCTCTAACAGACTTGTACTACTAGACTCACGTTATATAAGGTGGCTCGAATAACTCATCTTTCAAGTTGTATAACCTGTTTTCGAAACATAAACTTAACCCTTTTAAAAACGTCACATGAAACTAGCTTAATAACTATGGACACATTTGAAGTCAAGTTATATAAAATCAAATGAGTCGATATTCATTTAAAGCTTATTTTGGTCTCCAAGTAAATAACCCAACTGCTATTTAAAGATTTAGAGAAGAGGAAACACAAAAACTCATTTCGAAACACATATATACGCATCAATGCATACAGGAAACTAAGAAGATATAACAAGATATACATAAGACTTTATAAGTTTTAAACCCTTATAATATTGTTACAATTTCAGTCTCTCAAGTATTATACATGACATTTTCCACCCAAAACTTTTATAAGTTGTAAACATGTTTATTTTAGACTAAATATGTGATTATTTAACTATTTAGGTTAAAAGAGTCACAATAGTATAACTTTAGGGTTTACATAGAAACTTAATCATGCTTGACAAGTTAATATTTTATGACTATATCATAGTAACATATAACGAGACCTACATTTTTTAGACGATAATGAAGTAATAATTATGAATAACTATATATTTCAAAATATATAACATAAAATTATATAACTTGACGTTATTATCGGTTAACTTGAATACACGTTAAGAAATATTTAATTCTCAAAACTCATCAATTCATTTAATTAAAGAGAATTGACGTTTACTACAAATTCATCATTCATCAACTTTTAATACATATCATTTATTCATGACGAGAAATATAAAATAATAAATGATACTTATACATAAAGACAAGTTATATGGTATATAACTTGATCTTGAACTATTAAGCGTTTTGCCACGCAAGCCACCTCTGCCACAAATCATTCTGTCATCGAACGCTATTCAAATCACGATTCTTGATAAGTCGAACTTATCTCGGACTTCCATATCATTCAGGTTATCTTTGAAGTCATTTCCATTCTACATCTGACATTACGTTATCTATGCCTATCATAATCCTCAGGTGAGTCATAGCCCCTACTCTTACTTGTTTTACAATGGTTTATAAACATTTTTGGGAGAGACACATGCTTAACTACTGTTTTTACTTTTATAAGTATTCATTAATTAAATACAGGACTATATTACATATAAACTTTACTAGTTTAAACATTTTTATATCTCATAAAGAGATACCTGCTATAGACATGATTACAAGTGATTTTTCAACGATATGCTAAATTTGATCTCTATTGCCTAAGTTTCCTATTACCAAAAGTCCCTCGATCATGCGCCTTAATCACTTGTAGGGTGATCGTAAATAATTGTGGATAGTTCTATTAGGGATTGACAATCCCCATTTGGTCGCTAGAGGAAAGCCACCAAATGCACTTTATTTGGTTTCATAGGTTACTGGTAAATACCTATCCTGAGGGCCACTATTTCACATCATTATTAAGGTTATTTTGATGTCTGTTAATCGTTGTGTTTCATGAGCTTAGGGCAATAGAACGGTAATAATGTAGCACTACAATGACTGATGTTAGGGGCGTACAATGCTGTAGCCCACTGTTTTATCAAACCCCGAGATTGTGTTCACTATATAGCAGGAAAAACTACTAATAATTGGAAAACGAACTAATATTTTGGTGTTGACCTGATTAGGTCAAACAAACTACTATTTTGGTGTTGACCCGGTGAAGGGCAAACCAATTGATTAATTTGTATAAAATTGATTAAGGAAATCACTCATTTTCTGATTTTGATAAATCAACGATTTAAGCTATGCACATTATGGATTTACTCACACTTTAATTTGATAATCAGCTGTTATTATAACTACTATGGAATCATAAACTCTTTGATATTGGAAATCGATATTCGAAACTATAAACTCTATGAACTCACCAACCTTTGTGTTGACACTTTTAGCATGTGTTTATCTCAGGTCCATAATGAGCAAGGATGGCACGGAGGAGCACGGATACTTATAAAGGCTATAAATTTTCTTATCATTCGAAAACTGATTTAATAAACTTTGGGACAAATGGGGACCTCTTTTAAAACTCTGGTATTTATATTCGAATGATAGATCTTTAAAATGACTAAAATGACAAATCATTTTCTACTAATAAACTGTGCGCTATGAAGTAACACCCAATCAAATTTCCGCTGCATGTTTTCAAAACTGGGGGTGTTACACCATATTGTAACAATTCGCAATTTCAGGTTAACTTTTATTCCCGAAAATTTCACTATTCACTTTTTACTATTCACTTTTCACTATTCATCTCAGAAATTTTTATTTCATATTCTCGTAAGTTAAACTATTTTAACGATAATCCGAGAGTTTGACGCTCGTCAGATTATTTCTGCAAAAATCACAAAGCCGTGTCCGAGATTTACTTTTAGGTTTAAACGTCCTTCCAGCATCCCGATATATCCATAAAACATTATAAACAATAGAAATATGATTTTCTCTCATTTTAGGACAATTCCAAAAGTTTCGGAATTTTACGTTTTTCAGTTCAGCGTTTTACGCGAATTGCGCGTTTTAGACCCGTGTTTCCAGTTTTTAGCAGGGTTTTCGCACCCGATAGAACCTACCACTCATTTTATATTTTATTATGGACTATATTGACATGTTTAACCATATTTATAAGTTTCATATTTTTAGGATACCCGGTTTTACGTTTCGTGACTTAACAACTTACGGTTAGCGATTAACGGGACCAAAACTCACTACGTAACTTATATAAGGCCAAGATTCATCCACCTAGTCCCTTCCCCTTGTCCATGAACGTGTATATGGTGGCCTTGGTGGCTTGATAATAAGCCTAGGAAAGTATGTGGTCTAAGAACAACCAAGTATGCATAGATGTGTTTAGTTTTTAACCATTAGATCATATTTAATTACAACTTGGTCTCCAAGTGTTGTAAGTTTCCTAGTAAGCTTCCTAACCTCCTCTTCATGCTATAAATAGAGAGCTCATTCCATCCTTTCTTCATAAATAAAACGCCACAACACAATCCCTAGCTCCATGATCCTTTGATCTTCAAACTACAAGTTACACTACAAAGTTCAAGGTCTTAGTATACTCTACCTAGTTCTTAAGTTTGTTTGGTGATTCCATGGTTGAATTAGGAGCTACACAAGGTTACTAGGGCTGAAGTTAAATGGTTTTCTCAAGAGTTAGATCAAGGCTAGCAAGGGTTACAAGAGTTATGGTAAAGGGTTTACAAGCATAGGTTTAGTGTCCTAGTTCATACTTGACTTCCTTTCTTAAGTGAAAGCCAAAAGTTGTAAGAAACCCTTATACACTTTCTTGCTCAATATCATTTCATGCTTATTATGTTTCTTTCATGCTATATATGGTCTTTGTATTGTGTTCATGATGTTTAAAAATGGATAAAACAAGTATTGGTATACATATGTTAACATATGACAAGTAAACAAGCAAACTAGTGATTTTTATGAAAAACCACGACCACAATAGTATAACTTTGATATTTGACACTTACTTACTGTTAAAAAGGACTTAACAAGGAAAACATAGCAATTTGAATCACCCAAAACGAGTACACGAGTCAAAAGTTATGACCATTTGAAGTTAGCGAAACCAAAACAGCAAATCTGCCTAAATAGCATTCTGATCAAATTATGATTTTGAAAGTCCCACTTCTGCTCCGATTCATCAAAAAGTTAAAACACGAAAGTTGTCCGGAACGACGTTTTCGTTCAGGAACAAAGAAGCTCGAGACCTGAAAATGCTTTCTGAGTGATAAATTTCTTCAAATTCTTAACAGCCCATTTTTAGACCAAAGTTACTATATAATGATTATATTTAGATGAGACCAAGAGGTCTAATGACCTAAAGCCAAGACCACAACCATGGCTAAAGCCAAGGTTGAGTCTCAAGACCATGGTAACAATGACCAAGGTCACGGCAAAGCCACGGCTAAAGATCATATAACTATTAAAGATCAAAAAGCTTATATATATATATATATATATATATATATATATATATATATATATATATATATATATATATATATATATATATATGTTATCAAATACTACAATAGTAGGGAGCCTCATGTGAGGAGTTCATTGAGTAAGCCGTCGAGACGAGTTGTGGATTTACGAGTTAAAGTGTCCTGGCTCCTCGAACGTTTACTCCATGACTTCTGAATTATGTCGGCCCGAACGGTAGTAAGAGATATACAACTTATACATGTTTCATAGACCACTTATATTCTGAAGACTTACACTATATACTAAAGTACTACATCATGAACATTATGCAAGACATATATTGGCAATTCTTCGTATTCTTAGACGTTACTCCAAACCTAAGTCGCAACGTTCTATTATAGGCTGCTCTTAGAGACTTTCGCGATTCGACTTTCATTTCTCATTACATAGACTTAAGGTGAGTCATAGCCCCTACTCTTTTCGTACTTGTTTTAACTATTGGGGGGGATACATGCTCAACTACTTGTTTACTTGTACAAATACTCAAAACGTCTATACTTGACTGTGTTATACTTGATTGCTTACATACATGACTGGGTTATACTTAATTGCGTTATTCTATTTATTGACTAGTAGTTGTCTTTGGGAATTGACTCCCAGTTGTCTTTGGGAAGTGGCTCCCAGTTGTCTTTGGGAATTGACTCCCAGTTGTCTTTGATACATCCTAACATTTGCGAATGTTGGATACATCATAAAAGTGAGGTCTTCGGAGATGAAGTAGAGACTCACTTCTAATTGCTTAAATTGTCTTGATGAACTTATACATGTCTTATTCATACTATATATGTTAGCAGTGGGTTGTGAACACACAGGTTACAAGTCTCTTATGGCGGGACTTGTAACTGAGTGGATTCACGATGCCTTTGTTGTGTGAACATTCTTTTAAGGTTTTTCAACTATTTTAAGACAAACTCTATGAACTCACCAACCATTGTGTTGACACTTTAGCATGTTTATCTCAGGTTAGTAAGGCGATAGCTAGTGCGTGGAACTTAGAGTCAAGCTGCATATTCTGAAGACTTACGCTTTTATCATTTACCATTCAAAACATTTTGTATACATTTATGTATCATACTTTGGAATCTCATGTTTGTAACTTTGAATTCATTAATCGAATGGTAACTTTTCAAAACGTCTCATTTAGAGTTCGTTTTCTATAACTTGTACTTTGTATTATGAAGTAGCACCCCTATGACACAGTCTTCCGCTGCGGTATTTTGGGGGTGTTACACATATGATTCTGCTCAGCAATTTTATCAACCAGTTCCCTATGAAAACAGTGAGTCGGTGTACTACTCTAACTCTAATGACGATGAAGATGATGACTTCAATACGTTGAATCAAGGACTTGCTCTCATTGCTCGTGCCTTTAGCAAATTCTCAAACAAGACTAACAACCGTCTTCATTCTTCATCAAACACTAGGAATCAAGCTGTCATTGAAGATGGAAGGGTTGAGATAAGAATCGATATAATGGACGCTCAGGTGGTTATTCAGGAAATTCTGGAAATGAACGAAGGTTCAACAACAATGGAGGGTTCAGAAACAACTCAGGTGTTACTCAGCAAAGGAATGAAAATGTTTCAACTGGGAACTCTAACTCAGGGAATGCAGTATGGTGCTACAACTGCAATGAGAAAGGTCATATTGCAACTGCATGTCCAAAACCGAGAACTCGGGGCAGTAAGTTTCACAAGCAGGCATTACTAATGGCTCTCAAAGATGAAAAGGAAGGACATTTCGCTGAGCAGGAGAACAGCTTCATGGCAAATGCGTACAACGATGATGACATGGAAGATCTGGAAGCAAATGCAGCTGTGATGCTTATGGCCAACATGCAGGAACTTCAAATGAATGATTCAATCCCAGTATATGACACTGATGGCTTGTCTCAAGTACATGATCTTAATACATGCCTCATACATGAAATAGCATCACCATCTGTTTCTGAATCAAATAAGGCGCAAGTTGTTCCATCTGACTCATCTTTATCATCTCAAGAAGATGAACAAATAAACACAGTTGTTACATTTGATCACGACATAGCTGTTTCATTTGATAATCCTATTGAGAATGATAAACATGATTCTATAGAACAACATGAACCATTGTATGATCCAGACCCTGACCTTATATTGTTGTCTAAACAACTAAACGCTCAACAATTGCAAATAATGAAATGCAATGAGATAAATAAAGCTTTAAAAGAGACAAATAAGTCACTTACCAGAGACATTGAGTGTTACAAAATACAACTTTCAAATCTGGAACACAAGGTTAAACATGAAAAAAGTTTTGAAAAAGCTTTTCAAGAACATTACAATAAAGAACAAGATCTTCAACACAAAATGCAAGATTTAATCGAGTCAAACGGAAAGTTGGTTTCAAAACTTGAAAGTGACAAATGTGAACTTCAAAAATAGGTTGAACAACTTAAAAAGGAACTTTCAAAAACAGAGACAGAGTTGTCAATTTGCAAAAAGGATTTTTGTGAACATAAGATACGAAAAAGGAAATATATAGATAATTTACTTGGTGACATTGTTGATCTTGAAAACAACTCAAAGAATTTCGTAATATTGTTTACAAAACAGGGGGCTCTGTCACTACAATTCAGAAGTTTACTTTAAAACCGAGACCCGATAAAGGTTTTGCAATTGGTGATTACAAATCAATGTTTCTTCATAAAGTGTTCAAACAAAATCCTAAACTTTACAGTATGGAATGTATGCGTGATGACATAATTGTGCGTACTATTGTTTATGATACAGAGGAAAAGGAAGAACTTGAAGAAGAGAGTCGATCAAAAATGAGTCAAGTTGAAAATTGGACACCATATGATTATTCAAAAGCTCCTCACATTTCTGAATCTTTTGTTCCTCAAAAGGAAATTCCTGAAAAATCTTGGTTTGTCACTGAGTCATATGTGTCATCTTCTAATGCGGCTCCGGTCCAAACTGTGACACAAGTAAATGGTCCTTTACCATCTTCTGGTGAAGTAACACCTTTACCAAAAAGTTCTCGTGTTTTAAATTATTTCAAACCTTTTATGGAGGACATAGAAATTTTGGAGGAAACAATTGAACGTAATTTAGAAATAAAAATTGAAACTTTTCAATCTGCTTACGAGCGTGAAAAGTGTTAGGTCACCATTTTGTAAACACAAGCATAATAATGATAGAAATGAGATGAGAGAAGAGATTGGGTGATTATATGATAAAGAGAAATATAAGTGCAATAGTTTCCTTAAGAAATCAAATAACCAACCAACTATTACATGATACTAAGACTTCTATTTATAGGGAAGGAGCTAGGGCAACACTCCCTCTCCTTCCACTATCCAAATCGTGTGGGCTTTAAAGCCCATGGACCTTTTGTCTAAAGCCTAGTAAACTTGTAACAATATTGTAAGTAAATAATAGCTTAAGCAACCTATAATTACAAATGACCGAGACTTCATAAAATAGTGAAAACTATGATCCCAACAATCTACCCCTAAGGGTCGGTCATCATGGTTGCTTGACGTCTTCATCTTTGTCGTTTGACTTGTGACATGTAAATCTCTAGACGTCTTCAAAAATGATTTGAATGATAATGAATGTACTTTGCTCTTTGTCTTTGTTCTTTGGTGATGATGTAGTGATTGTGTTATGAAGTAATCTGCCGTTCGTCACTCCTGCGTCTGTGGTGGTTGTGCGCCATTCCAACATACCCATACATCTTCGGATTTTGACATGCACGAAGTTCCTTTTCATACTATGAGATCTTTAGTCTTTAAACTTTGGAGATTCTTCTTTATTGATGTAGAATCATTCTTTGAATTTTGTGGTGTTAAGATCTTTGGGGGAGCTTTCTTAGACTTCAAGATGTATGTATGAGCATGTTGGAATCTACCATCATGGAAGTGAGGTACCTGCGAGTAAACAATTAGCAATAAAACAACCGGTACTTACGGATAAGGAATTAGAGCTCATCAACAGCATATTGTGAAGACTCCTTCTAATCCTTATCCAGGCCGTTCCCATATCAGATACTCCCGAAGGAGCTTACGAGACCTACTAAGTAGTTCAATGACTAGGTGAGTCGCTGGGGATCACTCCACGACTGTAGACCGCTATGGAACCACCGCAAACACTAAGCGTAACCCTTGTGAGGTTACCGAAGTGACCTGCTATCAGGGCTGTTTGATGTTGACCCTGGCAGGATTTCCGTTCAATCATTGAGAAATACTGACGTAATCCTCTCATAAACGTTCTCGGCAGATTGCTAAGATCTGCGAAGGACTCGATAATTTACAACTGATGCCCATTGATGTAGAATACCAGTTGTAGAAATACTAAGTGTTCCTAAGAGATCTTTGATGTATCTCAAGGCTCTAGACTCTATAAGTGCACACCTAGGTTTCTTATGCGGAGACAGGGGAGGAGTCTCCTGCTTCAATATCAACCGTCTCTAAGAGATAGGTCGATAGGTTACGCGGGTTCCCCGTGAGAATGAAACAAGTCCTTTTAAGAGAACTTGAGTAGTTAAGAAGGTTTAGTGCATTGCGTCACTGGGTCCATGACGACTTTGTCTTCAATACCGCTGTTGTCTTTAGCAACAACCAGTAGCATACGTATTGAACCCGGTGTCTGCCCTAAGGTTGAACATATGGAGGGCTATTTCTTTTCACCCTTTTCCTTACTTTTCTTTTTAATTCTTCAACTCCTTCTTTCCCTTTCATTCTTTTCTCCTTTTTTTTGTATCATACCTAAGGACTTCTAATTCTAACTATGGGAGATGTCCTTGGGTAGATCCCTCCGGCTCTGGTGGATCATAGGACTGATATGCCTATCTTAATCACCTTATAACTCCGACAGTAGCCAAGAAACCTTTGATTGAAAATCTCTCAAAGTGTTTGTGTTAATCAAATATTTTGTTTAACACTTTGAGAGTTTTGTGTACACTTTTGAAGGGCTCCCCCTGCACATGTGCTCATAAGTATTTAATAAATTTGCACATGTGGGAGGAGCAAGCACTTTTGAATTGATCCACTTTCCGTGAACAAGACCGATTCGAGACACGCTTACATCACTAGTTAAACTAGCTTGAAGTTATTACCCGGCCTGATCAAGTTCACAGAAAGTTTCTCAAGACGGTACATTTCTACTAAGACATATCCTTTTCGAGACACGCTTACGTGGCTAGTTAAAGAGATACATTGTCAGCTTTTAGGTGACAACTAGCTCTAGTAACTAACTTGATGTTATTACCCGTCGAGGATAAGTCCTTTCGATATTACTAACTTTTATTGTTTCATCAATTCCTGGGTCAATGCTGAGTCTAGCTCGTACATGATACACCTTTTGAGCTTTTACTTCGTATATTTTAATCACTTTTTCATTTTCTCCCCCTCAAAAATAGCATATAAAATGATGTTTTTGACAAACTTTTAGATTAAAATATGCCTTTTGAGTCTTACGGGGAGATTCACCAAGAATTTTTTATTTAGAGCAAAGTATTTTGTTTTTTACAAGTGCTCCCCCTCAACAAGTGATTAGGTCTTATTGAGGTGAAATACTTGTCCTTTTGAGCAGAATTATGAAAATCATAAATGTTTGATTAATTCTACTCAAAAGTAAGAAGCCTTCGCTCCTTATATTAGGATTGAGGCACTGAAGCGTACCTCAGGGTCCTTTCTTTACAAGTTCGGGTTGTGCACTGTAATGCGCGCACAAGCCATTGTGAAATTCAATCAAATGAAACAATTTGATATTAAAAAAAATAACCAAATGTACCAAGTTAATCTTCGTCAGGAAGTGGAGCATCAAAGTCAGTGAACTTGGGTTCTGGTCTTTCGAAGTTTCTGACAGGAAACGATGGTCTGGCACCGATATAGCTTTCCAGTCGTCTGATCTGTTCCCGTCGAAATAACCTTTCTTCAATCGTTAAGACAAAGTTACGAACTTGTCTTCTTATGCTGGATTTCCATCTAGGTTGTTCTCCCTTAGCTATCTTTCGGCGATCATCATTCAACCTTTTGACAAGCCCATCACGAACAGATTTGAGTGTAACATCACAGAATTTGTGTACCTCATCGAACCTCATGAAACTTTATAGCTTTTTGTTGTTGATGTAGGTGAAACCAAAAGGATCTTGGTTGAGAGTAAACTGTGACGTTTGATAGATTTCATCAAATGTGAATTGCGGCTTTGTCAAATTCATCTTCTGTTGGTAACTTTCCACTCCAAGCTGAAGATCTTCCACTCTTTCTTGAACTATCAAGCGTCGGATGTAAAGAAGTAGTGATGCCATGAAGTTGTACTAAACATCTCTATCAAATCCACGGATTCTTCCTTGAACCTTTTCGAGATACATGTCTTCGATGTCATTGAGATTAAGGTCTGGAAAGTCTGCTTCAGAGAACTTGTACTTCTTTCCATCTTGTCGTTTAACAACAATTTCACGCATGAATATGTAGTTAAACCGCTGCGACTCTTGAATCTCCAAGATAGCGATGATCTTAGATTTTTGCTTCACATTTTCCAATGATTTCTCTCCTAATCTGCTGGTATAACCGAGACGACGATGTTCTGGCCAGTGTTGAATTCCATGTAGTGCATCTCTGTCGTAAGCTACGATGGAGTTGCTGAAAATACGAGTGGTTTCTTCAATGGCAGGAATTTCGTATCTTGCGGCAGGTACTGAGATTGTGAATGAGGAAGCGTATTTCTTCTTGGATGTCTCCTGAGTGAGTTGGATGTTACGAAGATCTTTGTTGAAGAAGAAGCTGTAAGGTATCTTAGGTTTGTCTGGAAATCCTTTCAAAGGTAATGGTTTGGTCCAGTCAGTGAAGTAAGGTTTTTCATGATTCTTGGAACTGAGATCGATATTCACTTCTGGATTTAGCCAGTCAAAGTCGGTAGACATTGCACTAGCTATATTCTGCATATGATACTCGTATTCGACTTTGTTTCCAGATCTTTTCTTGAGGAATTCTTGTGCATCCCTATTGATTCTTCTGAGCTTTGCCTTTGTGAGTTTGTCGATCTGAAGATCCTTCATAATGACTTGGGTAAACTGTAGAGTGTTACCAGGAAGTGGTTCTTATTCTTCGAGAGGAGGTTGAGCTTGGACCATTTCTGTCAGCCAATCATTCTGAGGAGTGTCATCATTGTCGAGCCATGAATGACGTCTTTTCTTCTTTGATTTCTTGGACTTAGCTGTAGCATTTTTGTCTTTAGCCTTGGATGGTGACGATGGTTTAGCATGAGAATCAAGAATAGGTGGAGCATGGTAATCGGTGTTAGGTTGACCCTGGTAGTCATCTGTAGGTTCCATGAATGTTTCCGCTTCTTCAGTTTGACCTTGACCAGTAGCTGAGGGTTGTTGTTGATTTCCAGGATGAGTGGAGTCCTTTTGTGGTTGTAGAGACGATGAGGGACCGGTTCCAGACTTAGATTTCTTTCTTTTAGTATTTGGGTCAGGATCATCATCTTTTCTTGTCCTTTTCAGGGTTCCAGCTGCATCTTTGCATGACTCTTTGGATATGTAAGCCACCATAGCATCATAAAGTGCCTTTTCTTCAGCAGTTTGTGTGGTTTTGGAGGCAATGTTGTCGAAGAGTTTGGCAAGCATGTCATTGAAGGACAATTCAGGGACGGTTGGAGCCACAGTAGAAGGTTTTGCGGTGTGAAGCGTGAATGGTGTAGTAGACAACATTTTTCTCGTAACACTTCTGATTCTGTGATCCAAGTTGTCCTTGATTGGTTCAAGAAGCTTTGCTACTTCAGGAGTGATCATATCAACTAGATTTTTAGTGAGAAAATCATGTGTTGCAGTCCTGATAAATCCTGTGTAATCAGAGTGCAAGAACTTATCGATCAGCTGCTTTGACTCCTGGAAATCCTCAACTTGTTTGGTAAGACTTGTAACCATGTTGGTGAGTTTGTTGACTTGCTCCTGAAGATCAACTGGTTGTTTCGGTTCATTGATTGAATGCTGTTTTGATGCGGTTTCAGAAGGTGTGGGAGATGAATGCTCAGGTGATGATTCGGACGATGACTCGTTGTGAGAGTTTGAAGAAGAAGCAGGAGGAGTCGGATCCTTTGGTGGAGAGTCTTGAGGAGGTGGAGGTTGTGCTGGGGAAGTCTGCTGAGAAGATGACTTAAGAAATATGTTGGTGTCGAACGCGTTCTTCTCTTCGTTTTCCTTTCTACGACGTTCCTCTGCTTCCTCTGCTTCTCGTACAAGAAACTCTGGAGTAATGAGGTATTCATGTTCCTGATCCGTAGCTATGTTCTCTTGTCCACCAACATTCTCTTCTATATTAGCAGTTTCTGCCATGTTGACATCTCCTGTTTTGTCTGTATCTTTAACGGTGTTATTAGGCTGTGGAGCTGATTCTGACGTTGTGGACACAGTGGGAGGAATCATGCTGCTTGTAGCTCCTACATGTTCTGACTGATCAATAGGTGGTGGTGTTGGAGGTTGAGACATATGTCGGCTTTCGAGACTTGCTTTCCTTTGTTCTTTGCGAAGTCGCTTTTCTTCAGCTCGTGTGTCGACAACTATACTTTTAAGTTTGCATTTATCGACCAATGGTTCAACGATTGGTTCGTCTTCATCATCATTAGGCTCATTAATAGTGACTCCTTTTCTTTTCCTTGTCTCTTCTTCGTAAGTTTCAAGACTTTGTTGTATGGCAATCTCAGTTGCAGGGAATCTTTCTTCAGGTGCTCATACTCTCAGTTCATAATCTGGTTCTTCTTCTTCAGATTCCGTGTGGAACTCGGATTCGGTGTCAGAAGGTGGAGGTGTAGGTTCATCCCGAATAAAGTACTCAGGAGTTGCCTTCTTCTTAGGCTTGGTGGCAGGTGTAGACTTGGATGTAGGTTTAGGTTTGGCAGAAGACTTGGGTTTAACAGATGGTTTAGTCTTGGGTGCAGCCTTAGACTTTGTCTGAGGTGAGCCAGTGGTGCTTATAGTGCTCCCAGACTTCACACCTCCTCTGCTTCGAATCTTTATAGTGGCTTCTTCCTGTACCCCTTTGTAAGCATTATCATACAGCTTGTAGTTCAGACTCTTCTTGATTTTGTCATCAAGAAGGTATTCGGGAAGCCTCATTCCTTTGATTTTGGTTAAGGAAGTGGTTGTCTTGATGAATGAGGTGGTGAAGTCGTCCTCGAAGAGGTGCTTCGGCTCATTAGGATCAGCCATCCTCTTGATGAATTCTGGAGTGTCTTTGCAGAGATGTTCTATGAGAAGCTTGGTGAATCTTGTGAATGGTATCATAGTCTTCACATGTTCGGTTTGAATACTGTGGACTATATCATTCATGATAGGAACTGCAAAGTCAATAGGAGTCAGAGTCACCATTCCCCAGAATGTTTGCAAATGTTCGAGCCTAGGATGTTCATGACCACTTTTTCTTCCTGATATTGATCTTACAACCAACAGACAGAATGTTCTCCAAGGCTGAGGGATATTCTTGGCATTGAATCAGGAAAGCTTGATTAGCGGTACGTCATCATCAACCTCATATCCTAACTCAATGAAGAAATCAAGAAGATCCAGTTCAGGTAGTATAGGAGCAAATTCGTTGTCAGTTTGGGGCAGGAGAAGGGTTGTACGAAGAACGTCGTGATCTACAGTGTAGTCTTGGCGATCCAATGTAACAGTGAAAGACTCATCATCCAAGTTAGCCTTAGCAGTAAGCCAGAATTGATGAAGGTAGAACAGAGGAACTGAAGTAGAACAGATGAGCAGATGTTTGCATGGATGTGCAAGTAGAATATCTTTCACAATCATGCACGAGTTCTTTGTAATTTTCAGTTTGTCGAAATCAACTCGTGGATTGTTGTTGCCAGTCGTGACATTGTAGTTTTCGGGAGTGATGTCCTCTATGGTGAGCAGTGGAAGACTTTGTTCAGTGACGTTCTCATTGTGTTCAGCCATGTTAATCTCAAAAACATCACCATGAACCAAACATCCAAATTTGTTACGTGTGAGCACAGTTTTGAGTTTGGTTATTGATATCTACTTAAGACGATTAAGCACGAATGTTTCATTATGTTATGTGTGAAGTGTCATATAATGCATACTTGAAGTATCATTGATCATTTAGAATCACGAAATCAATTATACAATGCAATGTCTCACAAATAAGCACAATTGATATAAACAATTCATTGTTACATCACATTACACAACAATATACACAATAATGAGTTTGGTTATTGATATCTACTTAAGACAATTAAGCACGAATGTTTCATTATGTTATGTGTGAAGTGTCATATAATGCATACTTGAAGTATCATTGATCATTTAGAATCACGAAATCAATTATACAATGCAATGACTCACAAATAAGCACAATTGATATCTATTTAAGACAATTAAGCACGAATGTTTCATTCTGTTATGTGTGAAGTGTCATATAATGCATACTTGAAGTATCATTGATCATTTAGAATCACGAAATCAATTATACAATGCAATGTCTCACAAATAAGCACAATTGATATACACAATTCATTGTTATATCACATTACACAACAATAATGAGTCACAACAAAGTTACATGTATACAAAAATGACAAGGCCTAAATGAGATTTCGGAAAAAATATTAAAAAAAAACACCATTTATCGCAAACCTGTATTGAGAAAAAATTTCGAAAAAATGTTACTAAGAATTTTATCAAGAAAGTTAATTTATCGAGAAAATTCTTATCTGTAAAATTTTTTTCGAGATCTTTCCTTTATCCAAGATTTGCGAAAGTTTTCAAGTTTTCAAAAAATCAATTCTCGATAAATCTTTTCGCAAACCTAGTGATTTCGAAATTTATTGTTCAAAGAGTAATTTCAAAAAAATAATAATTTCGAAAAAAACTGATTTTGAACAAAATTATCGAAATCATGAGTTTCTCAATAAGTTTTTCATAGATTGCCAAAAAAACTTGAATTTCTCGAAAAAATTCTTATACAAGAATCATTCGAATTTGACGTCAAACGTAAGTTTGTTTTGCGAATATCTTATCCAATGATTCAGGCCTGTCACAAAGATTTGATAAACACCAATTAGATACAATCAATGTTCACGTTTAACTAAGATCTCGATAATAATCAAGAATAAGTTCTCGATATTTATTCAATATTTGAGACTAATGAGCATGAATGGTTCTAGCATATCACTAACATATGTAAGAGACATGTTATAGCAGCATACAACACATTTGGACTCAGTTAGATCGAATTAAACTATGATCGAGGCATACTAGCTTATCGAGAATCAAACATCAATGGTGTAGATCAACAACATTACTTCAAACATGCATACTTGAGACCATAGAAACATATCCCACCAATAAAACAAAGCAAGCAAACACAGAATCTACCAATCTCAAATCGACCATGTAACACCCCCAATTCATGGTTGCAGCGGAATTCAAACTGGGTGTTACTCGACGGCACAATAGTTACAATAATAGAAAACGAACTCCAATTGAGTCGTTTTAAAAGATTTATCATTCAAATTATATAAATATCAGAGATTTACAAAATGAGGTCCCAAATGGTTCCATGTTTACAATGTATAATAAATGTGTTTTTGAATGATAATAAAATTTATAGCCCTCCTGAGTATCCGTGTCCTTCTGTGCCATCCTTGATCGTCAAGAACCTGAAATACATGCTTGAGAGGTCAACACAAAGGTTTAGTGATATTCATAGAGTTTGTTTAATGTTTGAACACAATGTGTTGGTAGTTAAATCGTTGAACACAATAATCGTAGTGTTTGTAGTTAAATCGTTTGAACACAATAATCGTAGTGTTTGTAGTTAAATCGTTTGAACACAATAATCGTAGTGTGAGCTATAGACTCACACTCATAGTTAGAAAACAAAGATGGGCTACGTTGTTATATGCCCGGAAAGGTTATTAATTCACTAAGCTTATGACACCAAAACGTTAACGTGTACCAATATCGATCGGCAGATTTATCCCGGTAGGTACTTTGCCGTCATACCTAATGTCTCAAATATTAATGCATTTGTTTGAACTTAGTCAAAACAAATGGGATTCGTCAATCCCAATAGGCCTATTCATAATATTCGCGCTCACTCGCATGTAACCCTCGCAAGTGATTAAATGGTTCATAATAAGGGATCTTGGTTTGGCAAGGATGTTACTTAGTGATAATAAAACCAAGTCGAATAGCATACAGTAGAAAGCATTGTGTTCGAGTAGAAAAATAATAGCATGTATTCCCCCCAAGGGTTTGTAAAACATTGAAATAATGTAAAGTGGGGCTATGAACTCACCTTGAGTTGGATGATGTATAATGAGAATGATGGATATGCCGTAAGAACTTCTACGAGCAACCTAGAATAATCGTTGCAACTTAGGTTTGGAATAATGTCTAAGGAAACATAAACATGCCAATATATGTATGTCTTGCACTTAGTCCATGATGTGGTATGATGTATAATGTAAGTCGTTGAAAGAAATGATTCATGAAACATGTATGTCTTATATATCGTTTACTACCGTTCGGGCCGACATAATTCAGAAGTCATGTTAGTAAGCGTTCGAGGAGCCAGGACACTTGAATTCGTAAATCCACAACTCATCTCGACGGCTTACATAATGAACTCCTCACATGAGGCTCCCTACTATTGTAGTAGTTGATAAAATATATAGATATAAGTTTTGATCCGAAAAGTTACATGTCCGATATTTGAATAAACTTAGGAAAGTTTATTAGTACATGAAGATTGTTATTAGGGTATGTTTCATAGGTCTTGTATGACCATTTTTCCTTGTAATATCTCATGGTTCCTTTTTAAGTGAAGTAGATCCAAATTGCTTGTTCAAGTTCTCGCTAATTTCTTGTTTCATGTTTTCGCCTAAGTAAGCTTGTATGGTCGTTTCGCCATGGCCTAGCCATGACCTTTGGTCCTTGTTCCAAGGTCATGAGACACAACCTTGGCTCTAGCCATGGTGGTGGTCTTGATTATAGGTCATAAGACCTCTTGTTCCTATTAAAGTATAACCATAATCTAGTGACTTTCGCCTAAAAATGGGCTGTTTAGAAATTGAAGAATTTTATTACTCGGAAAGCGTTTTTAGGGCTCGAGCTTCTTTGTACCTGAACGAAAACGTCGTTCCGGACAACTTTCATGTTTTAACTTTTTGATGAATCGGAGCAGAAGTGGGACTTTTGAAAATCAAAATTTGATCAGAATGCTATTTAGGCAGTTTTGCCGAAAATCTTTGGTAACTTCAAATGAGCGTAACTTTTGACTCGTATACTCGTTTTAGGTGGTTCAAATTGCTATGGTTTCCTTGTTAAGTCCTCTACTGTAATATGTAATGATCAAATATCATATTTTTACCATTTTGATCAGGTCTTACCAAGAAAGTCACTAGTTTGCTTGTTATAGTAACTTGTCTTATGAATCATGTACAATAACTTGTTTTGCTCACTTTTATACATCATGGACATGGATACAAGACATAATATAGCACAAATAATATGTAAATAACATGAATATGATTATTTAACAAGAATCATGTTAGGGTTTGGCTTACAACTTTTGGCTTTCAAAGATGAAAGGAAGTTAACATGTAAGGATAGGACTTTGATAGACTTGCTTCAACCCACTTCACTTCATGCAATCTTTCTACTCTTGTAATCTTGAAAGATGGATGATGAAAGTTGAGGTGACTTGAGTGGATTCAAACTCAAGAGAAATCACCAAGTATATGAGGTTATGGAAGTGTTTGATGAATGATAACCTAACTAGAGTTTCTACCTTGAACTTGCACTTGAACCTTGCTAGAAATTGGAAGGAATTAAGCTAAGGATGGAATGGTTTTGGTGTTGGTGATGGACGGCACAAGGAAGGGATGGGGGGCTTTTATAGGGTCTTAAGGAGGTTACAAGCTTGACTTGTCAACACTTGGTGAGCAAGTGTTGACACATGTGATCATCTTAAGGCTTAAGCACAAGATTAAGCCACATGGTGATGACTCCCCCCCCCAAGGTCGGTTTGCATATCTTGGAGAACAAGGTGTGGACTTTTGATGATATTATCCAAGATACTTAGTTAGTTTTGACTCCGGGAAATGCCAATCGTAAATGATTAAGCCTCAAAACGTAAAACCGGGTGTCGTAAAATTATGGAACTTGAAAGTACTGTTAAACATGTCCATATGTTCCATAATAAAATATAAAATGAGTGGTAGGTTCCATTGGGGTGGTAAAACCCTGCTAAAACTGGAAACACGGGTCTAAAACGCGTAATACGTAAAACGTACGAATATTGCGTAAAATTGAGAAAAGTAAAATATTACTTTTCTAATAGGATAAAAATGATTTAAAATGACTTATAATGTCTAGACTGGGCTCAGTCTAGTGTCGGTTGGTATTAAATGTCTTTTAGACATCAAACCGTAAGCCTAAAAATCACGAAATGACTTATAAAATCAAGGAATGATTTTTGGTCAAAGGTGGAGGGAAAAATATGTTGACTTTTTCTAAAAAGTTGAAAACTCAAATCGTCTTAGAAACGCGGTGCAGGTATAGGCTAAGGTTACGGCTGAGTAAAAACGCTTAAAAACTGAAAATTCCAGTTTTTCACGGCCGAGGCTTATTTTGGTCATGTTTTTCTCAGTCATGATTTATTCTCAAATAAATCATGAGTGTGTCAAACATTTTTCTGATGCGGGGTCACTTAACGTGGTCGAGTTTCGTTGTGCGTAGAATTTCTGAATGACGTTTTACCCTAAAACGTGTAATTCCTTAATAACTTTCACGAAAAAGATCTGACGAATGTCAAACATTTAATTTGCCGTGGAAATGATTTATCACTCGAGAATATCAAATAAAAATCAAGTTTCGGGAAAATTTCGGGAAAAATGAATAGTAAAAGTAAATAGTGAAATTTTTCGGGAAAAGTAATTAACCTGAAAATGCGAATTGTTACAGTCTCTACCCCTTACGGGGAACTTCGTCCCGAAGTTCTTTGTGTGTCATATGTTGGAGTGGTGTCGATGAAAAGGTGTGGTTGCTTATGAGGACTAAAGTCTGGGGTTACCAGTGATGTAGTTTGATTTGTCGTTTCAGTGTATGGTGTAGGATGAGGCTTACTTTTATGTAGGAAAGGTATGGTAATAGTCGAATATCAAAGGAAATTGATATAGCAGTCGAATATTAATAGGAATTGAGATAGTAGTTGCAATCATAGCCTAGTAGGTAATCGGTTGTTGTACCTAGTGTTTATTAACTTCATACTTATGTTATTTCAGATACAAATAAGCCCCACTTGTTTATAATTCTTTATTTACATAGAGAGGCATCCCAAACAATGTAAATAGGGAAATATAAACTTATGATTCAGTGATTTACAATTTCTTTATTTAAATGAAAAGGCATCCCAATCCATTCAAATAATTACAAATCATCCTACTTAAGAATTCCCAACACAACATTTACAATTAGCCGGTGAGTTACAAGGTAGTGTATTATGAGATGATACTGGTGTTCCAAAAGTACAAGATGAATATTCAATCTTGTAAAGCTGATGAGGGTACTTGTGGTGTAACTAAGGATGATTTGAGCTTTAAAAGTGCATCAAGATCTGTTAATGAGCTTGTGGTTCCAATGGTTGTGAAGATAATGTTGTGATATGTTGATGAACAAAAGTGTGTAATGTATGCTTAACATTAATACTGTTAGGTATAGATGTTGAGTTGCTTTAAAAATCTTAAGAGATTTTAAAAATTTATGATGGAATGGTATCCTTAGGACCTAAACAGGATAGTACTTCTACACAATGAAGAGAATAATTGATAACTATCCCAAGATAGTAGTTCGGTTTATCTCATAAATGAAAATTTTCAAAAATGAATTTAGGTAGTACAAATAAGGTGTTAAGATCTTGCTGAGTGGTAAGGCACTATCGTGTCTCTAGATTGTTTTAATGTATTCTGGTGGTTTATCGTGTTCATGTAGGAAATCAATCTAAACATAACCCTAGTACAACTATTCTCAGTATTTGAAAATTTTAAGTCGAATATAGTTAGTCAGACTATATTCCACTGTCCCTAGGTTAAATAGTGGTGACTAGTCTATATTTAGCCAAGGTTCGATAAAATTTCCAAATACCTAAATTAGGTATACTTGTGATATGTCCGTTGCTTTCGGGAAACTGTCCACTAAACAAAGGCGATGTCAAATAATTCAGTTGCAAGTCCCGCCCATACAAGACTTGTAATCTATGTTTTCATATTCTATTGCATAGAAGATAGTAAGGGTAGGTATGTATGGAAAGGAAGTTTTAAGTAGTTCTAAAATAGAACATACTTGGCCAGGATCACGAACTTTTAATAATGAAGGTTTCATAAGAAAACTTTGATGAATGTAGGGCTGAACTTCAGCTTTTGTCGATGATGGATTAGTTTGTCTTTTAGAAATCTCATATTTCTTGTTTGGAAATCGATAGATTGTGATGGGTTTTTGATATCATATGAAATGATATTGATCATGTGATGGAATGATTCTAGAGACCATTGCACAAAACACAATGTCTCGGAAGTAGGTTAGACCATTGTGCAATTCACAATGTCTGGGAAGTAGGTTAGACCATTGTGTGACTCAAAACATTTGAGAAATGGTTAAGACCATTGTATAATACAATGTCTTGGAAAATAGGAAAGACCATTGCAATCAGTTACAATGTCTTGGACATAAAATGTTGGAGTAGGAACATGATTGGGAGAATGTGGTTGTGTCGAAATGCCCTAGAATAGGCATACGCATATATGTTTAGTCCATTGTTTAGATAAATGATTGAAAATAAACCGAGTTTATATATCAATATACTAATATGTTCATGTAGTATAAAATGCTTACAGGGAAATGCCCAATTATGTTTAGGGTACATATATTAATATGCAATTATGTTTGTGTAGCATAAAAATGTCTACGGGGAAATGCTCAAAATGGGTATATATGAATATACTAATATGTTTGTGTAGCATAACATGCTTACTAAGTCCATAATCGTCTGGAGGATGGAAGAAACGAAGATCGGAAGGCTATAAAATGTTTTTGCTTGTAGTGTAGTTATAGTTTAGGTCTCAATTAGACCCGTTTCTCTATAACCATGGCTCTGGTACCAATCTGTAACACCCCCAATTCATGGTTGCAGTGGAATTCAAACTGGGTGTTACTCGACGGCACAATAGTCACAATAATAGAAAACGAACTCCAATTGAGTCGTTTTAAAAGATTTATCATTCAAATTGTATAAATATTAGAGATTTACAAAATGAGGTCCCAAATGGTTCCATGTTTACAATGTATAATAAATGTGTTTTTGAATGATAATAAAATTTATAGCCCTCTTGAGTATCCGTGTCCTTCCGTGCCATCCTTGATCGTCAAGAACCTGAAATACATGCTTGAGAGGTCAACACAAAGGTTGAGTGATATTCATAGAGTTTGTTAAATGTTTGAACACAATGTGTTGGTAGTTACATCGTTGAACACAATAATCGTAGTGTTTGTAGTTAAATCGTTTGAACACAATAATCGTAGTGTGAGCTATAGACTCACACTCATAGTTAGAAAACAAAGATGGGCTACGTTGTTATATGCCCGGAAAGGTTATTAATTCACTAATCTTATGACACCAAAACGTTAACGTGTACCAATATCGATCGGCAGATTTATCCCGGTAGGTACTTTGCCGTCATACCTAATGTCTCAAATATTAATGCATTTGTTTGAACTTAGTCAAAACAAATGGGATTCGTCAATCCCAATAGGCCTATTCATAATATTCGCGCTCACTCGCAAGTAACCCTCGCAAGTGATTAAATGGTTCATAATAAGGGATCTTGGTTTGGCAAGGATGTTACTTAGTGATAATAAAACAAAGTCGAATAGCATACAGTAGAAAGCATTGTGTTCAAGTAAAAAAATAATAGCATGTATTCCCCCCAAGGGTTTGTAAAACATTGAAATAATGTAAAGTGGGGCTATGAACTCACCTTGAGTTGGATGATGTATAATGAGAATGATGGATGTGCCGTAAGAACTTCTACGAGCAACCTAGAATAATCGTTGCAACTTAGGTTTGGAATAATGTCTAAGGAAACATAAACATGCCAATATATGTATGTCTTGCACTTAGTCCATGGTGTGGTATGATGTATAATGTAAGTCGTTGAAAGAAATGATTCATGAGACATGTATGTCTTATATATCGTTTACTACCGTTCGGGCCAACATAATTCAGAAGTCATGTTAGTAAGCGTTCGAGGAGCCAGGACACTTTAATTCGTAAATCCACAACTCATCTCGACGGCTTACATAATGAACTCCTCACATGAGGCTCCCTACTATTGTAGTAGTTGATAAAATATATAGATATAAGTTTTGATCCGAAAAGTTACATGTCCGATATTTGAATAAACTTAGGAAAGTTTATTAGTACATGAAGATTGTTATTAGGGTATGTTTCATAAGTCTTGTATGACCATTTTTCCTTGTAATATCTCATGGTTCCTTTTTAAGTGAAGTAGATCCAAATTGCTTGTTCAAGTTCTCGCTAATTTCTTGTTTCATGTTTTCGCCTAAGTAAGCTTGTATGGTCGTTTCGCCATGGCCTAGCCATGACCTTTGGTCCTTGTTCCAAGGTCATGAGACACAACCTTGGCTCTAGCCATGGTGGTGGTCTTGATTATAGGTCATAAGACCTCTTGTTCCTTTTAAAGTATAACCATAATCTAGTGACTTTCGCCTAAAAATGGGCTGTTTAGAAATTGAAGAATTTTATTACTCGGAATGTGTTTTTAGGGCTCGAGCTTCTTTATTCCTGAACGAAAACGTCGTTCCGGACAACTTTAGTGTTTTAACTTTTTGATGAATCGGAACAGAAGTGGGACTTTCAAAATCAAAATTTGATCAGAATGCTATTTAGGCAGTTTTGCCGGAAATCTTTGGTAACTTCAAATGAGCGTAACTTTTGACTCGTATACTCGTTTTAGGTGGTTCAAATTGCTATGGTTTCCTTGTTAAGTCCTCTACTGTAATATGTAATGATCAAATATCATATTTTTACCATTTTGATCAGGTCTTACCAAGAAAGTCACTAGTTTGCTTGTTATAGTAACTTGTCTTATGAATCATGTACAATAACTTGTTTTGCTCACTTTTATACATCATGGACATGGATACAAGACATAATATAGCACAAATAATATGTAAATAACATGAATATGATTATTTAACAAGAATCATGTTAGGGTTTGGCTTACAACTTTTGGCTTTCAAAGATGAAAGGAAGTTAACATGTAAGGATAGGACTTTGATAGACTTGCTTCAACCCACTTCACTTCATGCAATCTTTCTACTCTTGTAATCTTGAAAGATGGATGATGAAAGTTGAGGTGACTTGAGTGGATTCAAACTCAAGAGAAATCACCAAGTATATGAGGTTATGGAAGTGTTTGATGAATGATAACCTAACTAGAGTTTCTACCTTGAACTTGCACTTGAACCTTGCTAGAAATTGGAAGGAATTAAGCTAAGGATGGAATGGTTTTGGTGTTGGTGATGGACGGCACAAGGAAGGGATGGGGTGCTTTTATAGGGTCTTAAGGAGGTTACAAGCTTGACTTGTCAACACTTGGTGAGCAAGTGTTGACACATGTGATCATCTTAAGGCTTAAGCACAAGATTAAGCCACATGGTGATGACTCCCCCCCCCCCCCCAAGGTCGGTTTACATATCTTGGGGAACAAGGTGTGGACTTTTGATGATATTATCCAAGATACTTAATTAGTTTTGACTCCGGGAAATGCCAATCGTAAATGATTAAGCCTCAAAACGTAAAACCGGGTGTCGTAAAATTATGGAACTTGAAAGTACTGTTAAACATGTCCATATGTTCCATAATAAAATATAAAATGAGTGGTAGGTTCCATTGGGATGGTAAAACCCTGCTAAAACTGGAAACACGGGTCTAAAACGCGTAATACGTAAAACGTACGAATATTGCGTAAAATTGAGAAAAGTAAAATATTACTTTTATAATAGGATAAAAATAAATTAAAATGACTTATAATATCTAGACTGGGCTCAGTCTAGTGTCGGTTGGTATTAAATGTCTTTTAGACATCAAACCGTAAGCCTAAAAATCACGAAATGACTTATAAAATCAAGGAATGATTTTTGGTCAAAGGTGGAGGGAAAAATATGTTGACTTTTTCTAAAAAGTTGAAAACTCAAATCGTCTTAGAAACGCGGTGCAGGTATAGGCTAAGGTTACGGCTGAGTAAAAATGCTTAAAAACTGAAAATTCCAGTTTTTCACGGCCGAGGCTTATTTTGGTCATGTTTTTCTCAGTCATGATTTATTCTCAAATAAATCATGAGTGTGTCAAACATTTTTCTGATGCGGGGTCACTTAACGTGGTCGAGTTTCGTTGTGCGTAGAATTTCTGAATGACGTTTTACCCTAAAACGTGTAATTCCTTAATAACTTTCACGAAAAAGATCTGACGAATGTCAAACATTTAATTTGCCGTGGAAATGATTTATCACTCGAGAATATCAAATAAAAATCAAGTTTCGGGAAAATTTCGGGAAAAATGAATAGTAAAAGTGAATAGTGAAATTTTCCGGAAAAGTAATTAACCTGAAAATGCGAATTGTTACAGTCTCTACCCCTTACGGGGAACTTCGTCCCGAAGTTCTTTGTGTGTCATATGTTGGAGTGGTGTCAATGAAAAGGTGTGGTTACTTATGAGGACTAAAGTCTGAGGTTACCAGTGATGTAGTTTGATTTGTCGTTTCAGTGTATGGTGTAGGATGAGGCTTACTTTTATGTAGGAAAGGTATGGTAATAGTCGAATATCAAAGGAAATTGATATAGCAGTCGAATATTAATAGGAATTGAGATAGTAGTTGCAATCATAGCCTAGTAGGTAATCGGTTGTTGTACCTAGTGTTTATTAACTTCATACTTATGTTATTTCGGATACAAATAAGCCCCACTTGTTTATAATTCTTTATTTACATAGAGAGGCATCCCAAACAATGTAAATAGGGAAATATAAACTTATGATTCAGTGATTTACAATTTCTTTATTTAAATGAAAAGGCATCCCAATCCATTCAAATAATTACAAATCATCCGACTTAAGAATTCCCAACACAACATTTACAATTAGCCGGTGAGTTACAAGGTAGTGTATTATGAGATGATACTGGTGTTCCAAAAGTACAAGATGAATATTCAATCTTGTAAAGCTGATGAGGGTACTTGTGGTGTAACTAAGGATGATTTGAGCTTTAAAAGTGCATCAAGATCTGTTAATGAGCTTGTGATTCCAATGGTTGTGAAGATAATGTTGTGATATGTTGATGAACAAAAGTGTGTAATGTATGCTTAACATTAATACTGTTAGGTATAGATGTTGAGTTGCTTTAAAAATCTTAAGAGATTTTAAAAATTTATGATGGAATGGTATCCTTAGGACCTAAGCAGGATAGTACTTCTACACGATGAAGAGAATAATTGATAACTATCCCAAGATAGTAGTTCGGTTTATCTCATAAATGAAAATTTTCAAAAATGAATTTAGGTAGTACAAATAAGGTGTTAAGATCTTGCTGAGTGGTAAGGCACTATCATGTCTCTAGATTGTTTTAATGTATTCTGGTGGTTTATCGTGTTCATGTAGGAAATCAATCTAAACATAACCCTAGTACAACTATTCTCAGTATTTGAAAATTTTAAGTCGAATATAGTTAGTCAGACTATATTCCACTGTCCCTAGGTTAAATATTGGTGACTAGTCTATATTTAGCCAAGGTTCGATAAAATTTCCAAATACCTAAATTAGGTATACTTGTGATATGTCCGTTGCTTTCGGGAAACTGTCCACTAAACAAAGGCGATGTCAAATAATTCAGTTTGAAAGTCCCGCCCATACAAGACTTGTAATCTATGTTTTCATATTCTATTGCATAGAAGATAGTAAGGGTAGGTATGTATGGAAAGGAAGTTTTAAGTAGTTCTAAAATAGAACATACTTGGCCAGGATCACGAACTTTTAATAATGAAGGTTTCATAAGAAAACTTTGATGAATGTAGGGCTGAACTTCAGCTTTTGTCGATGATGGATTAGTTTGTCCTTTAGAAATCTCATATTTCTTGTTTGGAAATCGATAGATTGTGATGGGTTTTTGATATCATATGAAATGATATTGATCATGTGATGGAATGATTCTAGAGACCATTGCACAAAACACAATGTCTCGGAAGTAGGTTAGACCATTGTGCAATTCACAATGTCTGGGAAGTATGTTAGACCAATTTGTGACTCAAAACATTTGAGAAATGGTTAAGACCATTGTATAATACAATGTCTTGGAAAATAGGAAAGACCATTGCAATCAGTTACAATGTCTTGGACATAAAATGTTGGAGTAGGAACATGATTGGGAGAATGTGGTTGTCTCGAAATGCCCTAGAATAGGCATACGCATATATGTTTAGTCCATTGTTTAGATAAATGATTGAAAATAAACCGAGTTTATATATCAATATACTAATATGTTCATGTAGTATAAAATGCTTACGGGGAAATGCCCAATTATGTTTAGGGTACATATATTAATATGCAATTATGTTTGTGTAGCATAAAAATGTCTACGGGGAAATGCTCAAAATGGGTATATATGAATATACTAATATGTTTGTGTAGCATAACATGCTTACTAAGTCCATAATCGTCTGGAGGATGGAAGAAACGAAGATCGGAAGGCTATAAAATGTTTTTGCTTGTAGTGTAGTTACAGTTTAGGTCTCAATTAGACCCGTTTCTCCATAACCATGGCTCTGGTACCAATCTGTAACACCCCCAATTCATGGTTGCAGCGGAATTCAAACTGGGTGTTACTCGACGGCACAATAGTCACAATAATAGAAAACGAACTCCAATTGAGTCGTTTTAAAAGATTTATCATTCAAATTGTATAAATATCAGAGATTTACAAAATGAGGTCCCAAATGGTTCCATGTTTACAATGTATAATAAATGTGTTTTTGAATGATAACAAAATTTATAGCCCTCTTGAGTATCCGTGTCCTTCCGTGCCATCCTTGATCGTCAAGAACCTGAAATACATGCTTGAGAGGTCAACACAAAGGTTGAGTGATATTCATAGAGTTTGTTTAATGTTTGAACACAATGTGTTGGTAGTTAAATCGTTGAACACAATAATCGTAGTGTTTGTAGTTAAATCGTTTGAACACAATAATCGTAGTGTTTGTAGTTAAATCGTTTGAACACAATAATCGTAGTGTTTGTAGTTAAATCGTTTGAACACAATAATCGTAGTGTGAGCTATAGACTCACACTCATAGTTAGAAAACAAAGATGGGCTACGTTGTTATATGCCCGGAAAGGTTATTAATTCACTAAGCTTATGACACCAAAACGTTAACGTGTACCAATATCGATCGGCAGATTTATCCCGGTAGGTACTTTGCCGTCATACCTAATGTCTCAAATATTAATGCATTTGTTTGAACTTAGTCAAAACAAATGGGATTCGTTAATCCCAATAGGCCTATTCATAATATTCGCGCTCACTCGCAAGTAACCCTCGCAAGTGATTAAATGGTTCATAATAAGGGATCTTGGTTTGGCAAGGATGTTACTTAGTGATAATAAAACAAAGTCGAATAGCATACAGTAGAAAGCATTGTGTTCGAGTAGAAAAATAATAGCATGTATTCCCCCCAAGGGTTTGTAAAACATTGAAATAATGTAAAGTGGGGCTATGAACTCACCTTGAGTTGGATGATGTATAATGAGAATGATGGATATGCCGTAAGAACTTCTACGAGCAACCTAGAATAATCGTTGCAACTTAGGTTTGGAATAATGTCTAAGGAAACATAAACATGCCAATATATGTATGTCTTGCACTTAGTCCATGATGTGGTATGATGTATAATGTAAGTCGTTGAAAGAAATGATTCATGAAACATGTATGTCTTATATATCGTTTACTACCGTTCGGGCCGACATAATTCAGAAGTCATGTTAGTAAGCGTTCGAGGAGCCAGGACACTTGAATTCGTAAATCCACAACTCATCTCGACGGCTTACATAATGAACTCCTCACATGAGGCTCCCTACTATTGTAGTAGTTGATAAAATATATAGATATAAGTTTTGATCCGAAAAGTTACATGTCCGATATTTGAATAAACTTAGGAAAGTTTATTAGTACATGAAGATTGTTATTAGGGTATGTTTCATAGGTCTTGTATGACCATTTTTCCTTGTAATATCTCATGGTTCCTTTTTAAGTGAAGTAGATCCAAATTGCTTGTTCATGTTCTCACTAATTTCTTGTTTCATGTTTTCGCCTAAGTAAGCTTGTATGGTCGTTTCGCCATGGCCTAGCCATGACCTTTGGTCCTTGTTCCAAGGTCATGAGACACAACCTTGGCTCTAGCCATGGTGGTGGTCTTGATTATAGGTCATAAGACCTCTTGTTCCTTTTAAAGTATAACCATAATCTAGTGACTTTCGCCTAAAAATGGGCTGTTTAGAAATTGAAGAATTTTATTACTCGGAAAGCGTTTTTAGGGCTCGAGCTTCTTTGTTCCTGAACGAAAACGTCGTTCCGGACAACTTTCGTGTTTTAACTTTTTGATGAATCGGAGCAGAAGTGGGACTTTTGAAAATCAAAATTTGATCAGAATGCTATTTAGGCAGTTTTGCCGGAAATCTTTGGTAACTTCAAATGAGCGTAACTTTTGACTCGTATACTCGTTTTAGGTGGTTCAAATTGCTATGGTTTCCTTGTTAAGTCCTCTACTGTAATATGTAATGATCAAATATCATATTTTTACCATTTTGATCAGGTCTTACCAAGAAAGTCACTAGTTTGCTTGTTATAGTAACTTGTCTTATGAATCATGTACAATAACTTGTTTTGCTCACTTTTATACATCATGGACATGAATACAAGACATAATATAGCATAAATAATATGTAAATAACATGAATATGATTATTTAACAAGAATCATGTTAGGGTTTGGCTTACAACTTTTGGCTTTCAAAGATGAAAGGAAGTTAACATGTAAGGATAGGACTTTGATAGACTTGCTTCAACCCACTTCACTTCATGCAATCTTTCTACTCTTGTAATCTTGAAAGATGGATGATGAAAGTTGAGGTGACTTGAGTGGATTCAAACTCAAGAGAAATCACCAAGTATATGAGGTTATGGAAGTGTTTGATGAATGATAACCTAACTAGAGTTTCTACCTTGAACTTGCACTTGAACCTTGCTAGAAATTGGAAGGAATTAAGCTAAGGATGGAATGGTTTTGGTGTTGGTGATGGACGGCACAAGGAAGGGATGGGGGGCTTTTATAGGGTCTTAAGGAGGTTACAAGCTTGACTTGTCAATACTTGGTGAGCAAGTATTGACACATGTGATCATCTTAAGGCTTAAGCACAAGATTAAGCCACATAGTGATGACTCTCCCCCCCCCCCAAGGTCGGTTTGCATATCTTGAAGAACAAGGTGTGGACTTTTGATGATATTATCCAAGATACTTAGTTAGTTTTGACTTCGGGAAATGCCAATCGTAAATGATTAAGCCTCAAAACGTAAAACCGGGTGTCGTAAAATTATGGAACTTGAAAGTATTGTTAAACATTTCCATATGTTCCATAATAAAATATAAAATGAGTGGTAGGTTCCATTGGGGTGGTAAAACCCTGCTAAAACTGGAAACACGGGTCTAAAATGCGTAATACGTAAAACGTACGAATATTGCGTAAAATTGAGAAAAGTAAAATATTACTTTTCTAATAGGATAAAAATGATTTAAAATGACTTATAATGTCTAGACTGGGCTCAGTCTAGTGTCGGTTGGTATTAAATGTCTTTTAGACATCAAACCGTAAGCCTAAAAATCACGAAATGACTTATAAAATCAAGGAATGATTTTTGGTCAAAGGTGGAGGGAAAAATATGTTGACTTTTTCTAAAAAGTTGAAAACTCAAATCATCTTAGAAACGTGGTGCAGGTATAGGCTAAGGTTACGGCTGAGTAAAAACGCTTAAAAACTGAAAATTCCAGTTTTTCACGGCCGAGGCTTATTTTGGTCATGTTTTTCTCAGTCATGATTTATTCTCAAATAAATCATGAGTGTGTCAAACATTTTTCTGATGCGGGGTCACTTAACGTGGTCGAGTTTCGTTGTGCGTAGAATTTCTGAATGACGTTTTACCCTAAAACGTGTAATTCCTTAATAACTTTCACGAAAAAGATCTGACGAATGTCAAACACTTAATTTGCCGTGGAAATGATTTATCACTTGAGAATATCAAATAAAAATCAAGTTTCGGGAAAATTTCGGGAAAAATGAATAGTAAAAGTGAATAGTGAAATTTTCCGGGAAAAGTAATTAACCTGAATATGCGAATTGTTACAGACCCAAAACCTAGATTTCTAAATCGAAGTAAACATGAAGGAATGCGTGGAAAAATGATGAGGATATGTTAAAAGCAAGCTTTATAACAAAACCCTATCAAGAATCAAACACCTAAACATGATTATAGCAATTTCGAAATCTCAAACCCTAGTTCTCGAAATCAATAAATCATGAGATTGAGCCGTTGGAATTTCAATTAAACGAGATCCTATGTTTGTAATACCCTAGTGATTACTTAGGAACTTACAGATTGATGATCACAAGCGTGGATTTCTTGATTGAATTTGGACCGTAGGTTTGTGGAAAAAGGGTTTTAGGGGTTTTGAATACTGTGAGGTTTTGAATACTTTTGGTCCCTTAACTTTTAGATATACTTACTTGAGTCCTAAAGTTAAATGGCAAACATGCGTAACATCAAGATATACTTCCGTTAACCTAATTTATGAAGTCCTTACTACGGGATGAGACAAAGGGATGTTTAAAGAACGTCCACACACTCCGAAGTACCGTAAAATATGAAAAAACATGCAAGTATACCAATTAAAATTGGTAAAATAAATTTTGAGATTGCCTGTCATATGTCGGGTGCATCCGCTATCAACAATCCAGAGAACAATCTGTACCACCTGCATCACAAGAAGAAGACACAGATGGAACAAAAGTAAGGGTGGAACCCAAAGACAGTGCGGGTTCCTGTTGGTTAGAAACACAGGTATTCAATAATTTAGGAATCCATTTAAAGTCTGGTTTGTACTGTAACCAACGTTGCCAGTTCCAACTAGTTTTTGCTTTCTTAATGTTAAATGCACTAGTAGTTGGCTCATTCCTAGATTTGTTCTCGGCACCTATGGGGGTAACTTCTACTTCATTAGAAACCGTAGTAGACGGCTTTCCTAAGTTAGACTTAGAGGCAATAATGGGCCTAGAAGGAATGTGTGTCCTACGTTTCTTATGGCGATTGAGAAGAGAATTAGCTAAACATTTTGTATGATCACCAGATGATACGCTTTTACGACAAAACACACAAGATGCATTAATATTCAAAACATTCAAAGGTTCATCATTCGTTACATTTAGATTTTGATTACAATTTGCCAGATTAGAATCTAAATCTGATGCAACATGAGTTTTATTCAAATTCCTAAGTTGGTCTTCTACTTCTTGAGCTTCTAGGTGTCCTCTCTTACGTTGCAAGATCCTACTCTTCTTTTTACTTTTTTTGCTTGGGTCTACTAACGCTAGAAGTGGAGACTAGTCCTGTAGAAGTGGAGTTATCAACATTAGTGTTTTGAACAACCTTTCCATTATCAGTTTTGTCTATGTGATACATTCCTGGTGCTATTACCGTGGTGTCAACAAACGTTCCTTTTTGAATTAGCTTGATTTTCTCTTTCAAATCAATGATGATGTGATTTTTGTCCTGAATTTCAGACTCAAGTAAACCATTGCAATATTTGATGTCATCGCGGTTTTGTTGCCATTCGGCGTTTTCAATTTTTAAATCCGCAATTTCTTTCTCGTATCGAAGACACGGACCTTTTAAAGACTCGTTGTTTTTGCAAATCTGACAAGAGTTTGAAACATTTTGACTTTGAAACTTCAATTCCCTTTCAAGACTTTTAGCTTGACACCATTCAAGCCTTTGATTGAGTTGACAAATTTCTTTTGAAAATTATTTTGTCACATCATTATTTTTAATTCTCAACTTATCATTTTCCTGTTTAAGTGTCTCAATTTCCTCATTCAACAAGTTATTATCAACACAAAGATCATCCATAAGCATAGAAGTACCAGATTTATAGAGATCATTCATGATAACAGACAAAATATCAGCATTGAGAACTTGTTCCAATAGTCGATCAGCATCGTTTTGTAAAACTCGATTTCTTTGCTTTTGAGCCAAAATTTCATTTTCAGTAGAGTTGAAAACGTTTATCATGTTTTTGACCTCTTTTTGAAGTTCCTGATCCCAACGTGTAGCATAGAGACGGAGGTGTTTGACAATTGGCAGCATTTGTTTTTGAAAAATATCTCTCTTTTCTCGCTCGTAAGCGGATTGAAAAATTTCAACTTTTATTTCAGAATTACGTGCAATTGTTTCCTCCAAAATTTCGATGTCTTCCATAAAAGTTTTGTAATAGTTTAAGACACGACAACTTTTTGGTAAAGGTGTAAGTTCACCGGATGATGGTAAAGGACCATTTATTTGTGCTACAGTTTGGACAGGGGCCGCATTAGAGGATGAAACATATGACTCTTCGACAAACCATGATTTCTCAGGTAATTCTTTTTGAGTAACAAAAGATTTAGACAGAGGTGGAGCTTTTGAATAGTCATATGGTGTCCAATATTGAACATAACTCATTTTTGATCGACTCTCGTCTTCAAGTCCTTCTTCTTCCTCAGTATCAAAAACAACAGCACGCACAATTGTATTATCAAACATGTGATCTATACTGTAAATCTTAGGATTTTCTTTAAATGCTGTGTGAAGAAACATTGATTTGAAATCGCAAAGTGCAAATCCTTTATCGGGTCTCGGTTTTAAAGCAAATTTCTGAATTGTTGTGACAGAGTTCCCGTGTTTGTAAACAATGTGACGAAATTCTTTGAGTTGTTTTTCAAGATCAACAATATCACCGAGTAATTCATCTATATACTTCCTTTTTCGTATTTTATGTTCACAAAACTCCTTTTTGCAATTTGACAATTCTGTTTCTGTTTTTGAAAGAGCTGTTTGAAGACGTTCAGCTTGCATTTTCAATTCACACTTTTCACTTTCGAGTTTCGAAATCAACTTTCCGTTTGACTCAATTAAATCTTGTATTTTACGTTGAAGATCTTGTTCTTTGTTGTAAGAATCTTGAAAAGCTTTTTCAAAACTTTTTGCATTTTTAATCTTGTCTTCCTGATTTGAAAGTTGAATTTTATAACATTCAATATCTCTTGCAAGTGACGCATTTTGTTCTTTTAAAACTTTATTTTTCTCGTTGCATTTTATGATTTGCAATTGTTGAGCATCCAGTTGTTTAGATAACAATATTAGGTCAGGGTCTGGATCAAATGATGGTTCATGTTGTTCTAAATGATCATGTTTATCATTCTCAATAGGATCATCAAATGAGACAACTGTGTCATCATCAAATATGACAACTGTGCTTATTTGTTCATCTGTTTGAGAAGATAAAGATGATTTAGATGGAACAACTTGCGCCATATCTGATTCAGAAGCAGAGGGTGAGGCTATTTCATGTATTAAACATGCTTTTTGGTCATGTACCTGAGACAAGCCGTCAGTGTCATACACTGGACCTGAATCATTAAGCTGAAGTTCCTGCATGTTGGCCATAAGCATCACAGCTGCATTAGCTTCCAGATCTTCCATGTCATCATCATTGTGCACATTTGCCATGAAGTTGTTATCTTGTTCAGGGAAATGTCCATCTTTTTCATCTTGAAGAGCCATGAGTAATGCCTGCTTGTGAAACTTACTACCCCGAGTTCTTGGTTTTGGACATGCTGTCGCTATATGACCTTGTTCATTACAATTATAGCACCATATTGCATTCCCTGAGTTGGAGTTCCTTGTTGCAACTGGTTCAGACCTTTTTTTGAGAAGATCCTGAGTTGTTCATGAACCCCGCATTATTTCTAAACCTCTGACCATTCCCATAATTTCCTGAAGAGTTTCCTGAACCAGATCGACCATAGTTACGATTCTGAATTTCCACTCTTCCATCATTGACAACAGCTTGATTCCTTGTGTTAGAAGATGAACGTTGACGGTTGTTTGTCTTGTTGGAGAATTTGCTAAAAGCACGAGCAATAAAAGTAAGTCCCTGATTCAACGTGTTAAAGTCATCATCGTCATCGTCATTGGAGTTGGGGTAGTACACAGCATCATTGTTGTTTAATGGAACCAGTTGAGTAGAGGCATTCTGTGGAGATGAATCATAAGGGACCATTTGGTTCGAGGTAGAAGATTGTGGATAACTGAAGTAGTTCTGCTCTTGAACATATGCATGATTTGACATTGGTGGTGGAGCATAGGGAGACTGAGCTACGAGAGCCAAAGAATTTGGTGCAGGAGTTGGTGTATATCCTCCTCGTAGAGCTCGATCTTTTTCCATTTCAGGTTCATGGTGTTTCAGAAAATCATACAACAAACCATATGGGGCATCATGAAGATTCTTTGTTTGACGGACAAATGTCACATATTTATGCCAATCAGGGCCAAGACTACCAACAAATTTGGAGTTCACCGCGATCCTTGGTACTGTGATTTTGTGATGTTCCAGATCATTGACCACATTTGTGAAACGATGATAGTAGGATTCAAGTGACTCTCCTGGTTCAATTGTGATGTCAGTGTATTCCATGTAGAGTTTGGATTTCATATCATCTTTGTTCAATTGAGTGCCTTCCATAAGGAGATGAACATGTTCCCACATAGCTTTGGCTATTTTCTGAGCATCGACACTTCGATAAATTGGATTTGGTATTCCTTGAAGTATATAAGCCATTGCATACTCATCAGCTTCACGATGTAATTTCTGTTCTTCTGTGAGTAGAGATTCTGGAAGAGGTCTATCACCAGGAGGACGTGGAGGATCAGCATTTGGATCACCAACTTCAAATCTTGTTGGCCACTCAAATGGTCCTTCAAGTATCACTTGCTTCAAGAATTTCCCATGAGGTTTCTTTAATTCAAGAAAGCGTAAGAATCGACTTGACCATTGAACATAGTTCCCAGGTGTTAGCATTGGAGGTGTCTCAAGTGATCCTGCCTCATGTCGGGATTGTTGTGTTGTAATAACTTCACACATTCTGTCAAACCAGTGAGGTCGTTTGGAGGAAAACTGAGTGTTTTGTTGTGGCACTTGATATGGTTGTTGTTGAGGAATGATCTGATGTTGTTGCATCATTAGGTAATGATGTAGTGGATTATACGTTTGTTTTTGAGAAGGTTGTAGATACAGTGGTTGCTGATGGTATTGTTGTTGCTGATACTGCTGATGTTGATGTTGCTGAGTATGAAGGAAGTAGTGATTAGGTGGTTGAGACATCTTAGAACACTTGTGTAATAATGGATCTGGTAGAAAGTATAGAATTAGCCAAGTATCGAAAAACTTTTGCCCAACTTCAGATTGCGAAATTTGTCTTTAACTGTGATTGCGAAAAACAGTGATTTCGAAAATCAATGATTGCGAAACTTCTGATAGGGATTGCGATAATATCAGGTTCTTCGAAATTAAGGGATTTCGAAAATTGTCAGGTTTTCGAAATTAAATGATTTCGATACTTTTCAGAAAGTTTTCGCAAAACTAAGAGGTTTTCGAAACTTTAGAAATTTTCGAGAAACAGTGATCGCGAAACTTATACAAGTTTGCGAAATGTGTGTAATTTCGAAAAAAACTGATGTTTTCGAAAAACACAAAGTCAACGACCCAGTTTTCGAAATTGTACAATTTCGAAAACGTTACCAAAAGTCGAAGTATTTTACTTTCTTATACAAGAAAGAAAATACTGAGTCCACAATAACGAAGTCGAGGTAGTGCACGTAGAGTAGATCTCGAAATAGGTACCAATGAAAGATCTCGATAACTTGGCAGATTTTGTTTTTCAAAGAAAGCAATCCAAAAACTTGTTTTTATTTCAAGATTTTTGTACTTTTATGTGTAAAATGAAGAGATCTTTAATAAAGTTGAAAACTTTAAGAACTTTTCAAAACTTTTAAAAAATTTCGAAAAACAAGTACAAAAATCCCTAATCAAATTTTTGAGGAAAAATTTATGCTTTTTTGTTTGTTTTGATTAGTAGCACAAGTTTGTAAGCAAATATGTGATAAAAACCAAGAAACAAGCAAGAAAGTATAAAACTTTGAGCAAAAATCGATTATAAGAAAACAAGTTTTAAGAAACAAAATCAATGAAAAACAAAAAACTACACCTTCATATGGCGAATGATACCACTTGTTAGGTCACCATTTTGTAAACACAAGCATAATAATGATAGAAATGAGATGAGAGAGGAGATTGGGTGATTATATGATAAAGAGAAATATAAGTGCAATAGTTTCCTTAAGAAATCAAATAACCAACCAACTATTACATGATACTAAGACTTCTATTTATAGGGAAGGAGCTAGGGCAACACTCCCTCTCCTTCCACTATCCAAATCGTGTGGGCTTTAAAGCCCATGGGCCTTTTGTCTAAAGCCTAGTAAACTTGTAACAATATTGTAAGTAAATAATAGCTTAAGCAACCTATAATTACAAATGACCGAGACTTCATAAAATAGTGAAAACTATGATCCCAACAAAAAGAGAGATATTTTTCAAAAACAATTGTTGCCAACTGTTCAACACCCCCGTCTTTGTGCTACAAGTTGGGAACAACATCTGCAGAAAGAAGTTAAATCTATGATAGATGTTTTCAAATCAAATGAAAATGCAATTTTGGTTCAAAAGCATAGAATCAGAGTTTTGAAAAATGACGCCGATCGACTCTTGGAAGAAGTTCTCAATGCTGATATTATGTCTATTATCATGAATGATCTCTATAAATCTGGTACTTCTATACTTGTGGAAGATCACTGTGCTGATAATGATTTACTGAATACAGAAATTGAGACATTAAAACAAGAAAATCTGTCACACCCCCAATTTACCTGAATGGCAGCAGAATGGAATACCTGGGGGTGACTGTCATAGCACCACAGTTAAAGTTATATTGAACGACCTAAAGTGTCGTTTTGAAAATACATTGTTTGATTCATTCAAAATATTCAGAGTTATAAAACATAGGTCCCAAAGGTCTTGAAAAGTTTAAGGAGATAGGTTTAGTACAATCAAACGATAGTTCATAAGTGCATGAAAATCCAAAATGAGACGCGTCATCCTTGATACTCAATGAAATGACTCCATGCATGCCATGAGGAATATGTCTTAGTTACCTAAAAATACATTGCAAAAACGGTCAACAATAATGTTGGTGAATAATCATAGGTTTGTAAGTTAAATCGTATGTACATAAGCCACAAGTATAAATAAACCGACAAAAATGTCAAAATGCTACATTGGCTCTTAAGCTCATGACCCCGAAGATAGACATTACTTGGCCCCAAATGAGTGTTTACCAGACACTCTAATATATTAGACATGAAATGCATCCGTTTACCCCTTGGAGCAACCCAAACACGGATGGAGGAGTCACCCTCAATAGATCTATCAACTCACTCTCGCTTGTAGATTAATTAACGGTCCATGATAATAAAGGGGACATGTCATGACGTGGTAATAAGGCAACTTAAGCAATGTAAGGAATTTAATACTTTGGCATGTACAAAAAAATAAGTGATGCAATGTATTCTCCCCCGTGGGATTTGAAATCAACGTATTGAATTAAAACGGGGCTATGAAAACTCACCTGAAGTGATAGTACAATGAGATGAAATGATCGGGACAACAAGGCACGAACACTAGCCGCAACCTAAATGAATGAATATGATCTACTTTAGATCATGAAATGATGTAATGAATCTTCATGCACATGATACCTATACCACTCGTAACTTGAATATACTTGTTATTGTCAAAGTAGGTAATTTCTATACTTAGGAAAAATAAGTCCATCTAGAATTATAGAAACTTGTCGTAACATATCGTATATAAAATGTTAGTGTTATATTCATCGTTTGAAAACCTTAAAATAACGTCTAGTAATCGCATAAATAAACCTTGGGTCGTACGTACTTCGTTAGTTAAGAATAATATTCTTGAACAATAAATCTAGAAAATATAGTATTTAGTACATAGTTATATTATTTCTATTAGTGTCTATAATTATATATATAGTTTTGATGATTTTAAAACGTGTATAACTTGGTTGTTTTAAGTTCATTTTCCTCGTTCTTTATATCCACGGATTCGTCTTAGTATGTACTAATATATTTTCGATAGCTCGGATCCTCTAGGATACGTCTAACGCCTCTA